>CAWUFW010003626.1:1200000-1765337 GCA_963921515.1 Calotriton arnoldi
CCACACCTTTAATATAATGCAATCTACCTCCTGGGCTAAGGAGGACAACCTTATGAGTGACTTACTTACATTAAGGCAGTGGGGTGGCTCTGCAGCACCTGTCATGTGAAGAGCTCTTCTCAAGCAGACAGGCTGCTCGTACAGGGCTGCAATGGGTTAATATCTCAGGGGTGGACTTGAGCATGGGGGCATCACTGCAGTCTTCCCAAGGCTCATCTTGGGGCCTTGACTCGAAAGGTGACATTTATGTTCAGCAGGGCCAACGAGGCTGCGTGGGGCACAACAAGAATGTGTCGATCACTCTAGTGACTGTGGAGGAGGCAGTGTAGGTGGTGTATGTGATCGAGGATGTGGTGATGGAAGAACAGGTGGAGGAGGTGGACAAGGAGCATAAGGGGAGGGCTAGTGTCTCTGTCTATGTGCTTCTTGGGCACAGAAGTCTCTGGGGCCTCCGATGGAGGTTCTTCCTGAAATAACATGCCTCCTCTTTTGAGGCAGAGTCTCTGTGGGTTTTAGCAGGGGTGGCTTCACTGAAATCTTCCTTGTAAGGGGTTGAATAAAAAGGAGCTTCTGCAACCTTTGAAGTATAAGCTGTTTCAACTCTTCGAAGCTAGTTGCTGAGGGTTTTCTAGATGTCAAGCAATGGCCATGGAGTACACAATGGCTTAGGTGCCGGCATTGAAGGGCCTTTGTCTTTGAGTTGAGTCGAGTCAGGTTGGTGGGCTTGGGGCTCGATGGCTAAGAGAGGTTGATGCCTTTGGGCAGGTATTTTCAGATCTGAGTACTATGTTTCGTGCCAACCTGAGCTTGAAGGCAAGGGAACCGTGGAGGATGTTGGACTCAGCATCTGGAGTGGAAGTTGTTGACATGAAGGGGAACGCAGCCCCGGGGAGGGCACGATGGCCCTCGCGTTCTGAGACTCCATCGGTGGCGTTTGTCTCGGGATAGTATCCTCAAGAGAAGAAATGCAGACAACTAAGATTTTTATGATTCACTATGCGGGCCCAAAGAAAAGCAAAGAACACTTTGAAATGGGAAGAATATGTTGAGTCTCAGAGCCCCCTCGGTACACGTCCGAACCCGATAGTGGAAAAAAACAATCTAACATGGAATCGGTGCCCATGCGTATGGCCTACTAAAGGTGAAGTCACAGTGCATCCTGTCACTTCAAAGCCTTTCTTCGAAGAAAAATTACTTTTAAATGTCTGAGCTCAAAACCAGATGGCAGGAGTATGCAAAGCTTGTGTATCTACAGCAGCACATGCTATGAATAGTATGTGTTTCTTAGAGCTCTTTACTTTTCCAAATATTTCATTCCGTGGGTACAGATAGGAAGGTTTTAGGGATATTATGGGGTCAGCAGAACACCTGCAGCAATAGATGCACATGCAGTTACAAATGTGATACTGGTATAGGTGGTAGAGGTAGCAACAGGAACACTGAAGTCAGCATTAGTATAATTAGTCATGCAGGGCTACTGTACGTTGAAAGAGAGCAAACAATCCTGGTTAACCTCTATATTGAATAAAATGTTAGGTAGTCTTTCAATGTCCTATTTTAAACGTAGATAACTCAACGTGCTTGGAAAAGATGAATCTGAAACAAAATAGATCCATCATATGCCCCCACTCATTTCTGAAAGCCTTATGCAAAATTACACCACCCAGGAGAGGTAGCTGTGACCACCCATTGTGTTGTTACTTATCTATCTTTTTCATAGATTCACACACAACTGTTAATTTTCTGGGGCTAGTAAAATTGTCTTTCACTGGAAGTACTCTGAAAACCTGTGCAATGTGAGCCTAGGAAGGGAGTTGAACTTGGACCTCCTTTACCTCCTTTGCTCTCTACTGGGCCAAGTAACAAGATGGCAAGGCTGCCTACAATAGAATATTAAATGAGTGCTTCTATCACTTCTATGAAGCAATTCCTACAGAGGATTCTCAACCTTGCAACTGGGAGGACTTTAAGGATGTGAATAGATGACAGATACTGAAGGCGGAGAACTTCAGTTACAGGTAAGTAACTTTATCTGCTCAGAGTAGCTGTGAAAAATACTGCAAGGTTTGTTTTTCATTCTGTTGCTTCCTTCCTCACAACTGTGAAGACCAGAAGCAAAAGATAAAAGGGCACAGATGCCTAATAGTTTTCCAGGCCAACACTGTATGACTAATGCAAATATCAGGGGAGGTGGGGGGTGCTTGTGTCTTCATATTCTCCAGTTAATACTGTTATTTGGCATACATTTGTGCGGGGCAGCAAAGGAAATATGGCAACTGCAACCATACATTTTTTAAAGCCATTGACCTGCAGCAAGTTTAGGTACGCAGGTGTGAGAACGTGCCCTTTGTGATGTGATCACAACCGTTTTTTCTGGGCCGATGCTGCTGATTTTGTTTACTCTGTGCACTGGAACACTTCTCATCATCATCAAAACTTTATTCGGTTTTACAAATAAAAACCATAAAAGTCATACAACACTTCTAATCAAGCACCAGTGCATGTGCTCTGACCCCTAAGATCTGATAAAATTGGCTAAGTTCTAATTGGCATTTTTATCTTATAGGCCATAGTATATGATTCAGAAATACATCCATGGCATGGAACGTTAAATATCACCTGTGAACTGCAGCACTTATTGTGCCGACTACTAGTGTGGCAAAGGAAAACATGGCTTGAGGCCTATCATTATAGCATGACTGCTGAAGTTTAAAACTGCAGCACAACCTGTCAAAATAACAGTTTTGACAGGGAAAAAAACATCCCTCCTTTTATTTATTAATAAGTCACCCCTACGTAGACATTGTGGGATTTAAAAGTGGGACATGTAGAAATGTAATGTTATCATGTGCTTGCAATGACAAGCCCCCAAAAGCTGTTTACCTTGGAAGACTCTGGCCTTCCTATGTTGAAGTATAGATTAAAATATTCATTCAGTTATCTCGGGGACAAGTTAGAGAAACAGTTCAACCACTATTTTTAATAGTTATTAAAAATCTAATTCAATGGTGAATTTAGATTTTTACTAAATATTTCGGAAACGTGATTTTTAGAAATTAGAAGCTAACTTTTCACTGTCTGAAGCTCCTGGAGGCTAATTTGCCTTAGCCTGCTAGCAATTGTCCTGTCTGTGCTTGACCTTAATGAGGTGTGAAAACTGTTCCCAGGTCAATGGATTAGGCCTGGTGACAGGATGGGCTGAGTGTGGGGCAGGTGAAGCATATCAGCTCAGAGCAGCTGGGGAGTAGGAGGGGGGGTTCTAGGAACTTCACTAACTTGAAAGGGACAGATGTAAAGCCTGCCCATTCAAAATTTAGTACAAAGGGAGACCTGAGGAAGGTATTTGTTCTTTAGGCCCAGGGTAACTAATTAGCCACTCACAAGTGAGAGCGGTAGCTGGTCCCAGAACCAGTTTCATGTAGCTTAGGGGTATGTCGTGTCCACAGAGTCACGCAGAGACAGGTAAGTGTTCTTACAGTATGTTCTTTATTCTGGTGTCTCACTGCTGCGCTTACATGCACGTCCTTGCTCGTGCCCTCGCTGTCCAGGAATGCCCTCCCCACTCCCTGACCGGAAGTGGTGTCCGGTTCCTGTCCCCTCCTAGCATTCGGGTGCAGGGTCCTAGTGCCCCTGACCCTGGTCACTACATCTCCCCCCTTTGTCGAAAGAAAATGATGAGAGGAGAGAGAGATAGAGCGATAGAGAGAGAGAGAGAGAGAGAGAGATATAGTCATCATTATCCTTATCCCCATCATTACATTTCTTCAATCAGTCTTGTTGGCCTTTTGCTCACTCTTTTTGGACATGTTCCTTCCGTTCCCTTCTGTGATCCTTCTTCTTGTCTCTCACCGTTGTATGTCCTTCTTCTGTTCTCGTCCATAACTTCCTCTCTTTCATGTGTGTCACTGTCCTCTGCTGCTGTGTCCTCTCCGTTTTCATCCATGTTCTTTAGCCCCTTGAAGTGAGACTTATTCCTGGTGATCCGGTAGGGGCCAGAGGCAGCTGTAATCATTGACCCCTTAACGCTAGTTATCGTTAGCGGTTCACTTGAAAATGGACTGTCTGATTTTCTCACTTGCCGCCGACGCACCACCACTGAGTCCCCTTGCTTAAGGTGCGACGGAGTGGCATGTCTCCTAGCGTCTGCATATGCTTTCATCTTTTCTTTCGCCTCCTGGTCTCTGACAGCGATACTGCTTTGCCCAAGTGGCGCTTTTGCTTCTAGTTGTGGTAGTCTCGTTCTACTTGTCCTTCCCAGCACTAGTTCTGCTGGACCTCGTCCCGTGGAGCTGTGGGGGGTGTTTCGATAGTCTCTTAGTATTTGACAGAGTGCTTGTCCTATGGAGATCTGCGCTAGCTTTGCTCTTTGGACTGCCTTCTTTATGTTCCCCATGAACCTCTCCACCATGCCATTCGCTTGTGGCCACAGAGACGTTATTTTCCGGTGGTGAATGCCTAGGTAGTCCATGAACTTGCGAAATTCCTCCCCTGAGAAGGGAGGACCATTGTCTGTCCTTAAGGTCTGTGGGGAACCCCCGGCTGCAAATATGTCATCCAGGATTGGCAATGTCGCGGTCGCTGATGTTGACGAGATATGTCGCACTATGGGGAATCTGGAGTATTTGTCAATGACCACGAGCAAGTAATTGCCCGTGTCCAGTGGCCCATAGAAGTCTGCTGCCAACGTTGTCCACACTGCCTCTGGAAACTCCGACATCTGTAGCTGTTCGGGCTTTGCTGGTCGTCCTGTTATTTGGCACGTGTGACAATTTATGATGGTGTTCTCCACCAGTCTATCTAGACCAGGGAACCATACTTTCTCCCGTAGCATCTTTTTTGTTGCTACCATTCCTCTGTGGGATTTATGTGCCAAGTTTACAGTCTGCCGACATAGTGCATTTGGCATGACTATCCTTGTTCCCCTCATTATGATTCCCTTTTCAGTCTCTGATAGTTCTTCATGTATCTTTTTGAATGCCAGCATTTCTTCCTTGTCAACTCCGTCTCCCATGGCGCTGTTTTTGTTGACGTGTCTCCATCTTTGATGCTGTGTCGTCATTTTGACTGCTTGCATTGTTGCGTCCCGTGCTGTTTCTTGCTCTAGCTGTGCCAGTGTTATTGGTGCAGGGGTGTTCTGTCTTAGCACAAAATTGAGGTATTCCTCGGCCATTGATGCGCTTTCTTTTGCCTACGGTAAGGGGTGCCGTGACATGTAATCAGCTGGGTTGTGTTCCTTCCCTGGCTTGTGCACAATCTTGAAGTCATAGTCCATCAGTCTTATACCCCATCGCTCAATGCGGGGCGGTATCTTTGCGTTCGGATTGCCGTATATTGTCACTAGGGCCTGATGGTCTGTTATGATGGTAAATGGTTTCCCGTAGATGAACATGTGGTAGTGTTCACACGCCCATACCACTGCTAGGCTTTCCTTTTCTGGCTGGGAGTATGCCCTTTCTATGTCGGACAAGCTTTTGCTGGCATAGGCGACAATTTTTCTGGGCGAATCCCTACCTGGCATGTGTTGTGCTAAGATTGCTCCTAACCCTACCGGGCTGGCGTCCACTGTTAGCTCGGTGCATAGCAATGGCTCAAAGTATGCAAGATGATCCACAGCCATCACGGCATGTCTGATGGCCTCAAATGCCCGATTGCATTCCTGTGTCCAGAGGAATTTTTGACCCTGCTGGGGTGGTGGAGTGAGCTAAAGAATGATGATGGATTAAACCCAGATCAGTTGACTGGGGGTGAGTGTTTGATTGGCTCAAACGTTCCGTCCATCATCCCCTTTTGTATCGCTTTGTTCGCCCTAAGTTGGCGGGGGTATGCCCAGACGTGGGTCCCTTGCTCACTTTGCCACTGGATTCAAGCAAGCCTGGCTGATGACGGCTGGAATGCCAGAAACCGGTCCTAGGATGCTTGTTTCCGGTCCAGGGAAGACATGGCTTGGCAGTTCGGGCTGGACTGTTCCCATGAGGCACAGGGTCAGACTGATTTGCATATGGCCATGTCTGAACTGGGGTGGTGGAGTGAGCTAAAGAATGATGATGGATTAAACCCAGATCAGTTGACTGGGGTGAGTGTTTGATTGGCTCAAACGTTCCATCCATCATCCCCTTTTGTATCGCTTTGTTCGCCCCTAAGTTGGCGGGGGTATGCCCAGACGTGGGTCCCTTGCTCACTTTGCCACTGGATTCAAGCAAGCCTGGCTGATGACGGCTGGAATGCCAGAAACCGGTCCTAGGATGCTTGTTTCCGGTCCAGGGAAGACATGGCTTGGCAGTTCAGGCTGGACTGTTCCCATGAGGCACAGGGTCAGACTGATTTGCATATGGCTATGTCTGAACTGGGGTGGTGGAGTGAGCTAAAGAATGATGATGGATTAAACCCAGATCAGTTGACTGGGGGTGAGTGTTTGATTGGCTCAAACGCTCCGTCCATCATCCCCTTTGTATCGCTTTGTTCGCCCTAAGTTGGCGGGGGTATGCCCAGACGTGGGTCCCTTGCTCACTTTGCCACTGGATTCAAGCAAGCCTGGCTGATGACGGCTGGAATGCCAGAAACCGGTCCTAGGATGCTTGTTTCTGGTCCAGGGAAGACATGGCTTGGCAGTTCGGGCTGGACTGTTCCCATGAGGCACAGGGTCAGACTGATTTGCATATGGCCATGTCTGAACTGGGGTGGTGGAGTGAGCTAAAGAATGATGATGGATTAAACCCAGATCAGTTGACTGGGGGTGAGTGTTTGATTGGCTCAAACGTTCCGTCCATCATCCCCTTTGTATCGCTTTGTTCGCCCTAAGTTGGCGGGGGTATGCCGAGACGTGGGTCCCTTGCTCACTTTGCCACTGGATTCAAGCAAGCCTGGCTGATGACGGCTGGAATGCCAGAAACCGGTCCTAGGATGCTTGTTTCCGTTCCAGGGAAGACATGGCTTGGCAGTTCGGGCTGGACTGTTCCCATGAGGCACAGGGTCAGACTGATTTGCATATGGCCATGTCTGAACTGGGGTGGTGGAGTGAGCTAAAGAATGATGATGGATTAAACCCAGATCAGTTGACTGGGGGTGAGTGTTTGATTGGCTCAAACGTTCCGTCCATCATCCCCTTTTGTATCGCTTTGTTCGCCCTAAGTTGGCGGGGGTATGCCCAGACGTGGGTCCCTTGCTCACTTTGCCACTGGATTCAAGCAAGCCTGGCTGATGACGGCTGGAATGCCAGAAACCGGTCCTAGGATGCTTGTTTCCGGTCCAGGGAAGACATGGCTTGGCAGTTCGGGCTGGACTGTTCCCATGAGGCACAGGGTCAGACTGATTTGCATATGGCCATGTCTGAACTGGGGTGGTGGAGTGAGCTAAAGAATGATGATGGATTAAACCCAGATCAGTTGACTGGGGGTGAGTGTTTGATTGGCTCAAACGTTCCGTCCATCATCCCCTTTTGTATCGCTTTGTTCGCCCTAAGTTGGCGGGGGTATGCCCAGACGTGGGTCCCTTGCTCACTTTGCCACTGGATTCAAGCAAGCCTGGCTGATGACGGCTGGAATGCCAGAAACCGGTCCTAGGATGCTTGTTTCCGGTCCAGGGAAGACATGGCTTGGCAGTTCGGGCTGGACTGTTCCCATGAGGCACAGGGTCAGACTGATTTGCATATGGCCATGTCTGAACTGGGGTGGTGGAGTGAGCTAAAGAATGATGATGGATTAAACCCAGATCAGTTGACTGGGGGTGAGTGTTTGATTGGCTCAAACGTTCCGGTCCATCATCCCCTTTTGTATCGCTTTGTTCGCCCTAAGTTGGCGGGGGTATGCCCAGACGTGGGTCCCTTGCTCACTTTGCCACTGGATTCAAGCAAGCCTGGCTGATGACGGCTGGAATGCCAGAAACCGGTCCTAGGATGCTTGTTTCCGGTCCAGGGAAGACATGGCTTGGCAGTTCGGGCTGGACTGTTCCCATGAGGCACAGGGTCAGACTGATTTGCATATGGCCATGTCTGAACTGGGGTGGTGGAGTGAGCTAAAGAATGATGATGGATTAAACCCAGATCAGTTGACTGGGGGTGAGTGTTTGATTGGCTCAAACGTTCCGTCCATCATCCCCTTTGTATCGCTTTGTTCGCCCTAAGTTGGCGGGGGTATGCCCAGACGTGGGTCCCTTGCTCACTTTGCCACTGGATTCAAGCAAGCCTGGCTGATGACGGCTGGAATGCCAGAAACCGGTCCTAGGATGCTTGTTTCCGGTCCAGGGAAGACATGGCTTGGCAGTTCGGGCTGGACTGTTCCCATGAGGCACAGGGTCAGACTGATTTGCATATGGCCATGTCTGAACTGGGGTGGTGGAGTGAGCTAAAGAATGATGATGGATTAAACCCAGATCAGTTGACTGGGGGTGAGTGTTTGATTGGCTCAAACGTTCCGTCCATCATCCCCTTTGTATCGCTTTGTTCGCCCTAAGTTGGCGGGGGTATGCCCAGACGTGGGTCCCTTGCTCACTTTGCCACTGGATTCAAGCAAGCCTGGCTGATGACGGCTGGAATGCCAGAAACCGGTCCTAGGATGCTTGTTTCCGGTCCAGGGAAGACATGGCTTGGCAGTTCGGGCTGGACTGTTCCCATGAGGCACAGGGTCAGACTGGGTTTGCATATGGCCATGTCTGAACTGGGGTGGTGGAGTGAGCTAAAGAATGATGATGGATTAAACCCAGATCAGTTGACTGGGGGCGAGTGTTTGATTGGCTCAAACGTTCCGTCCATCATCCCCTTTTGTATCGCTTTGTTCGCCCTAAGTTGGCGGGGGTATTCCCAGACGTGGGTCCCTTGCTCACTTTGCCACTGGATTCAAGCAAGCCTGGCTGATGACGGCTGGAATGCCAGAAACCGGTTCTAGGATGCTTGTTTCCGGTCCAGGGAAGACATGGCTTGGCAGTTCGGGCTGGACTGTTCCCATGAGGCACAGGGTCAGACTGATTTGCATATGGCCATGTCTGAACTGGGGTGGTGGAGTGAGCTAAAGAATGATGATGGATTAAACCCAGATCAGTTGACTGGGGGTGAGTGTTTGATTGGCTCAAACGTTCCGTCCATCATCCCCTTTGTATCGCTTTGTTCGCCCTAAGTTGGCGGGGGTATGCCCAGACGTGGGTCCCTTGCTCACTTTGCCACTGGATTCAAGCAAGCCTGGCTGATGACGGCTGGAATGCCAGAAACCGGTCCTAGGATGCTTGTTTCCGGTCCAGGGAAGACATGGCTTGGCAGTTCGGGCTGGACTGTTCCCATGAGGCACAGGGTCAGACTGATTTGCATATGGCCATGTCTGAACTGGGGTGGTGGAGTGAGCTAAAGAATGATGATGGATTAAACCCAGATCAGTTGACTGGGGGTGAGTGTTTGATTGGCTCAAACGTTCCGTCCATCATCCCCTTTTGTATCGCTTTGTTCGCCCTAAGTTGGCGGGGGTATGCCCAGACGTGGGTCCCTTGCTCACTTTGCCACTGGATTCAAGCAAGCCTGGCTGATGACGGCTGGAATGCCAGAAACCGGTCCTAGGATGCTTGTTTCCGTTCCAGGGAAGACATGGCTTGGCAGTTCGGGCTGGACTGTTCCCATGAGGCACAGGGTCAGACTGATTTGCATATGGCCATGTCTGAACTGGGGTGGTGGAGTGAGCTAAAGAATGATGATGGATTAAACCCAGATCAGTTGACTGGGGGTGAGTGTTTGATTGGCTCAAACGCTCCGTCCATCATCCCCTTTTGTATCGCTTTGTTCGCCCTAAGTTGGCGGGGGTATGCCCAGACGTGGGTCCCTTGCTCACTTTGCCACTGGATTCAAGCAAGCCTGGCTGATGACGGCTGGAATGCCAGAAACCGGTCCTAGGATGCTTGTTTCCGGTCCAGGGAAGACATGGCTTGGCAGTTCGGGCTGGACTGTTCCCATGAGGCACAGGGTTAGACTGATTTGCATATGGCCATGTCTGAACTGGGGTGGTGGAGTGAGCTAAAGAATGATGATGGATTAAACCCAGATCAGTTGACTGGGGGTGAGTGTTTGATTGGCTCAAACGTTCCGTCCATCATCCCCTTTTGTATCGCTTTGTTAGGTCTCTCAGCGGTGTGCTCACTGTGGCAAAGTCTTTTATGTAACGAGCACAGTAGCTGGCAAGACCCAGAAATGACCTCACCTCTGCAACGTCTGTTAGAGGACTTGCCTTTTCCAGTGTTTCCACCTTGCTGCGGTCTGGCCTCATTCCATTCTTTGAGAAGATGTGCCCGAAAAATACCAGTTCATTCTTCCCCAGTTCGCACTTGTCTTCATTTAGAGTTAGTCCTGCTTGTTCCAGCTGCCTGCAGACCTCACGTAAAGCCTTGTCGTGTTCGTCGTCTGCACGACCGAATACCAGGATGTCGTCACTGTAGTTCAAACTGTTTTTCACCGGCCTTATTACTTGCCGTATGATTTCTTGAAATAGCTCCGCTGCCGATGATATGCCAAAACTGAGTCGTTTGTATCGAAACAGGCCCATGTGCGTTGAGAACGTGGTGATGTACCGTGACTGCGGGTCGAGCTTCAACTGATGATATCCTTTGCACAGGTCTAGTTTCGAAAATCGGCATGCGCCCGTGAGACAACTAATCATGTTTGTGTTAGGTACTCACATGTCCATACATATGCGAATTTTTGAGGTGTTCTTTTTTGGTACTGCGACTATTGGCGACACCCAGGGGGTCGGCCCGTCTGCTGGCTCTATGATGTCCTGGGTCAGCAGGCTTTGTATTTCTTCCTCCACCTGTGGTTGCAAGTGTATGGGCACTCGTCGGTGATGTTGAGCCACAGGTTTTATCGCCTCATTGATATGCAGTGTTATTTGTTTTTCTTTTAGTTTTCCTAGCCCTTGTAGTATGGCCGGATGTTCTCGCAGGATGTTCCGTCTTTCTGACATGCTGTATGTCATTGCTAGGAGACCCATCACCTGCGCTGTGACGTTGCTTAGCAGACAGGGTGCTGGAAGGTCTCCCCGTAGTACATGGATTTCCTCGGTGCTTGATCTTTCTTTGTAAGTCAATGTCTCTGTAAACTTCCCCATCTTTACTACTGGTTTCCTCGAGCCCCAGGTGAATACATCAACAGTGGACGGTGATAGTGGCGGCTTCACTTTCCTCTTCTCATACTCTGACATGCACATGATGTTGCATGTAGCCCCACTGTCTAACACGAAACGTGTATTGTGTCTTCCTACTTCAATGTCCACTGTCGCTGTTTTCTTGATCTGATGTTTCTCTACGACATTGATGTGTTCTGGCATTCGATCTTCCACTGGGGCATCTGACATCAGATATAGCCGTTCCACCACTTCTGGCGCGGCTGCTCCTTCTGATTCAGCTGACGAACTGCGATTTGTTGTTTCCATGTGCCTTGCGTACCTGCTTGGCACCGTCCGCGGTCTTGCCGGTCGTCCTCGCTCACTTTTAAATTGACCACTCATGCAGGCGCTTGCAAAATGTTTTTCTCTGTTGCATTTCCTGCATTTGTGGCCCATTGCCGGGCACGCGCCGACATGTGGAAACTCGAGTCCGCACCGATAGCACGTTTTTTCATGCTTCCTTCTTGGTGGTGGCGGTGTAGCGTCTCTCCTTTTGCCGTTTCCAGTTAAACGGTTCGCTTGCTCCGCTCTTCTTTCTTTTCCTAGTTCCATCTGTCTGGCATGTGTTGTTGCTCTGGCTGCCGCTCGAGCCATGGTCAGTATTTTCTCTAGCGAGGACGGCTCTTTCAGAATTCGTGCGCGGAACTCCACTGACTGACAGCCTTCAATGATGCGCAGTCGTACTTGTCGAAATCTCTATGTGACCAGTTTTCGTAATCTTGTTGCGAAGTCGTCAAGGGACTCCTCTGCTCGTTGACATGCGGTGTTGAAGGTGTACCTTTCGAAGTCTATGTTTCTTTGCGGGTCAAATTTGTCAGTGAGGCACTTTATCAGTCCCTTGTATGTTGCTCTTTCCTCTGCGGGAAATGTTATTAGCAGGTCTTCCACTTCATCCCCGACGAAATTTAGAAATAGATCCACGTGTTTTGCTTCTGCGATATCGGTGGCGCGCATGTATCTTTCGAATTGCCTAATCCATCTTTCCCACCTGATGCATGTCTGTGGTTCCGATAGGCTGAATGGTAGTGGTCTGCGAAATATTGCCTGCGCGCTATTCTTGTCACTTGCGGTCATTTTGTTGTTATTCCCTCCTTTCTTTGTGTGTCCGTCTTTTTTTGTTGTATTTTGTTCCTCTTTGTGTTGCAATTTCTTTTTTATTTCCACCCTTTTCTTCTTTTCTATGTATTTTAGTTATTGCCTGACTTTAAAATGGCCGACTGGCCTTCTCTAGCCTCTCATTGGCTGTCCCGCCTGACTAAAATGGCCGCCCGGACTTCTGTATGGGCGAGATATGCTATTAGTTGTATGGCCTGACTCTAAGATGGCCGCCAGGTCTTCTTCAGCATTTCATTTGCTGTCCCGATGACTCCAAGATGGCCGCCGAGCTCTCGCGAGATTTCAGCTAAAAATCTACACGCGGGAAGCTCGGGCTCTCTTTCAGTCAGCGGGCAGATTTCTTCACGGTTGGGTGCCTTTTTGCTTTCCCCCACCCCACCTCACCTCTCTTGATGCGGCCGGGGTGGGCTCCCGATGTCGCTGCAGGCACTTGTACGCGGACCAGGGTGGGCTCCTGGCACCGCTTGGCTCGCGATCGGGGTGGGCTCCCGATTTCGCTTCTTCTTTCCTTGGGGCCCGACGGACCAGGGTAGGCTCCTGGTTTCGTCTTCTGGAGTCGGGTGAACTCCCGACGTCGCGATTCTACTTCTCGGTGGTCAGCGGACCAGGGTGGGCTCCTGGCTCTCTTTGGACGTTGTAGGCAGGGCACGCGCTTCTGGTGGTGAATCCTGATCGCCAGTTGTCGTGTTCACAGAGTCACGCAGAGACAGGTAAGTGTTCTTACAGTATGTTCTTTATTCTGGTGTCTCGCTGCTGCGCTTACATGCACGTCCTTACTCATGCCCTCGCTGTCCAGGAATGCCCTCCCCACACCCTGACCGGAAGTGGTGTCCGGTTCCTGTCCCCTCCCAGCATTCGGGTGCAGGGTCCTAGTGCCCCTGGTCACTACAGGGTAGGGGAGTGCTCATTTCCCTAAACATACCCCAGCATGGCACAGACACTACCTCCAAGGGCAGAAGGTCTGTGCCATCTTCGATTTCCCCTGCAATAGAGGATTCTGAGCAAGTCTGCAGTAAAACAAACAGGATGTGCTGCAAAAGTGGGTAGGTGGCCCCAGGGAACTTTTTCCCCATTGGTTAGGGAGTGTCCAGGATTCACCCCCATCTACTGGCTGGTGAAACTTACAAACCAGTCATTTCACACGGCTCATCAGAACACTTTCTGGACCTTGGAAAGAACAGAAGAAGGACTGCACCAGCTGTTTGAGACCCGTGAGGAAACCTGGAGGGCTGGACCTGCTCTCAGTTGTACCCAGGACAAAAAAGTGTACTCCAAGGATCAGCCGGCTGACCTCCTGTGTGGCTACTGCAACATCACAAGCTGAAGGAGACATTTTCCCTGGTCAGTGACCAGCTGCAACTGGAGGAGCACTGGACCCTGTGGGTGGCTGCTGAAGTGGGTCTTGGCTCCAAAGTGCTGTTCCTGAGGTCCTGGGAGCCTTAGTGGTGTCTGAAATATCTGAAGAGTTTGGACTTCTAGACCTCCAGAGGAATGGGATCAGCCTCCCAACTCAATCCGCCGAAGGCAGGACCTCGTTGGGAAAGAAAATCAAGCTGGTCCCACTCTGAACTTTTTGCCGCTCGAAAAACCCTTTTAGAGAACCCTTGTGGTAAGTCGATCCGACTTCGGTGCGACCTTTAAGGAGACAGCCTACAGCCTTGCCCTGCTGGAGCATTCTGAGCTCCAAAAAAGAGATTAAGTCTGAAGAACGAAATCTTGACCAGATGAAGGCGCCAAAAGTATCTGACCAACGAGAGTACTTTCCTGGGTGTGAAATGTGAACTTTTCACTCTTGGAGCTTTTCCTGCCAAAACAAACGGCTTTAATGGGATCTCGTCCAACGGCCACCTGGCTTTGAGAGGACTTCCTCAGAAAAAGTCTGCAACATTACCCAAGTGGAGGATTTTGACTTTCATTTCAAAGACTAAGTTAGAATGTAAAATCACAGACCAGGACGTACCCGCTTTGTGTAGCCGACTAGCATTCGATTGCGATGAGCCTGAAATTGGTCCCAGTCACACACGAACAGTACTTCCGACTGGCTTTTTACTTTTACTTGCTGCTTTTTCTCTTAAATGTTTAAAAAATTCATGTCTCCGGTTCCACTTAATAGATTCTATTGTTTTGGTGTAAATAACAATTATATCACAGTTTTTCTATATTAGGGTGGGATTTTATTGTTTGTGTTTTCTCATTTTTAACTGTTTTGGTGCTTTTAAGTGCTGTAAACATTTCATTCAATTTCATGTCTGCTCTGATCCATACCTACCAGGGGTAGAACTCCTGTTTAAATAATTGAAACCTTTGCCTGGACCTAAGAGGGTAGTGACTTTATTACCTGTGGTGGACTACCATCCACCACAATTAATAAATCACTTTTTTTTTTTTACATCAGGGAACAGCAATCTAATGGAAAAAGCAAAAAGCAAATAAAGTACACCGAGATGCTGGACCAAAGATAAATAGGGCTGAGACACACACGTGCTAGGCAAATATGCACCCAGTCTTCTCCAGAAGAGGAGCGGGGGCTGGAACATAGAAGGAAGCCTGTATGATGAGGCAGGCGAGGCAGAGTTTTACATCACCATGACCTTCAGTAGAACAGTTTCTTTATTCTGCAAAAAAGCTATATTTTTCTCAAACCTGTCAATTGCACAGCCATTAGTGTCTGGAGGCTAGTGAAACAGACATAGGAATAAACACAATTCAGTGATTCACAACCATATTATTTTATGAAGGAGCACTAGATCATAAGAGTTTATGTACATATTAGCAACTTACCACATATGGCAGTTTTCCACCTGGTCACAGGACAAAACTCACACTGAAGCTGTCGAGCTGCATACCATCGTCCATTGAAAAGATTAAACGCTTCCTTACATTCTTCTTCTCTTAAATTGAAAATAGAGACAATCATTTAAAAAAATGTGCTAACCTACACAAATGTACAATTGCTACTCCCATCTTTCATTTGGAAACTTCCAGAATTATGGGCTATGGAAGCTGTTCTCTCCTTTTCAGGGCAATGTCAACTTTCAGTTTGCTACAGATCTGCTTATCCTCCTGCTTATACCTCTATTTACTTGCATGTGTTCCTTTACGTTTAGGAAGCCAAGTTAAAGATTACAATGACATTTTGCTTAAATACCTTTGGACATTTTAAAACGAAAAACAAACAAAATTAAAATCTAGCCTTAGGCTGCAGTATTTTGTAAGCATTTAAAATTGTTCGTTGTATTGTAGCACAAGTTACTTACTTGTGTAACGATATATCTGTAAGAGACATTAGTTAGTGATAGATTCCTTACCTTAGAATATCCCCAGGCGTCAGACTGGATCCGGAAAGTTTTTCGTCAGCAATACCCCTGCGCGTCGGCAGGCGTCGTCGTACTGCTCCGCGTACCGTCGCTGGCGTCGTGGTCGCCGAGATGACGTCATGGGAGCTATTTAGACGCGCCCACGCGCGCTGACGTCAGTTCTGTACACAATTTTTCCGCGCCAGGAGCGCAGAGCCATGCCAGAGACCGACTACTGGTGCAATAGAACTAGGGCCCTGAAAGGGATGACCTGAACCCTAGAGAACAGTTCGCAGAACGGGGAGGATGGGCGAGCGGTAAGGAATCTATCACTAACTAATGTCTCTTACAGATATATCGTTACACAAGTAAGTAACTTGTGCATCTGAAAGAGACACGTTAGTGATAGATTCCTTACCTTAGAATACATACCCAAGCAATACCATCCCCGGTGGTGGGCTGCGAAGTGAAATCACACCAGAAAGTCACGGAGAACCGACCGGCCAAAGAAGCCGTCTCTCCGGACTTGACTGTCAAGGCAATAGTGCTTTGTGAAAGTATGCAACACGGCCCAAGTGGCCGCCTGACAGATGTCTTGCAGGGGGACACCGCATCCCAATGCTGTAGTAGCAGCCGTCGCCCTGGTAGAATGGGCGTGCAGCCCAACCGGAGGTTCCTTTTTAGCCAGAGAGTAACAGGCTTTAATGCACAAGACAACCCATCGTGAGATAGTCCTTTTGTGCACAGCCTGGCCTTTCTTGGCGCCCACGTAGCCAACAAAGATCTGGTCATCCACCCGGAACTGCTGTGTGCGGTTGAGATAGAACGAAAGTGCACGTTTTGGGTCCAGACGGTGGAGCGCCTCCTCTTCTCTTGAAGGGTGCGGAGGCGGAAAGAAAGTGGGCAGAGTCACAGTTTGCCCGAGATGAAAGGCAGAGACTACTTTTGGTAGAAAGGAGGGACGTGGTCGAAGAACCACCTTGTCCGGATGAACCGCCAGGAAAGGAGGTTTACAGGAAAGAGCTTGGAGCTCACTCACCCGCCGAGCGGAAGTGATGGCCACCAGGAACACAGTTTTCAAAGTTAATAATCGCAAAGGACAGTTATGAAGAGGCTCAAAGGGAGCGCACATTAAGTATGTGAGAACCAGGTTCAAGTCCCACTGAGGCATGACAAAAGGAACAGGAGGGAAAAGGTGAGTAATGCCTTTGAGAAATCTGTTAACAACAGGGGACTTGAAAAGAGAGGGCTGATCAGGCAGTCTAAGAAAGGCTGAAAGAGCAGAAAGGTAGCCCTTGATAGTGCCCAGAGCAGAGCCCTGCTGGGCCAAAGAGAGAAGGAACAAGAGGACGTCAGAAAGAGGGGCAGCAAGAGGATCTACAGCTTTTGCTGCACACCATGCCACAAATTTGTTCCACCGACAGGCGTATACCGTTTTTGTGGAGGGACGCCTAGCTGCCAGAATCACATTACAGACTTCAGGAGGCAAGTCAAATGGAATCAGCTGTCGCCGCTCAATCTCCACGCAAGGAGGTGGAGGCTGGACAGGTTCGGGTGGAGGACCGTCCCCTGGTGCTGCGACAGGAGATCCTCCCGAAGAGGCAGTCGAATCGGGGGATCCACGCTCATACTGAGTAGCTCGGGATACCAAACTCTTCGAGCCCAGTCCGACGCCACAAGAATGACTTGGGCCCAGTCGCGTCTGATCTTCTTCAGCACTCTGGGTAGAAGTGGTATAGGCGGAAAGGCGTACAATAGACCGGAACTCCACTCGCGACGAAAAGCGTCGCCGAGCAAGTGCCGCCTTGGAAACTCCAACGCGCAGAACTGCTGACATTGCGCGTTCTCTTTGGTGGCGAATAGATCTAACCAAGGCTCTCCCCACTGTTGAAAGAGACCTTGTGCCACCTCTGAGTGAAGACGCCATTCGTGATCCAACATGCACCTGCGGCTGAGTTCGTCCGCCCTGGCGTTTAGGGTACCTGCCAGGTGTTGAACCGCCAAGGAAATGCCTTGACCTTCCAGCCACGTCCAGAGACGTAGAGCCTCCTGACAGAGGGTCCACGACTCCACCCCGCCCTGCTTGTTGCAGTACCACATGGTGGTGGTGTTGTCCGTGAACACCTGCACTTCTCTCCCCTTGACAGAGGGAAGGAATGCTTTCAGTGCAAGTAGGATCGCCCTGAGCTCCAAAAGGTTGATATGGAGCTTGGACTCCGCCGGAGACCAGAGGCCTCTGATCTCCGCCTCTCTCATGTGGCCGCCCCATCCCAGGAGGGACGCGCCCGTCACCACTGTGTGCTCTGGTTGGGGAAGGGAGAGGGATCTGCCGCTGACCCAACGCTGGTCCGTGAGCCACCACTGCAAGTCCTGTGCAGTGCCCTCCGAGATGTGGACGTAATCGGACAGATTCCCCTGATGCTGCGTCCACTGGAACTTCAGGTCCCACTGCAGAGCCCGCATATGCCATCTGGCATGATTGATCAGCAGGATGCAGGATGCAGGAGGCCATGAGGCCCAGTAGCCTCAGGGTCTTCCTGACCAACACCCAGGACCAGGGCCGAAAGATCGGAATCATAGCCCGTATGTCCCGGACTCGCTGTTTGGGAGGATAAACCCGGAACTGCGCTGTGTCCAAAACAGCTCCGATGAAGAAGAGCTTCTGAGAGGGAATCAGGTGGGACTTCGGCACGTTGATGGAAAACCCCAGCAAAAGCAGGAGGTCGGCCGTAGTCTGGAGGTGGGAGACGACTGCCTGGGGCGATCCCGCCTTCAACAGCCAGTCGTCGAGATAGGGGAAGACTGAAACCCCCGAGCTGCGCAGATGAGCTGCGACCACCGCCATCACTTTTGTGAACACCCGAGGGGCGCTGGTAAGGCCGAAAGGGAACACGGTGAACTGAAACTGTGCTCGTGGCCTACCGTGAACCGTAGGTAACGCCGGTGGACAGGCAGGCTGGGAATATGAAAATAGCCATCCTGCGAGTCCATCGCTACCAGCCAGTCTTGCGGGTCTAGGGCAGACAAGACCTGAGCAAGCGTGAGCATCTTGAACTTCTCCTTCCGGAGGAAGCGATTGATGTTCCGGAGGTCTAAGATAGGACGCAGACCTTTGTCCTTCTTGGGAACCACGAAGTAGTGGGAGTAACAACCACGACCTACTTCTGGCGTCGAAACGCGCTCGATGGCCCCCTTGGCTAAGAGGGCCGCGACTTCCTGCTGGAGAAGTGCCAAGTAATCCCCCGACATGCGGTGGCACTGAGGTGGCATGGCTGGAGGGGTAGACTGGAAGGGGAGGGAATAGCCCCTTCGGACTATCTGCAGAACTCACCTGTCTGAAGTGATGGTGCGCCAGTGGGGGAGGTGATGGCGAATCCTGCCACCCACTGGCGTCTGGTGGGCCTGAAAGACCGGACTAGGAAGGTTTGGAGGCAGCGGCGGTGTGGGCGGCGGTGGACTTACTCGCCCGCTGGCCCCGTGACCCACCTCGGCGGGCCCCCCGACCTCGGCCACGCTGAGAGTGCTGCTGTGCAGGCCGGCGGCTCTGAAAGGAACGCGTTTGGACGCCTCGTCCCTGCCCTCGAAAGGAGCGAAAAGCAGACCCCGTGGGACTGCGTGTGGTGGCGAGACCTAAGGACTGGGCCGTAGCCCGAGAGTCCTTAAAGCATTCCAGGGCACTATCCGCCTTGTCACCAAACAGGCGTGTGCCATCAAAAGGCATGTCCAACAGGGTGTTTTGGACATCCCTGGAGAACCCAGTGGTTCTGAGCCTAGCGTAACGACGGAGCGCCACCGTTGTGGAAAGCGCCCTACCGAGGGAATCTGCTGTGTCAAGCCCACAACGGATGGTGAATTTTGCAGCATCTCTCCCCTCCGTAACAGCCTGGGAGAGCACCGCCCGAGCCTCCACCGGGCACTGAGGAAGCACCTGTGCCACGGTGTCCCATACGGAATGTGAATAGCGGCCCAACAGGCACGCTGTATTCACCGCCCGCAACCCTGAACTGGCAGAAGTGAAGATCTTTTTTCCAAACTGCTCCAGCTTCTTAGATTCCTTGTCCGGGGGGGCAGAAGGGAATGCGCTCGGAGAGGCAGAGGCCTGGACAACCAGACTCTCAGGTGTTGGATGTTGCGTGAGGAAGCTGGGGTCACCCGGCGCCGGGCGATGACGGCGTGCCACCCCCTTATTCACAGGAACCCCTGTGTTAGGCTTGCCCCAGGTGCTCAATAGGACATCAGTGAGTGCCTCATTGAAGGGCAGCAGCGGCTCCGCAGAGTTGGACGCTGGCTGCAGCACCTCAGTCAGAAGATTCGTTCTGATAGGCACAGAAGGGAGCTCAAGGTTAAGAGCCTGAGCCGCCCTATGCAGCACCACTGAAAAAGTCCCCACCTCCTCCGTAGCCACGGAAGAAGGGGACAGTGTGCCAGGGTGTGGAGAGAAATCCAGATCCGCAGGACCCTCCTGGTCTTCTTCCCATTCAGGCTCATTCTCGCATTGAGCCGCAAGAGGGTCCTCAGACCCCTCCCAGTACTCTCCTTCAGTTACCGGTGTTGGCCGGTAAGGACGAGGCGCCCGGGGAAATGGGAGAAACTCTGTACCAAGAATTGGAATCGGGGGATAAGAGACCAATTCTGGTTCGACGCCGTATGGTGTCAGTTGCGGCGCCGCGCCCGGCGTCGAGGCTGGCGCTGGAGGCGGCGCCGAGGCCGGATCCAACGCCGACGCCGAGGCCGGATCCGGCACCGGCGTCAAGGCCGGAGCCGGCGGCGCCGCAGGGTACTGAGCCGGCGTAGCCGAGGCCAAAGGTGGCGGCACGGGGGCAGACCCGCCCAACGGGTCCGCGGGGCCCGAAGGCGCTCCGGAGGGACCCGATGGGGCAAATAAACAGCCCATGGCTGACAGGAAGACCTGTATCTCCTCCGACGTCGCGTGCGGGCCCGGAAAGGACGGGTAGGCCGCAGGCAACAACAGGGGCTCCAGCGGAGCCTCAGGGGAGTGACCCCCCGCCCCTCCACCACGTCCTGGGACCGGTGAGGGGTAGAAGACGAATGACGTCACTTCTTTGATTTTTTATGGCGCCGTGACTTACCTGTCCCAGAGTCCGACGAGCGAAGGTAGCGGCTCCGCGACCGGTCTCTCGACCTCCCACGGGAGCGGGACCTTGATCGACGCGGAGCTGACTGCTGGGGCTCCAACAACCTTCGGGAACGCTCCCGCAAAGCTTTCGGCGCCATCCCCCGGCAATCGGGGCACACCTCGGGGTCATGGGCGTGCCCCAAGCAGAAGAGACACACGTCGTGCGGGTCCGCTACCGACATGTTCTGGCGGCAGGGCCCACAGGATTTAAACCCGGGCATCCCTACTGCACCAGAGTCGATTGCTCGACAAACAATTACCAAGTTAAAACTTTTAACTAGGGGTACTGCTCTCTCTCGGATCTGCGCTGCTGGCGCGGAAAAGAAAGAACTGACGTCAGCGCGCGTGGGCGCGTCTAAATAGCTCTCATGACGTCATCTCGGCGACCACGACGCCAGCGACGTACGCGGAGCAGTACGCCGACGCCTGCCGACTCGCAGGGGTATTGCTGACAAAAAACTTTCCCGATCCAGTCTGACGCCTGGGGATATTCTAAGGTAAGGAATCTATCACTAACGTGTTTCTTTCAGATATTGCATTTATATAGCGCTTACTACCCCGGACGAGGCGTCGAATCGCTTTCTACATAAATATGTGGTTTATACATAATTAAACAGTATTTGGAATGCCACACAAGGGTGTCACTATTCAAGAGTTCATGACCTCAACGGAGACAACTACAGTGCAAAGCTTACCTTCAGAATGTACTTGTGGACTTATGCATAGGAATTTACAAAGATTTCTGGCAGTAGTCATGGCAATGTGCGAAAGTAACAGATATTCAGAATTACACTTATGTAACAATTTCCACAGATTTATATGTAAAAGGTGTACCCAGTGACGGCTCCTCCACTATGGCGGAGGAGCGTCGCCCTACTGCTTTTAAGCAGTGCTGTAGTAGAAACATAAAATCCTAATAACTTTGCGTTATTATCATTTTATGCTTCGTGCTGCTTTGCGGGTGTGCAGGCGTGGCTGCTCTGCTCTCGGAGGAGGGCAGGGGAGGAGTGGTTTGCCCACTTCTAAGTGCGCAATGACTGTTTCGTTGGCCCTCTTGGTCCGCCCAAACCAGTCATGCGCACTTTTCCTGTCTCCATGCAGGCTGCATTACAGCCAGCGTGTAGAACATGCCCAGGCCCCCATTCCCTGGTTGGGCGTCGAACTAGGACGCTCAAAACCAATCACAACGCTGCATTGCAGTGTTGTGATTGATCAGGGGAGCCTGGGTGCTTACCAATCATGACTCAGTGGGGGCTGCTGTGCTTCCTGTTCCTCGAGTTCCACGAGGAGAGCAGGAGCAGAAACGCGGGAACCAGCGGCAAGGTAAGTTTCTTTTTTTGTTATTTTTTTTATATTAGTCCCCCCCCCAACCTCCCAAACGACACCCCCCGCGCCCTACCCACCCGCCACCTGCGAGCCATGCTGGCCACCTTTACCTTGACACATGCGGGAAAATGACAATATATGCAAGTGGTCTCGTAGACCCTTTCCCCATGTCGAAACTCCTTCCCTACCTATCATCAATTTTGGCCCAACCCATGACAAGAGTAAATTTTTTGTGGTTTACATTTGGGAAACTAAGTGCAGAGAAGACCCCAAAACCTGTGAGGTTATGAATGTTCATAAACATTTATTTAGGGGACCCGTTAATGTGAACATATTTGCAAATAGAAAAATTTCACCAAGATGGCAGAATTACTCTATAAGCAGATCACATTTGTGAGAGTTAAATCCCACCATTAGTAATTCAGTGAATAAGGAATGGAATTTTACAGTCACAGCTACCCTTTTTCAAGTAAGGTGCCAGACAGCTTTGTGAAATGGGCCCATAGTGAGGAACTTGGTGTTCTTTTTACATGCAGGTCCCATTTCCGTCACAATTAATAAGATGATATCAAGTACAAGTAAATGATGTCCAGTACAAATAACTATTTACATTAAAACATCATGCAACGTACAAACACATGGAAAACAAAGTATCTGTAAAACTGTAACATTACGTGATAATATTTTTAAACAAAGTTGAGTTGGATTATATCTTTTTGAACCCTCAATGGAAAGAACCTATTGTGTAAACCTCATACCACACCCAGCAAACTTAGAACGCATCAAACAACAACAAGCATTGCCATAGCCAATAGGTCTCGCTTTTGGGACCTTATAAGTATTTAGTTATGCAGTACAATATCCTTGGTGCAACAACATCAACTGTTGCATGGCTAAACACTTCTAAGGTCCCAAAGGCGAGACCTATTGGCTATGCCAATGCTTGTTACGTTTGCTATTTCGAACTACTGCTGTTTGGGCCCAGGCGGGTGCCGTACGCCGGCGAGTACTGTGGTCCTCGAGGGATGTGATGGAGTATCGCAGAGAGCACAAGCTGTGGGGTGTGACCTGCGCCCTACCAGGCACCAGTAACAGTCATTAAAGAGTTATATTGATCTGGACACGAGATCCTCTGCCAGGGACCAACTACCTTCGAGTCTTGGGAACCCCCACCCCTTGGCTTTGCATTGGCTGTGAATATTGGGAATTTTTCGTAATCGGGGTATCCGAGCAAACCCTGATGCTGGGAAAGGCAGCCAGGGCCAAAATGTCCTAATCTGAAGTCACCTCGAGTAGCTCACGGTGACTAACCAGGGCATTAGGGGGATGAGAACATTGTGTGGGGGTGTCTCTAAAAGGTCCTTGGTTTATGCACTTATAAGCGTGGCTTAAAAACGTAAAGTACATTTCTGGGATTCCTATAGTGTGGCGCCCTAGTGGTGGTATGATTCCTCTGAGTTTCTGTTATTGCATCCAGATATAACACACCTAAAATACGCCAAAACCAGCCTGGGCGGCTGTTAGTAGTTGTCTGTGTGCGCTGTGCAGAGGCCAGAGATTGGATGGCCATGTATTCGAACTCCTTTTGGCCCACGGACAGGCACTGCAAGAAACTTGCACTGGCTTGAGCCTGAACATCGTGGCCGTTATAGCACCTAGAAGCGACTCAGCTGAAAGTATGCACTATACAAGAGTAATGTGCCGAACAAAAAAACAATACAAAAACACAACCTGTTAAGAACTGGAGGCAAGATTCAGTAAAACGTGAAAAATAAACGGGACTTTATCACGGTCACTGATATGAATTAACTGAACATGTTAATTGTGCAGAAATCAGCAGTGTTTTCACTGTAAAGTTAGAGGCATGAATATGGGGCCCGAAACGGACCCGTTTCAATGTCCGCACTAAAATCTGAGACTCGAAGGGAACCGGCCCACTTAAAGCCCGGTGACTAATGTTATTTGTTGACTAGTAGCCATGCATTTTCAAAGATGAAAACAGGACTAAAGGTACCAGAGAGCAAAGTTTGCAATCAGGCCTGGTAGGCATCAGTATGTGTCTGCTAGGCGGGGGAGGGGTAGACAGCTGCTCGCAGTCCATAAAATAATTATTTTACATTCATGTTTTATGAAACACAACATGCAGGGCCGCGTTTTAAAATGTAGTATATATAGCAATAGAAGTGTGCCAACCTGCGCTCCACGTCACACAAAGATGGTGCAAAATCCTGTTTTCTTTAACGGACCCCTCTCTCTCACACACATGCTGCAAATAAGCTGAGAGTAAATCCGACGATCCTGGGGGGTCAGCTGAGGGACTGCAGATGCTGAGTCGCACTTCTTTACATCCTGCTGGGAGACGGGAATGATTTTCCAACACAACCGGGTGTCGCAAAGCATTTACCTCGCGGCCCTGCTGTGCTGGCGCTGGGCAGTGGAAATGAGATCCTGCCTACGCGACATTTTCGCATTTTAATGTGCACCCTCACACACTCCTCTTTCCAAAACTGGGACGTGTTTTAATTAGAATATAATGCCGGGAAAGCCGGACAGGCAACAGAAATCCGGGACCCTCCCGGCACATCCAGGGTGTCTGACCACCCTAAGTGTACGAAAGTGTTACTTCACGGCGAGCCCTATTTTTCCTGGGGAGAAACAACATATTGTAGCCTGAAAATTAATATTTGTACTATATTTATACACGTACAGGGCGTACATTTACACGTGTGTAACAGTCTACGCATGTGATTACTCCTGGGAAGCTGTGGTGTCTGTAGCATCCCAAGCTGAAGTCCTGGAAGTCTGCGAATTTCACAGCAAAAACAAACAAAAAAATGGAAATTCGTTCAAATTGAACACAAAAGCCCACGGAAGTGTTTTTTTTTTGTGTGAACCTGCCTCCGGACTCACCCAGAGCACGCTTCTAAGGGTAGTGTATAATGTGCAGTCAGGTACCTTTTGTCATTTAATAAATATTTTCACATGTATCCCTGTTGTGCTAGCACTGAAGCTCTGTCCAGTGTGTGCTCCCTGGTGGTGCCGAACTTTTTGTTGCAGGAAGTGCGTTTCTGGTGATCTGATTTCGCAGCGCAGAGGTTGTTGATGTCCATAGTTAAGTACACCGTTGAGTAGTTTGTAGTGGCTTTAAGTTGTTCACAGACCCACCCCACATGTGCTTAAAAGAGGTGCTTCAGTGAGACAAGAGCTTTTTGTTGTAATATTGACCACCTCAATAATAGGCATTTTTGTTACCCACGTGAATGGCTCTCATTTTATTTACCTAAGTCTGTTAAAAAACGGAATTATCTCTGTGAGGTATTCGACCCTGTTGTCATCAGTATGTTACACAGATCTGTGCAGCAAGGCCTCAACGCAGTGAGATACTCCACAAGGAAGGTATTCGATTCTACTTTTCACTGTCAGACACTGCTCAGAATCGCATCCAGCAAGGAGAAAACACACTATTACCGAGTACACCGCTGTAGGTAACTTCGACAGGGAGCATTTAAAACAGTTTGTACTCGTAAAATGGTTTCCAATAAACTTGGAATTCTGTATATGTTGTAAAACTTTATATTCACGAAACGAATATAAAATAAAACGAGCGAGCGCGGCAGCCTGGGCTTCGAAGCTGACCAGACGCTCGTGCGTCATGGCCTTTTCCCCGCACGGCCGGCATGTTTCCAATTATCGAGCACGCGTCTGGGCACGATAATGGGAAACAGATGTTGGCCCTGCGCGCGTAACCGCAGGAAAAAGGCCATGACGCACGAGCGTCTGGTCAGCTTTCCAAACCCCCTTACTAAAAGTCTCGCAAGCAGCGCATGCGCTGCTCTAGGCTCGACCTAAAAACCTGACTTATAAATCAACACAACCACAAATATACTGATCCAACAGGTTATAACAAAGCAATAACGGCTCATCTGGTAAGTTTTAAATGAAACCTATTTGTAAAATATTGTTGGCTACTCCCAAATGTAGCCATATTGTTATATCATTAATGTAATGTAAGTGGCTTCAATAGACGTCCAAGTATAATAAAATGTTTGTACTGCAAAAAAAAAACACTGACAGGCTATTTTATGGTCTTCTCATCATAAAAAGACCTGGGGCTGTAAAACAAATAGGGCACACTGTGCCCTCTCTGCACCATGGCGTATCTTTAACTGGGTAAGCTGGGACAGTGCACTTTGAAACAAAGCGCTGTCCTTAGCACAGGCGTAAACTCGTGTCTCCAATGAGGATAGAAAATTAGTGAAAGGCAGACCAGTTGTTTGAAGACACTAATCTGTTTTTCACTGTGGTAGGAGACCCAGTCTTAAATTTATGGAGGATTGGCAACCCCCACGGCAGGTGGGTGCAGTTAGTTACAGCATCTGCCTGCAGAGGGATGCCTGGCAGATCGCTGGAGCCTGGTTTCCCCCTCTCAAAAGGCGCTCTCAGGGGAATGCGAGGAACTGACAATGCGCCACCTCTTCGTTTCAAGTCTCCTTGATGGTCTCTCTGCCTCTGGGCCCACATCTGTAATATTAAGAAGGAGCAAAAGGAAAGGATTCGCTTATTTGCACTGCATATCCCCCCTTGGGAATGTGCCATTGCTAAATGTGCATATTACAGAAGAGACTGTCTGCAGCCCGGTCTGCATTATCAAAATTCCATGGGGCACAGAAATTGGGCGCACATGCCGGCTGCTCCCCTGGAGCACTTTGTGTAATGCAGCCCTTGAAGTGGAATTCATGACACGCCTTGCCCTCCAGGCTCACTGCCTTTACGGTTTCTGCCTCACACTTAAACATGTACCAAATACATGAGATACAGAGACAGGGAGTGTCATGACCTTTTGTTGTGCATCACATTTAAGGCCCATCAATCGTACTTAAGACATTCTTCTTATGCAAATGCTATGACAATATCCATGAGCTGTCAGGTTTGAAATGTTCACTGCAGTATGATGAAATGATTACAGACGAAGAGACCTTGATTTAACATCCTTACAAGCCTTGCATTGCTAAACCGGAGGCATTGTCATCAAAACTAAGCACAGATTCCCACAGGGTCCTGCTGCATCTTCCCAATAACATGAAAGTGCCTGCAGCCTTCATGGTGGTAGTCGATGTGCCAGACATTATTCATACTACTGCATTAATTCTCTTGCTCTCCCTTTCTAAAAAAAAGCAGATGATGTTGAAGCAAACAGATATTTCTTAATCGCTCTGCAGACAATTACAGAAGCCAGCTGAAAATCTTACTTCATGAAAGATGTTGCTTGCTCCGGAAGCTTATATTTTTTCAGTAATAGTGGACTAGTAGCCTTAGAGGTGGTAAGATAAGTCTCTGTTGCTGACTCAACTGGAAGGCAAAAGGGTCAGCTTTGACAGTGTGCAGTGTTGCAAAGTTTCAAAGACCAGTGAAGAGCTTGGATGAGGTGTAAACATAGACAAAGGTTGCTGTTACTCTACAAAAATATTATGGATGGTGGTTACATTTTCAAAACGGGTGAAATCCTCAAGAAAGAGGTCACTGGAGAGATGGCAAATAAATATCCCACTGAGACTACAGGTGTGCAGCTGGAGGCTGAAAAAGAGTATGCACTGTTGCTACAGTCACTCCCGAACCGGTATGCTCAAGTAAGATCAGTATTAAGGGAGTTTTTTGTTTTGGAAGAAATTTGTAGCTCTCAAAATTATCAACAAAAAACCTATGAGGAAAGCCAGCTAGTAGGTAAATTACTAGCGAACTTAACGAAAAAGAAACAAGAGGCAGCTACAATATTGAAAGTGCTTGACCCTCAGACAGGGGCGAAGCAACTAAAAGTAATGAGATTTGTCAGATCTTTTTGAATCATTTTCAACAACTTTATTCAACAGAACATCAGGTAGAGGATGAATGGATCCAGAATTATTTTTAAATTTAAATATTCCAAAACTTTCGGCAAAAAGAGTTGGTCAATTAAGTTTGGACGTGGAATCCGTCGAGATTCTGACCGCTATTAAAACGACCGCTGGGGCTAAAGCTTGCGGACAAAATGGCTTCCCTATTGAATTTTACAAAGTTTTTTCAGGGGAGTTACTGACCCCTCTTAAAAAGCTATTTAATTATATTAAAGATGGAGGCTCGGTACCCGCGAATTTTAAGGAATCCATAATTGTGTCCTTTGTGAAAAAAGATAAGAATCCCGCCGATGTCAATTCTTATAGGCCCATTAGTCTTTTAAATTCAGATTACAAGATAGTAATGAAAATTTGTGCGGAGCGCTTTTCGTTGGCTGCCCAAGAGACTATTCATAGTGACCAAACTGGTTTCATTAAGGGCTGATCGATGGCGGCTAATACAGAATTTTTAATCCATGCTTTGGATTATTTTAATACTAATCTTACCCCGGCATGTATTACAATGGTGGATGCCGAGAAAGCTTTTGATTTGGTTAATTGGAAAACGTTATTTTTTATTCTCGGCTCTTTCGGCTTTCCAACCCAAATTGTCAAGATGTTACAGAACATTTATCAGGAAGCAACAGCCACGGTAGTTATAAATGCTATAAAAGCAGGCAATATTAAAATATGCCGTGGGACAAGACAAGGCTGCCCGTTATCACCGCTGCTCTTTACCTTTTTTATAGAGCCTTTGGTTATCAAGATGCGTTAAAAACCCTGATATTTTGCCTCCAATTCCTGGAATGGCAAAGTTAAAATTATTCGCAGACGATATTATTTTATATTTAAAACCTGATAAAATGAATCTTGAGACAGTTTTAAAAGAATTCAAGAACTATGAATTAATTGGGGGATATAAGATAAATTCTAATAAAACCGAAGTGCTCGCTCTTAATGTAGATTCAAATTTTCTTCTGTTATGCTTAGAAGCTCAAGCATCTAAGACGGATCCAATTAGATATCTTGGGATGTTTGTGTCTAATCAACATCAGCAGCTTTTTAGACCAAATTATATAAGAATGAAAGATAAAATTAAAAAATTGTTGGAACAATGGCTTCTTCTTCCCCTTTCATTGATTGGTAGGGTGTCTTTAATTAAAATGTCTATACTCCCGCTGCTCTTATTTCTTTTTATAAATGTTCCAATCAAAGTATATGCTTCTTTTTAAAGAAATGGAAACTCTATTTAGAGAATTTATCTGGGCGAAAAAAGCATCTAGGGTTAAGCTGCTTACGGTACAATTACCTATAAAACAAGGGGGCCTGGCTTTGCCGCATTTGAAAACTTATTATGAAGCCGCATTTTTAGATTTAGTTTCTGGACTGTTAAGATCAAATGGTACGAGAGATGGGTTTTTTCTGGATAAAATGACTCAAGAAATGGGTTCACAAACTTCAGTATTCTTAAAAACTTCCAAGTTTCCCAAGAAGACAAGGTACAAAACGTTAAAAGACTATTCTTCTAGACTTTTAGCTTTCTTTAAAAAAACGAGTTCATCAGGTTTACACTTTGTAAAATTGGGAGAATGTAGTAATCTGGGTCTCCAGCTCCGATCCAAAAATATAAAAGTATGGGAGAACTGTGGACTATCCGAGCTAAGACAATTTTCTGTGTTGAATAGGGCGATTTCTTGGCAAGAAATAATGGCTAGGGCTGAGGGTTGTAATAAACCAGCTTTCTTTGAATATCTTCAAATTGTCCACTTTCTATCAGATATAAAAGAAATTTTTGATGCTCCAAATTATTTAATAACAACCCTTTATGCCACTAAACTACATGGTGTGGGAATTGGTATCGGCTGTTACAACAGCATAGCCAAAAACCCTTACTAGAGAACCATTTAGTGAGAATCGCCAGTGAAACCCAATGTTTTTTACTCTTAAAGATTGGGAAGATATCAGCCTTTTAGGAAATAAAACACTTCGAGCGGCGAATTTTAAGAGAATGTCGTTTTTATCTCGTTGGTTCTCTTATTATACCCCGGCGGCACTTAAAAAGATTTCCGGAAGTCCCAAATAAATGTTTTAGATGTCAAAGATGGGGAAGGTGGATGGCACCATATTTTTTTTACATGTCCTCGCTTGAGTTCCTTCTGGGAATCAATTTTCGCTGATATTGGACAGGCTTTGGGAAAGAAAGTGCCGTTAGAGGCTGATGCGGCACTATTTGGATTTTGCAAAGATAAATTGTTACTAACTGATGTTGAGAAAGTGTTTTTGTGTATTTCCTGCACGGTAGCACGCTCGTTAGTTCTCCAGAACTGGAACTCGAATGAAATACCTTCCCATCTAAAATGGTTTAAGAAAATGCAGAGAACTCGTAACTTTGAGGAAGCCTATGCAAAACGACTAGGAGCGATAAAAAAATTCAGAAAGAACTGGAAGTTTTTTAGTGATTTAGAAAAATTGAAGGATATGAATATTTGACAGATATTGGTTATGCACCAGTCAAATATATTTATATTGCATTTGCACTTTTCTATTTCTTGCACTGTGTAAGCACTAGCATTTTTTTCCTCGATATTATTCAATATGTACTGTTGTTTGAGATTACTGTACTGAAGATGTTTTTTTTGTCTTATATTTATGTGTTTGAAACTTATTAGGGATTCAGAAGCTATGCAATGATTTTTATATTTTCTCTTTTATATGTAAAATTGGGCTGTTTTTTATATGATATTTAAGAATGATGTTTGTTTATATACCTATTGCTCCGCTCAAAAAAAAAAAAAAGACTACAGGTGTGCTTCTTTTGAAATTTATATGGCTTCTTACAGTGGGAAATTGTCTCAGAACGTGAGATCACATTCGAGTGCGAAACCTGCATCTATAAAAGGACTCTAAGCAGAGATGTGGAATCCTTTGTTGTCTCTTTTTTTCTACATCAAGCAACTCCTCAATCATGTAGTTCTCAACATCAAAGTCAATCAATCTGATGTGGAATGGGACCTCAAAGATGAACATTCGGATTGCAAACATTTTCTCTGGATCTCTTCTTCAACACCTTGGCTGGGTGGGGGCGGGGGGCGGAGTGAGCAGGGGAAGTACTTCACGCACTGCAAATTTGAAGGATGAGACCCTGAGCCTATCTCTGACACTGAAATCTACCTAGGAACCTGATACCTTCACTACCCTTAAACTTTTATATGGGCCATTTTTTGCAAAAAAGCTAATTCCTTCATTGGAAGACATGCTAAATAAAGAGTTCAAGGGTACTTCTCTCATTTCCTCCTCCCACTGGAAAAGCATGTCACAAAAAGGAAAGAGATGCAATGCAAGGATAGTCATAAAGGCAGAAAAACAGAGCTACGTAGCAAGTTGTCTGTTAAAAATAGCAAGAAAGGTGAATAGACTAAGGTGTTGAACACAATATAAAAATATTAGGAAAGGTATTGAAAAGACAAAGGCTGGTGCTCAAAGATCCTTTTCACAAGAGCGGAAAAATTAGCTGATCTTAAATATTCTCAGCTGTGCATTGCAGGGCTGTGGAGCTTTGGGCTCCCTCAAGGAACAGTGGTCTTTTTTAGCTTTAAAGATTTTGAAGATGCAGCCACTCTGACTCCATTCCTGTTCACGTCTTGACATTTATCTTTTAAAAAAGGAATTCAAAAATGCTGAATCAAAGCGGAATGAATGAATGAATAATCTTTATTGCTCAGTTAATTAAAACTTACATTTCTATCAAAATACACACACAAAAATCCCAAATTAAAAACAGCATCCAATAAAATCCATCATTTACTTATACCTATACAGTTTTCATTCCTTTGTTATAAAAACAATTTGTCGCACTTGGGTGCCCCAACCAGGACCCGTACTCGGGTAAACCAAGATCAACGTCAAGTAAATGGTATTTAAAAGGAATATACAATGAAACGTCACATGGTAGGATTGCTAAAACCAATATTCTAAAAAGGCCAGATGGTGCCTTAGCTTAAGACCTTTTGGACAACACTGCCTTGTCCATAAGGGATGAGATCTTTTTCCCAGATTAATTTATAACTGTTAAAAGTTGGTTATGAAAGGGTTAAAGCTCAAAGATCCTCTGCTTTGAAGGTGGTTAAGGCTAGGTTTAGGAAATCATATGCCTGAATGTTACTTGGATCACTTATGGCTTTCCACACACTAGAACTTAAGGTAGGTCTTGGTTCGTTTTAGAGCTTATAACAAAATTTCAAATAAGAACTAAAGCTGCTTATTCTCTGACTCCTGAGGCTGAACTTGAGGCAAATTTGAGCAGGAGAGGACTGGAGAGGAAGATTAAACAGGCATCAGTATGACCCTGCTATAGCATTATCAGGGATTTTATCCGCTCTTCATCTCAAGGCCTCGACTCCATATGTGAGAGAAGGAACATGTTCAGCAGCTATGACTTGCAGTAGTGGCTGGAGAGACAGGCTTATCAAACAAAACCGTAGGGTGTTAAAAGCGGCAGTTAGTGTGTTGTTTCTCCCTGTATCGCAGTGCTCTGTTTCACAAAGGCACCTCTTGAATAAAAAATCACCCTCAAATATTTGTATTCCGCCACAGATTCCACAGCTGACCCATCTAGGTAGAATGTAGGTGGTGGGGATCTTCTCCTTATCAGTAACATTGTTTTTGTTTTGTTAAGATTGACTCAGCCCATGTTTTACAGCTTACTGGGTGGTTAAGTTAATCAGGCGCTGTAGGCCGACCTTGGTATAACTAATCAAGATGACATCGTCGGCGTACGTCATGTGAAGCGCTAAATCCAGCCTCCATGGGGGAATGAGACTTTACACTATTTAGAGCTGTTGTCATCTCTGCAAGACACAAATTAAAAAGAAACAAGCCAATACACATCCTTGCTTTAGGCCATTACTTGTCAGTATCTTTTTTGAAACCACAAGACCTTTTCTCAGCCTTACACTTGTCCATGTATCTGTGTACAGCAACTGAATGGCTCTTAAAAGGAGAGGAGAAATCCCCCTGCTTTGCAACTTGAACCACAGGATATTTTGCTGTACTGCATCAAAGGATGAACGAAAGTCCACATAACACAGGTGTACATTTAAAGAACGGCAACTAGCTTGTTCAAAGCCATTTCTTCAGTTTTATTTTTACTTTTGAAGTCCATTTGGATTATTTTCAAAGCAAAAAATATTTAGATAATATTGTCTACCTAAAAGCAAATATATAAAAGGATATTTAGGACCCAAGTTTCTCTTTGTAAAGGTGCTTTGGGATCCCACAGATAGGAAGAGTTTACCAGTGGTAAGGAATTCAGTGATTATTTCTATCAGAGAAATGGTTCACTAAAGCTTTACAGGGGAGTTCACTGGGTCACTTTTGAAGTCTGTATGGTTAATAATCTTCAGAGCTTATATGAAACAGAACGAGAGGGACATAATGTTCCCTTAACAGTCTTGTTGTTTCACTTATTAGTGCAGTGGTGCACAAGTCTAGAGAATAATACTGGAGTGCATTTTTTTAAGAAATGGACCCCTCACCATGAAATAGCAAGAACCATTGCAGATCATTACGAAGCATGTGTTCCTTTTGAATGCATGAATAGGGAAGCGTCCATGAACTGCAACAAAGGTGCACTAATGCATCATTTTGTAAAGGTAGTCTTTGTTGCTTATCACAGTGGATATGGAAGCTGTGTCTTGCTAGAAGTGAGACTCTTAGTGAGGCTGGTACAGGGTGCAGTGGATAGACACAAGGAAATTAAAATCCACTACACTTGAAGACAAAGAAGAGGTGCTTGGCTGATGCCACCCTACACCCCAGTTTAAACACCCCAGGCCAGACCGGTTTCCTAAAAGGTCATCTCGCCCAGAGGAGGAGTAAAACCAGAATGGGAGACATGCATCTGTACCAGAGCTTATGAGGTGACATGCAAAAAGAAACCACAGGTACCAAAAACGTCAAGCACCACCATTGGTTACCAATGGAGAATGCCACAGCAGGCCCTCACTTCATTCATGCAAATAAAACAGTATATGACTACAATCTACTGCTCTGCATCCCATACACTGACATACTGTCCCCATGCAGTCACACAGCTATTTCCCTCACCCAATCCCTGCTATTCACACACTGCCAATCTCACACAGCCATCACACACTTCCCCAGGCCATCACAAGCTGCTGCATGTCATCAGAAGCCACCCCACAGCATCACAAGTCGCCCCATGCTATCACACGCCACCCCAGGCTTTACCATGCCACTCCAGGATATCACACATCAACCCAGGACAACACACATCAATCCAGGTCCTGTACACATTACACAGCACAAAATGTCCATGCACAATACCAACTGCTGTTACACTCTAAACACTGCCCCTCCCTAAGAAAATGCCCCAGCTTACCACATAAGTGCTCCTGTCTCAACAAACTACTGTTTTCCCCCGTCCTGGATTATTTCCACGCACTTACTCATTTATTCATCCATCCAAGTTAATTAATTCCATCCATCTGGGCAGCCATACATCTTCCCTGAATTCACCCATCCATGTATCTATGCGGCTACTAACTCCTTCAGGATTATTGTACTATCAGATATATATCTTCTCTAAATCCATACTACAAACAAGCAATGTGCTATTCTGAAGGCAAAGTCAGGGAGAATTTAGGATATCAAACGTTAAACATACTCTAAAACGTTTGTAAAATGGACATGTGGGCCCTCATTACAAGTTAGGCTGATCAGGGTTGGGTATTTACCACACTTGGCAAACACCATCACCTCGGGGTAAGGTGGGTGTGGTAAATACCGCCTATTGCACGTTTCCCAACTTGAACAATGAGGTGTGACATGCATATACAGTAATTATCACGCAGAATATTGCGTGTTATGCTGTTTTACGGGCCTTTATACCTGATAAATATTAGCAGGTATGACCTGCCAGAATTTATCAGGGGAAAACTGTGTGTGTGTGTGTGTGAGAATTATCACACAACTCGTAATTCTGATCCTGCAAAAGGGTTAATCCTAGTGCTTACAGGGCAATTTATTCACATACAAAGAACGTACTTTGAGCAGTTTCTAAAAATATACTATATATTAGCAAAATGCACAAATAGCAGTGGCATTTCTTAGCATTATATTAGGCCAGGTGACTTATGAACGATGCTTGCATCAGGAAATATCAGTGAAAGGCTGTCAGAGCAACATTTGAAATATAAATTAAGGGTATTATGCTTACGTTTGATATTGGACATAAACGTTTCCTCTCAGGTGTGGTTCAAAATTGCAACTGACCTGAAAAATAAAACAAGTTGAGAAATCCCATAGAGATGCAGCTCATTACGCTTATAAGGAAAACATGACAACATAAAACCATACTGACATTAGCAAAATAAAATCTTAAGGGATTTGTGCATGGAGGCATCCTTCAATTTAATGAGAACATTCCACATTACAACAATTATTATTGTCTTCTGCATTTAAAAGCATCGCTTTCATTACTACTTTTGTTTTTATTATGGGATGGTTTTAATGTACCAAAAGACCAAAGAAATAATATGTGCTTTCAGTGCTATATGAATGTTGCAATACAATACAAGTGTTCTAAATAAAACGGAAGAATTGACATGTTAGGAACAAAAAGAAGCAGAATGTAGACATTAGTAATGCGCTAACTCGCAATGAGGAACACAAATATGCTAGCTTGCTACACCTCCTTCCTGTATAGCCCTACTACCATCTGCAATTACACATACCCAACTTTGAAAATGATGTTTACATTTTCTTTTTAATAAAAAAACATTCTGCCAAGGACCAGAGAGAAAGACACACATGCGAAATGTGGAAGATGAATGAGATGGTGGTAAAAAGTTTAGTAATGTTAACAAAAAATAGTTAAGGGTTTGTGTAACTTGCTTTATAGCTAGGAACAAAAAGTGCCTAGACATAGTATCCTTAAAGAACTAAAATCAATGCTGAATTCCTTCATGATACCAAACTGAGAACAACTGGCATGACCTCAAAATCCTAAACACTGGATTTTTTCAATACTTAAGGAGATATCATGAAATTACGTTAAAAAAGCAATCAGATATCTAAATTATTGCTGTGGCCATAGCATGGCTGTTAGACCTGGCATCCTTGGCGTGGTTCTCCCCTAACCTTTTGCCTTTCATCCTCCTGTTTTGCGGACCTTGTTTTTGCTGACTTTTGGACTGCACGCTTTACCACCACTAACCAGTGCTAAAGTGCTTGTGTTCACTCCTTAAAACATGGTATAATTGGCTTATAACCAATTGGCATATTTAATTCACTTACAAGTCCCTAATAAAATAGGAATACCTATGCCCAGAGCCTGTAAATTAAATGCTACTAGTGGGCCTGCAGCACTGATTGTGCCGCCCACTGAAGTAGCACTTTAAACCACCTGTCTCAAGTCTGCCATTACAGCCTGTGTGTGCAGTTTTAAACTGCCATCTTGACCTGGCAAAACAAATCTTTTTTGCAAAGCTTAAACCTTTTTTAAAACATACGAGTCACCCCTAAGGTAGGCCCTGGACAGCCCAGAAGACAGGGTTCAGTGTATTTAAAAAGCTGGACATGTACCTTTTAGTTCCTGGTAGTGAAAAACTCTTACATTCGTTTTCACTGCTGCAAGGTTTACCTTTCCCATTGGATAACATTGGATTTACCTTATTACATTTAATGGGTGATAATTTGTGATAATTTCCAAATGGGAACAGGTATCAGTTAATTATTGGTGTCTTTGAAATTGGAATGAAAAATCCTACCTTATGGTGCAGTTGGATTTTAAATTACAATTCAGAAAAACATTTAAAAGGTTGGCATTTTCCTGCCTTAGTCATTTAGTGTCTCCAGCCTGTCTCTGAGTCACCTGACTGGGTGTAGCTGACAGTTGGGCTTTGTATTTCTTCCTAGACAGCCACATACAATAGAGAGCTTAGGTATGCGTGGATGGGCCATCACTGGCAGGATGGGAGGGTGGAGCTGGGCACAGACCTACTTACACTAGAATAGGCTGTGTCCTACCTCCACACAAAGGGCTGCACACCCCTCTGTAGTTAGTTTGGAGCCAGGACAGGGAAGGTAGGAAGCCTGCGGACACCAAGCAGATACCTCTAGAATCTTCTCCCATTTCAAAGGAAGGCCAGGTATAAATATTGGACCCCAGACACCAACTCTCCAGTATACTTCTGGACCTGTGGAAACTCTGCTAGGGAGAAGGACTGCTGTGCTGCTGAAAGTGCTGGACTGCTGTGCTGACCTCTTACCTGGGTGAGAAGGCATCTGTTGAACCCAGAACCCCAAAGTAACTTTAAGGGTTAATTGGCTGGCCTCCTTACTAGAGCCTCAGGGACAGAAGGCTCCAACAACCTTGAACCTAGCACCTGGACTCTGCCAACTGTGAGATCTACCCTGCCAAGTGGTGCCAGCTCAGTCCTGGAACCTTGGAAGTGGGCCAGAGGGTGCTCTGCCAGCCCATCTGTGGATCCAGCAGCACTGACGCATCTCCTCTGCTTCGTGGCAGAAACCCAAGCAGAACCGACACATCACCTCTGCTGCAAAGATTCTCTGAGCACAAGGACTCCGCATCGACTCTGCAGCCCCATCGGAACCGCCGCAGTGTGAAAGCTTCACTGACACAGGTCTTCGCATTGCAAATATCTTGTAAACCGCAGCCTCGACGATGACACAAGTTCTCGCATCGCAGCCTTTTGGAACCAACGCATTGTTTTGACTGCCTGACACATCCTCAATGTTGGACTTCACAACGCGAGCCCTCATCGACTGGATCCTCGACGACGACGCAGGGCATCGCAGAGCCACAGCTCCTCAGAACCGATGCTTCGCCTCGGCTGCGCGACACATCCTCAACGTGGAACTTCGCAATGCTCTAACAAGGATTTAAGGTACTGTTGTTCGGCGGGCCTAATCGGGTCCCTGTAGACGGCTCTCGCTCCATTGCGGTCGGCCTGAACTTGTGACTTTGTACCAGTCTGGCGTGACCAGATATCCACAGTTGGCGCTTTGTTCTTTTTGGTGTTATTTTCACTGGCATCTTTACAACTGAATATCTCCAGTTCTACTGACTGGATTCTTGTCATTGTGGTCTTGTTTCATTCATTAAAATTTACTCTGTGTTTCCAAATTGGTGTGGTATTTTTCTTGTGTTGTGTTTTCACTTTATTACTGTATGAAGTGCTGCATAAATACTTGACACACTGCCTCTAAGTTAAGCGTGACTGCTCTGTGCCAAGCTACCAGATGGTTGAGAACAGGGTTACTTGTGACTGCTCCCTGACAAGGATTGTGGTTGCTGCTTGCGTAAGGGTTTCACCCCCCTCAACCAGTAACCCAATTTCTTACAGTGGCTATCAAGAGCTCACGGACAAAGTGTGACTTATCAGTATAATCAATGATGAGACAACCCTTAGGTACTTCTGCCAGCAGGTTCAGAACACCTGTAATAACTCCCACACATAACTGTGAATCATTTCCTGCCTCCTCTGCTGGGGACATCTGTTTGTTGCTTTGTAACTAGGTATATATAATATATGTTAAAGTAGTTGAAAAATATGCTGTAGCCTGTATTATAACTTTCAAGATTCCAAAACTGAAATTAGACATTAACGTCCATGGATCATCCTGTTGGATACAATATTTTATTATAATCTTCAAAGTTGATTCACCGTGTTACATATGATTTGCAGCAAACATGTGTTTTGCCTCTTATGGTGGGCCCGCCTGGGGCATTTTCAAGGCTGATATGATAGAAAAGCATACCATATAATTCACATTACATTCATTTTCATTATTTATAACAATGTGTATAATGTCAAAATTAAACAATTGACACACAATTCGAAAACATAAGCCTTTGTGTTTCACCCAGGGAGCTTTTTTTTCCCTTGGGCCAATTCGCTCCTGCTGGAACAAGTGCTCTGATTGACTCCCAGCAACATGAGAAACATTTTGCTGGCAGCCATTACAGGACTCGGGAACTTAATCCCCTGTCCTGAACAAACAAAGAAACAAACATACATATATATATATCCTGGCCCCATTGGCCCCATGAAGTGACCCAGCGGGACCTCTCATCCACCCCCCCCCCCCGGCCCAATAAAACATAATAATAAAAAAATGAAGAAAAAGATGGCGGCCGGGGCTACTCTGTTTTATTAATGAGAGGGAGGTGCGCGGCCCCTTCCCATAGCCATTGCAGGCCCAGGGGTGCCTACCCCTGGGGCTGACATGAATCAGTATGAGGAGGGTGGGCAAGCAAACTTAGGCCTAACACAGAGTAGTGTAAGACATTTATTGCACAACATTGACCAATATGGGACACACAAGTCAAAATAGAGATCAACACCAATTTTATAAAATAAGCTTTGTTTGAGCTTTATTTTAAGACTAAGATCTGCGCAAAAAGGTAAGTACGTTTCCAGGAAAAATACTTAAGACTTTCAAAAGTCGAAACTAAGGGTCTGTTGACAAAATTGACGATGTGACTGCCCTGGTGCTGCACCGCCAAATCAGCGTGAGAACCGCCAGCCGTATAATTACTATTTTAGCCATTGGCGGGCGATTCCTTCGTCGTTCCCACGGCGGTGTCTATAAAATAGGCACCGCAATGTGAACGTCAAAAACAGTTCCAGCACGGCATGGACTAAAAAGTCCATGCTGTGCTGGAACTTCTGTGCATGCACACAGGGGGGCACAAGTTGTGCCCCTCTGTGTGCATCCACAGGCCATGAGGCCCCTGAGGGCCCCCTTGGTTTCCTCGCCGCCATGGTTTTCATAGAGGAGGAACAATCATGAAAACCCTTGTGGAGGGCAAACTCCTAATATGCTTGACTGGACCACGGTGTTCCCGCCAAGCATATGGATGACTCTGGACCGCTGCGCCACGGCCAGGGAACAACAGTTCCCTGGAGGTGTTAGCGGTTCCAGGCAGCACAACCTCTAGGGTCGTAATGTGACAGTCGCAAGACCTCCACCGCTGCCCCACCACGAGTTTGGCAGTCCGAGGACCGCCAGACTCGTAATCAGCCCCTTAGTGCAATTTTCAAAGAGTTCAATGTTATCCTATGGAGGAAAACAATAATGTGGTTATACAGGTGAGTACACAACTTACAGTTCTAGTCTTCAGGACCAAAGGTCAGCAAGGGTCAGGTGAGTACAAAAACTTCACCACAAGTGGCACAGGGGCGGCTGGGTGCAAAGGTCAAAATCGGAGTTTGCCCCAATGCGTTTCAATGGAGACTAGGGGTGCTCGAAGCCACACTGCTTACAGGTAGGTAAATTGGTTGCAGGGACCAAGCTTTGGGGGTAAGAGCAAGCACAGGGGGCCACAAAGCAGCACCAAACATACACCACCAGCAGCACAGGGGCTGCAGGGTGCAAATACAGCGTTGGGCGCCCAATGCTTTTCAATGGAGAACTTGCTTAGGACAAACAAGCTGCAGGTGTCGCACTGGAGGCTGCTGGAGGGAGACCAGCAACAGCAGAGGTAAGTAGAGGTGTAGGGAGTCGTAGGGGCACCGTCGGTTCAGCTTACCAAGGCCCAGGGGCTTTGGGTGCAGGGGCGTCCGTAGATGTCGGATTCTTCTTATCGGAGCCGGTCAGGGAGGAGCCTCTGTATTCAGGCTGCAGGCGCTGTCCTGGATCCAGGAGGGGTCAGTCAACGCTGGACTTGAGGTTAGGATCGCTGGGGAACCTATTCTGGGTTAGTGGTCCACCGGGACACGGGCCGTCGGTGTCTGGTGCAAATTGGGCAGGACTTGCGGATCTCAAGGGCACCGGAATCCTTTGTGTAGATTTCTTGGGGACGGATCTGCTGACCTTGTGAGTCTCTGGTCTTTGTCAAACAGCAGGCAGCCTTCCTCAGGTTCTGAAAGTCGCTGTCTGCAGGACAGGCGTCGTCTTCTTTTGCAGGGTCTTGGGAGCTGGAGACAGGCCGGTAGAGCTGGGGCCAAGTCATAAGTAGTCTTCAGGCTTCGCTGCATGGGGTATTCTTCGTCCTCCTTAGGTCGTCAGGAACGAGTTTCCCGGTCTGAGGGGGCCACCTAAATACAAACTTTAGGGGTGTTTTAGGGGGGTAGCCCGTGGGCCAAAGGGCACCTTACCTGGGGTGACTACACCCTCAATTATGCAACCCTCCTGTGGGAGTGGGTAAAGGCCTAGACCTTATTGCTCTCCCCATCTTCAAGCTGGCGGGAACTGTAAGATGGGCTTAACCTTACCTCTCTCACCTTAGGGGTGGAGTTGACAGAGGGCACACTTCCTATTCTTCTAGGTTTTCATGCCAGGTTTCCCACCCAAAGTGGGGGTGTAAACCCGGGGCTGCCATCTGCTGCTAGCAGCGGAGGCTGGGGGTCGCATTACAAAGGTGGCAGGCCTTTAAAGCTTCCCTCTCGAGCACTGTGCCCATCCTGGGGGAGGAGGTGTGACACCTCACCCCAGGATGTGCATTAGGACCCAGAGAGCAGAGGCGCTCGACCCAGGGGTTCAGAAACATGTCTGGTGGTGGCAGGCTGCCTACAGCCAGTTTGTGACCACACCAGGGTTGGTAGGTTTTCAGGGGACACCTCTGAGGTGCCCTCTGAGTACATGGTTCAATAAATCCCACACTGGCATCAGTGTGGGTTTATTGAGAGGAGTTGTTTGGTACCAAACACTCCTAGTTTCAGAGAAGCCATCATGGTGCTGGGGAACTCGAGCTATCAAGTTTCCACCCCATGTACTCGCTATGGCTTCTCTGGCACTTACAATATTTAAGAATGGACTTAAATATTGTTGGGGCATATCTGCTCATGCAGATATGCCCACACCTGGGATATATTGCACCCTGCCTAAGGGCTGTGAGGCCTGCTCGAGGGGTGACTTACCTATACCTGAGGCAGTGCTAGTTGGCATGGCACACAGGCAGTGTACCATGCTGACTTTTTCGTTTTGTCTGCACCAGGCCCTTCTGCATGGCCTGGGTGAGGGTCCCAATGCCCTAGGTACCCAGGTACCATTTACTAGGGACTTACAGAGGGCCTGAAGGGCCAATTGTGAAACAGTTTTAGGGAAAGAACACTGGTACTGGGAACCTGGACAGCAGGGACCCAGTACTCTACAGTCAAAGTTGCATCAAAAGCCAAGCAAAAGTGTGTGTGTGTGTGGGGGGGATGCAGGGGGAGGGGGTGGGTGGCTGCAACGGAACCTCATTTTCTCACTACGACACTACTCCACTGATCATTACTCTACTCTACGCTACTCTATGCTACTTAACTCCACTCCATTCTATGCCACTCCACTCTGTACCGCACTCTACTCTACAACACTGTAGTCCACTCTGTGGCACTTCACTGTAGCCCACTCTATAGCACGCCAGACCACTCCACTCTATGACACTTTACTCCACTGTATACTACGTCAGGCCACTCTACTCCATTCCACACCACTCTACTCTTGACCATAGCACTCTACTATATAACAATTACCTCCACTCTATGATCCGCAACTCCACTCTACGATACTTTACCCCACTCTACTCCACACACCACTCTACGCAGCTCCACTTTACGGCACTCTCCTCCACTCTATGCATCCCCACTCTACAAAACTGTACTACACTCTATGTCACTCTACGAGACTGTACTCCACTATATACCTGTATGCTCCACTGTACAACTCTGTACTCCACTGTACAACACTTTCCAACACGTTACAACACAGCACTCCACTGTACTCCATGAGACCCCACTCAAATTCATGACACTTTATTCAACTCTACATTACGCCAGTACACTCTACTGCACTCTAGTAGACGACACTCCATTGTATGAAACTTTACTCCACTATATGCTACGCCACTCAACTTTACTCGAATCCACTGTACGACACTGTCCTCCACTGTACTGTATGACACTCTACATGACAGCCCTCCACTCTACGACACTAGACTCTATGAGTTGAAAGGATAATGTTACTTACCCAGTAAGCATCTGTTCTTGGCATGTAGAGCTGTAGATTCACATGCTTTGCATACTCCTGCCATCTAGTGTTGGGTCCGGATGTTTGCAAGTTGTTTTTCTTCGAAGAAGTCTTTCCAGTCATTAGGTAGGTGACTCCTCCTTTCGGTAAAAGTGCGCATGGGCATCAACTCCATTGTTAGATTGTTTTCCCGCAGAGGGTGAGAATGGAGTTAGTAAGAGTAGAATAGAGATGCCCATGCGTATGTATATAAAGTAAGAGAGAACTGCAACAGGTATGGGTACCTGGGGAGGCTGGTGGGCGCATGTGAATCTACTGCTCTACATACCAAGAACAGATGCTTACTGGGTAAGTAACGTTATCCGTTCGAGGCATGTGAGCTGTAGATCACATGCTTTGCATAGACTATATAGCAGTATTCTCCCAAAGCGGTGGCTAACCTGTAGCCGTTGCAGTTGTCTGAAAGTGTGTTCTAAGGACTGCCTGGCCTACATTAGCTTGTTGTCTCGCTAACACATCTACACAATAGTGCTTGGTGAATGTGTGTGGTGTAGACCATGTTGCAGCCTTACAAATGTCAACTATGGGAATGTTTCCTAAGAAGGCCATAGTAGCCACTATTTTGCGACTGGAAAGCGCTCTATCGGGTATTGTTAAAGTTCTCTTTGCTTTTGCATAACAAGTCTGAATACATTTAACAATCCACCTGGCAATACCTGATTTGGAAATAGGATTGCCCTTGTGAGGTGGAGCAAAAGCAACAAAAAGTTGTTTAGTCTTACGGAATGACTTTGTCCTTTCTATTTAGTATAAGAGGGCTCTTCTGACATCTAAAGTGTGTAGAGCTCGTTCTGCCACTGAATCCGGTTGAGGAAAGAACACGGGTAACTCAACGGATTGGTTGATATGAAAGGCAGAAACTACTTTAGGTAGAAATTTAGGGTTGGTACGAAGAACCACTTTGTCTTTGTGAAGCTGGAAAAAAAGTTCTTCTATGGTTAGTGCCTGTAGCTCACCCACTCTCCTTAGTGAAGTGATTACAATGAGGAAAGCGATTTTCCACGATAGAAATTGCAGTTCACATTTATGCATGGGTTCAAAAGGTGGGCCCATTAATCATGTGAGGACCATGTTAAGATTCCACACTGGGGCAGGTGGAAGTCTTGGTGGTATAACTCTTTTTAGTCCTTCCAGAAAAGCTTTATTAAGTGGTACTCTAAAGAGAGATAAATGTTGCCTGTTTTGCAGATACGCAGCTATCGCAGCGAGATGTGTGCGGCTAGAAGTGTAAGCTAATTCTGACTGCTGCAAGTGTAACAAATAACATATGGTATTTTGTATGGAAGCATCAAGAGGATTGATGTTATTATTACGATAAATAACAAAACGCTTCCATTTAGCTGCGTAGCAAGTTCTTGTAGTAGGTCTTCTGGCCTTTCTAATAATGTTCATACAGTCCGGTGGAATATTCTGATAACCAAACTCTATGACTTCAGGAGCCAGATCGCTAGGTTCAATTCTTTGGGATCTGGGTGTCTGATTTCTCCATGGCTCTGTGTGAGGAGATTGGATGTGATATGCAGCTTTTGATGCAGAACTACTGATAGCTCCAGCAGGGTCGTGAACCAAGGTTGACGGGCCCATGTGGGAGCTATTAAAATCAGTGTGAGGGATGTTTGCCTGAGTTTCCGAACCACTGATGGAATGATGGGAGAAGCAGAAAAGCGTAGGCAAATACCCCTGAGCAGTTCATCCATAGTACATTGCCTTTGGAGAGCGGGTGTGGATACCTGGAGGCGAAGCTTGGGCATTTTGCGTTTTCGTATGTGGCGAAAAGATCTATTTGAGGAAACCCCCAACTTTGAAAGTTCGGGAGGAGAACTTGAGGGTGATGTGCCCACTCGTGGATTTGCTGCCTCTGTTTGCTGAGAAGGTCGGCAATCTGATTGTTTACTCGTGGGAGGTGTTCTATTAGGAGATACGAAACCTCCAAAATGTTTGATAGAGCCACCGGCGTTTCAATTAAAAAGCCGTAATGGATGAGGGCCTGCATTCATTTAAAAACTAGAGAGCATATATTTGGTAAGCTTCACCGTTGACTTCAGTCACTCGACATTTTTAATCATTGTCAGCACTTTTGTCATGATATGACGAATGTCATGCTGCAAGTCGCGCTGTGCTTCAGGTTGGTGCGGACTCGTAAAGTGGATTTCGTAAAACAAACGTGTGGCCTCCCTGCTCTATCAAAAACTTCCGGGTCGGGTTACCCGACCCTGAAGGACAGCGTGACATTCGTCATATCATGACAAAAGTGCCGACAATGATTAACAAGCATTTACAATGCAATCGGTCTCGCATTTGTGAAAGCTAGAGCTACTGTTGTTGTGAATGACAATGTTTTTTTGTTGTTGTTTTTTTTTTGCAGTAGAGTGATCATATTTGCATAGTGCTATTGCCATTCATATGCCCTATAAAAACATGTCAAACGCTGATGAGGGTTGCCAGCATCATCATACTGAACAAATTGCTGTGCCTCTGCTCTGACTGATTAAAGTTTGGGTCTTGGCGTTCCTGTATTAAGACATGTAACCTGCCATGTAACCTGGAGGTTATGGCCAAAATGCACACACACCACCATCTTACATAGTCAATCAAAAAGTGAAAGAATAATTTGATCCGGCTCTTACTACTTAAGCAACATTCATAGTAGGTGTAAAAATGCATGAGTAAAGAAGAGGTGATTGGGAGAATGTACGTGGGTTGAGGGCATCATTAACATTCTTCTCCTGTGGCCCAATTTCTTTGATTTTGGAGGTAAGTGCAATGGCGTTAATGCGCCCTACAAAAAATGTACCTGATGTAGTGCCAAGTACACATATAGCATTTCATGATTGTTATTTATGGTGGCTTACAACGGAGTTGTGAATTCTGAATTTCAAGATATGTACGAGTCCCGCAGCAAAACTCGCTCAGTAGAGCTGAATTCAAAAGGCTTCTAGAACGATAGGATTTTTATCATAAACCTCCTGAAAGGTGCAAATGTCTGGTGCGAAGGTCATGTTGTTTTAAGATCTAGATACCACTTGTGTTTATTTCATTACCTTCGAAGCCGGTTTTTCACCAGTGCAGAGAGACAGCCTGGGAGGTAGCATTTGCCCAGAGCAGCTGTGACTGTTAATGTTGCAGTTGCACAAATGACCTCCAGCTAGCTAGCCCAAGGATTTCAAAAGCTGAGAGCTTCCGGAAACAAAGGCAACTTTCCCAGCTTCAGACCTCCTGCAAGCCCGTGTACGATCTCACTGCCGGCCTTCGCCAAAGGTTGAAGCCGTCTCAACAGGGGTGTAATGCACACCTCTGCACCTCCTGTGGTGTAGGCTGTTCGTCCTCCGGGCACAGACACTGGCGGCAAGTCACAATACAATACAGTAAACGTGAGTGAGAAGTGTTTCACCAAACAAACAAGGGACTAACAGGGAGTGCGCACTGTGATGTTGCCTCATGTTTAGCTTGAGTGAGGCACTGACGCGCTTCATGGTGACAACGGGAGGGGAGCGGGAAATTTTCAACAGGGACAGAATGGGGAGGGAGGGGCTTTAGAAAACATGAACAATGGGTGAAAACGGTGAATTGAAAGTGGGACGCCTGGCAGCTCTTGGAGCTACGAGCAGGTAACATGAACAGGAAATGTAAACAAGGTAGGAGCTCGAGGCATATATACAGGGTGAGGAGCTTGAGGCAGCTGCAGCTGGTTTATACAATAAGGATCAGTAGTTTGAGGAATATATACACAGGGTGAGCTGGAACTCGAGGCATATACACAGGGTGAGGAAGCGCTTGAGGTATATGCCGAGAGGTGAGGAGCTCGAGCACAGCCGGGTTATACAAAGAGAGGATGAGGAGGGATGCGGAATATATACACAGGGTGAGGAGCCTGAGGCATATAGACCGGTGGGTTAGAAGCTTGAGGTGTGTACAGAAAGGGTGAGGCGCTTGAGGCACAGACGGATAGGGTGAGGCGCCTCAGGTATACTGAAAAAGAGAAGCGAGCACGAGGCATGTTTACAGATGGGTGAGGAGTTCTAAGCATATACACCGGGTGAGGACCGTGACCCACTTTTAGAGACACGTGACTGTTAAAACATAAACAGGATGAGGACCTGTGGCACAAAGACAGGCAGTGTGGGGACCCCGCGGCGTAGACAGTTTATATCACCTTCAAGTGCTATAAATAAACTGTTCACATGGACTAAAAAACAAGCGCATAGAAGCGACTAAGCTTACAGCGAAAACAATATATAAATAATCGTGCTACATCTTAAGTCCCACGAACACAGGGGACAGCAGGAGTCTGAGCAAATGGCTTAGTATCGCAAAGATCTCAAACACTTAACTTCTGCACACACCAGCGCTGTAAACAGACCCACTAAATCCCCAATATTATGCATGCGCAGATCCCGGCTGTGGCCCGCCACGATGCACGCTTTCACGAATCTATAAACTTCGCTGCTTACCTTCGCACATACCTGTTCGCCGCGCGCCTTATCCAAAACGAGCGCTGTGCTGATTATGTATGATTAACAGCGCGGCGCTCGTGACGAGCTGCAACTCAGCATGCTGGGTTGCAAAAATCCTAAAAGAAAGTTGCCCTCGGAGACACATGAAGCACGAAAGCAGACGACAACTGTAGTTAGGCGGTGCTGCTTCCGGAATAAACGGAAGTTACATTACGGATCTACAGCCAATAATAAGCAAGCTAAGATGAGCAATGGCAGAGTTAACCAATGGGAAGCGGTAGGAGAAATTACCCTCCATTTTGTGTTTACTATAGGTCTTGCGACAGCACATGCGCTGTCTAGGCTCGACCTAAAAATGTCGAGTGACTGAAGTCAACGGTGAAGCTTACCAAATATATGCTCTCTAGTTTTTAAATGAATGCAGGCCCTCATCCATTACGGCTTTTTAATTGAACCGCCGGTGGCTCTCTCAAAAATCTTGGAGGTTTCGTATTAACATAAAGAACAACAATCTCCATACCTTTTTGTTCGGATGAGTTTTGCCCCCCGACCAAAGTTATTAAGTAATTGAAGGCTTTGAGACGACTTGAATTCTGGGTCTGTTATACTATTAATAGATTTATGTGAAAAACTTTGTCCTGAAGAAGGTGAAGCAATTACTGTTCACCGAAACGCCACGTCGACCCTTCACAATAAGTTTTCTTTTTTAACATGTGTAATAAATTGTTAATGTATATGTATTGTAACTTCTCTGTGAGAAGATATTTTTAATCTATTAACAAATTTCATTAATGTTTTTTTATACAAATAAATATTCTTTTATATATTGGAATTTCCTTACTGTTTCTTGATAGAATAATTCACAGCAGATAATTAAGATTTTGTGACACTTTATTGAAAAGTTGTTGTATGCTAGTAACTAGACATAGCACATGATCCATACTGTGGCAAGCTCTTATATACGGAGAAATTTGCCTATAGTACAGTTCCTTGAAAAGGGACAATTTGTGACTTTCTATAGTCCAAGAGGGAGCAGCTCAACGCATCAGTCTTATCATTATAGAGAATATTCCGCAGGGATGTTGGACCTAACCTAATCCCAAAGTAAGTGGGTCTACTCAGAAAGATTGCAAGACTTTGTGCCTCTTTGTTTGGGAAGGTAGCACACAGAGGTTGTGCTGTCTGTACATATTAGTACTGACTGTTTTTTCAAACTCTGCAGGATTGCTTCCAAGCCATGACATGTTATGTGCAACTCACAAAGTTAATATGAAACTTTTTGTTCTCCTCCAACCAGAGACCCTTTGTGGAGAGATACTGAAAATTGATTCTTAATTTTTAGGGCAAGGCCCCCACATCAAAAGAGTACAAGGAAGGCTTCGTCTGACTACTTGCCTCCTTTGTTGGTGGTGCTTTCAAGAGTGAACTGTCAAGGTACTCACTTAACTGATAACGCTCTTTACTTAGTTGGGCAACGGCTAGGTTTGGCATTTGCTGGAAATTCTCAGTGCATATTTCAGGCCCAGTGGAAGTACTTTGAACTGATAATGCTGCCTCACCATTAGGCTCCTCAGAAACTGCCTGTGGAGTGAGTCTGTGTAGGGATATGGGAATATGCACATAGGAGGTACAGAACTCTCCTTTCTGCAGAAACGCACAAGTTACTACTTGTGTAACGATATATCTGTAAGAGACATTAGTTAGTGATAGATTTCTTACCTTAGAATATCCCCAGGCGTCAGACTGGATCCGGAAAGTTTTTCGTCAGCAGTACCCCTGCACGTCGGTAGGTGGCGTCGTGCGGCTCCGCGTTCGTCGCTGGCGTCGTAAGCGCCGAGATGACGTCACGGAGACTACTTAGGCGCCACCATGCGCGCTACCGTCAGTTCTGTACACGACTTTCCGCGCCAGGAACGCAGAGCCATGCAAGAAACTGACCACTGGTGCCATGAAACTAGGGCCCTGAAAGGGATGACCTTAACCCTAGAATCAGTTCGCAGAATGGGGAGGATGGGTGGGGCGGTAAGGAATCTATCACTAACTAATGTCTCTTACAGATATATCGCTACACAAGTAGTAACTTGTGCATCTGAAAGAGACATGTTAGTGATAGATTCCTTACCTTAGAATAGATACCCCAGCAATACCAACCCCGGTGGTGGGGCTGCGAATAGATTACACCAGAAAGTCACGGAGAACAGAACGGCCAAAGAAGCCGTCTTTCCGGACTTGACTGTCAAGGCAGTAATGCTTGGTAAATGTGTGCAGCGAGGCCCACGTAGCTGCCTGACAAATATCCTGCAAGGGAACGCCGCGTCCCAAGGCAGTAGTGGCTGCTGTCGCCCTGGTAGAATGGGCACGCAGCCCCACAGGAGGCTCCTTCTTAGCCAACGAGTAACACGCTTTGATGCACAAAACGACCCACCGAGAGATGGTACGTTTGTGCATGGCTCGACCTCTTTTGGCGCCCACGTAGCCAACAAAGAGCTGGTCATCCACCCGGAACTGTAGTGTGCGCTTCAGATAGAACGAGAGCGCACGTTTTGGGTCCAGACGGTGGAGCCTCTCTTCCTCTTTTGAAGGATGCGGAGGCGGAAAGAAAGTGGGCAAAGTGATGGTCTGCCCAATGTGGAAGGGCGTGACAACCTTTGGCAAGAAAGAAGGACGGGTCCTTAAAACCACTTTGTCCAGATGAACAGAAACGAAAGGAGGATTAGAAGAAAGAGCCTGGAGCTCACTCACTCTTCTGGCAGAGGTGATAGCCACCAGGAAAGCCGTCTTGAGAGTAAGAAGACGTAAAGGACAGTTATGAAGGGGCTCAAAGGGAGCGCACATCAGATAGGTCAAGACAAGATTTAAGTCCCATTGAGGCATTATGAAAGGCACGGGAGGAAACGTGTGTGCGATGCCTTTCAGGAAACGGGGACTTAAAGAGAGAAGGCTGATCTGGAAGCCGGAGAAAGGCGGAGATGGCCGAAAGATAACCTTTGATAGTGCCCAGAGCAGAGCCCTGCTGGGCCAAGGAGAGCAGGAACAGAAGGACCTCAGAAAGAGGGGCAGAAAGGGGATCCACAGACTTAGCTGTGCACCACGCCACAAACTTGTTCCACCTGCAGGCGTATACCGATTTAGTGGAGGGACGCCTGGCTGCCAGAATGACATCACAGACTTCGGGAGGAAGATCGAAAGCTGTCAACTGTCGCCGCTCAATCTCCACGCATGGAGGTGGAGACTGGACAGGTTCGGGTGGAGGACCGTCCCCTGCTGCTGCGACAGAAGATCCTCCCGAAGAGGCAGTCGGATCGGGGGATCGATCGCCATGTTGAGTGGCTCGGGATACCAGTATCTTCGTGCCCAATCCGGAGCCACAAGGATGACTTGGGCCCGGTCGCGCCGAATCTTCTTCAGCACTCTGGGCAGAAGTGGTATAGGCGGAAAGGCGTACAACAGACCGCAGCTCCACTCTCGACGAAAAGCGTCGCCGAGCGAGTGCCGCCTTGGAAATTCCAACGCGCAGAACTGATGACATTGCGCGTTCTCTTTGGTGGCGAATAGATCTAACCAAGGCTCTCCCCACTGCAGAAAGAGACCTTGCGCCACGTCCGAGTTCAGACACCATTCGTGATCCATCAAGCACCGGCGGCTGAGTTTGTCCGCACCTGGCGTTCAGAGAACCTGCCAGGTGTTGAACCACCAAGGCAATGCCTTGATGTTCCAGCCATGTCCAGAGGCGCAGAGCCTCCTGACATAGGGTCCACGACCCCACCCGCCCTGTTTGTTGCAATACCACATGGCGGTGGTGTTGTCCGTGAACACCTGCACTACACTGCCCCGGACAGAGGGAAGGAATGCCTCCAGTGCAAGTCGGATCGCCCAAAGCTCCAAAAGATTGATATGGAGCCGGGACTCTGCCGGAGACCAGAGGCCTCTGATCTCCGCCTCTCCCAAGTGGCCACCCCATCCCAGGAGGGACGCATCCGTCACCACTGTGTGCCCGGGTGGGGAGGGAGAGGATCTGCCATTGACCCAATCGCGATTCGTGAGCCACCACCGCAATTGTTGTGCAGTGCCCTCCGAGATCTGGACATGATTGGACAGGTTGCCCTGATGCTGTGCCCACTGGAACTTCAGGTCCCACTGCAGAGCCCGCATATGCCACCTGGCATGTCGCACTAGCAGAATGCAGGAGGCCATCAGGCCCAGGAGCCGGAGGGTCATCCTGACTGAAACCCAGGTTAGAGGCTGAAAGATCGGAATCATAGCCTGAATATCCCGGACTCGCTGCTCGGGAGGATAAACCCGAAACCGCGTCGAATCCAGAACTGCTCCGATGAAGGGGAGCTTCTGCGAGGGACTCAGGTGCGACTTCGGCACGTTGATGGAGAACCCCAGCAAATGCAGGAGGTCGGCCGTAGTCTGAAGGTGGGTGACGACGGCCTGGGGCGAGCCCGCCTTCAGCAACCAGTCGTCGAGGTAGGGGAAGACTGACACCCCTGACCTGCGCAGATGAGCTGCGACCACCGCCATCACTTTTGTGAACACCCGAGGGGCGCTGGTAAGGCCAAAGGGGAGCACGGTAAACTGAAAATGCTCCTGGCCCACCGTGAACCGCAGGTAACGCCTGTGGGCCGGCAGGACGGGAATGTGAAAATATGCATCCTGCAAGTCCAAAGCTACCATCCAGTCTCCAGGGTCGAGGGCAGCCAAGACCTGAGCCAGAGTCAACATCTTGAACTTCTCCTTCCGGAGGAAGCGATTGACGTTTCTGAGGTCCAAGATGGGGCGCAAGCCCCCTTTGTCCTTCTTGGGGACCAGAAAGTAGTGGGAATAACAACCATGTCCTACTTCTGGCCCAGGAACGCGCTCGATGGCCCCCTTGGCCAAGAGGGCCGTGACTTCCTGTCGGAGAAGCGCCAAGTGATCCCCCGACATGCGGTGGAACTGAAGTGGCATGGCCGGGGGCAGACTCGAAGGGGAGGGAGTAGCCCTTCGGACGATTAGCAGCACCCACCTGTCCGAAGTGACAGAACGCCAGTGGGGAGGTGATGTTGAATCCTGCCGCCCACCGGCGTGGGGTGCACCCCAAAGCTCGGACTAGGAAGGCTTTGAGGCGGATGCTGCGGGAGCGGAGGTGGACTGACCCGCACGCTGGCCCCCTATGCCGCCACGGCGTCCACCACGCCCGCGCTGAGGTTGGTTCTGCGCAGGCCTTTGGCTGAACGGGCGTGTAGGGGCGCCCTTCCGCGGCCACGAAAGGTAGACGTGGCCGGGCGTGTGGCGGAGAGACCCAAGGACTTGGCTGTAGCCCGAGAGTCCTTAAAACGCTCCAGCGCACTGTCTGCCTTATCGCCAAACAGGCGAGTACCATCAAAAGGCATGTCCATGAGGGAACTCTGGACATCCCCCAAAAACCCAGTGGACCGCAGCCAGGCGTGTCGCCACAAGGCCACCGTCATGGAGATGGCTCTCCCCAAAGAGTCCGCGGTGTCCAACCCACACCGAATGGCGAACTTCGCGGCATCTTTCCCTTCTGCAACAGCTTGGGAAAGCACAGCCCGAACCTCCTCCGGGCACTGGGGCAGAGTTTGCGCCACCGTGTCCCACACAGCGTGAGAATAGCGGCCCAAGAGGCATGCGGTGTTAACTGACTGCAGCCCCAGGCTGGCAGAGGAAAACAACTTTTGCCAAACTGCTCCAGCTTTTTTGATTCCTTATCCGACGGAGCGGTAGGGAATGCAGTTTGGGAAGTGGAGGCCTGAATGACCAGGCTCTCTGGTGTCGGATGAGTTGTCAAAAAGGCATGGTCACCCGGTGCCGGGCGGTGACGCCTGGCCACGTTTTTATCCACAGGAACCCCTGTGGCAGGAGTAGACCAGGTACCCATCAAAACATCCGTCAAGGCCTCATTGAACGGAAGCAGAGGTTCCATAGAACTTGCCGCCGGCTGAAGCACTTCAGTAAGGAGGTTAGTCTGGAGGGTAACAGTAGGCTAGTCAAGGTCAACAGCCTCAGGTGCCCTACGGAGCACCACAGTGTATGTGGCGCCTTCCTCCATGACAGTGGGAGGAGACACAAACCCAGGCTCAGAGGAGAGGTCAAGGCCACCTGCATCCTCTGAGTCTTCTGCCCACTCCTGTTCGGACTCACACTGCCGTGCAAGAGGGTCCTCCGACCCCTCCCAGTCCTCCCCCTCCACAACGGCCCGAGGCACAGGCTGCAGCGGCGGGGGAGGCACAGGGGAAAACAAATGCTACACCGGTGCCGGGAACGGCGCCGAGAACGGCGCCAGTCGACGCCGTTCGGGCTCCGAGCCCCAATCAGGGTCCCAAGCTGGAGCAAAATTGCCCGGAAACTCGGGCAAGGGCGGAGGTGGGACGAACGGAACCCAGGGCGGCGCCGGGAAGGGAGCCGCAGGGGGCGCCGGAGCCGCCGGCGGAGGACCCTGCGGCGCCGGAGCCGCCGGCGGAGGACCTTGCGGCGCCGGGGCCCACAAGGGGGACACAAGAGGGACCGCGGGGCTCGAAGGCGCGCCGGCGGGAGCCCTAGGCCTGAAAAGGCGGTCCATGGCGGCAAGAAACTCTTGCACCTGGGCCGCAGTCGCCGACGGACCCGGGTATGGCGGGTAGGCCGCGGGACTGACAGGCTCCAACGGAGCCGCGGGGGAAGGACCCCGGGCCCCCTCGTCTGCGTCCGAAGACCGACAGGGGGAGGTCGGAGAGCGTACGCGCTTCGACTTCTTTTTGTGACGTCGCTTACCCGATTCCGAGGGTGAAGACTTGGACCCCGAGGAGTGATGATGATGACTCCGCGGCCGGTCCCTTGAGCGACCCCTGGTCCTCGAACGGCGCGGAGACAACTGTCGGGCCTCCAGCAGCTTTCGGGACCGCTCCCGCAAAGCCTTCGGAGCCATGGCCAGACAGTCGGAACATGACCGGGAGTCATGGTCGCGCTCCAGACAGTAGAGACAGACGCCATGGGGGTCGGCCACCGACATCGTACGGCGGCAGGCACCGCAGGATTTAAACCCAGGCATCCCTACGTGGCACCAGGAGTCAAGATTTAAAGAAGTAGAGAGAAAAGTCCCAAAAATAATTAGTCAAAAAGTGACTAGGGTACATGCTCTAACCGGATCTGCGCTTGCTGGCGCGGAAAAAGAAAGAACTGACGTCAGCGCGCATGGGTGGCGCCTAAGTAGTCTCCGTGACGTCATCTCGGCGCTTACGACGCCAGCGACGAACGCGGAGCCGCACGACGCCACCTACCAACGCGCAGGGGTACTGCTGACGAAAAACTTTCCGGATCCAGTCTGACGACTGGGGATATTCTAAGGTAAGGAATCTATCACTAACGTGTCTCTTTCAGATAAGGGAATCTTCCGAAGAGTGACCATCCTGAAAGACCGCATCTTGAGGAACTTGTTGAGCTCTCTTGAATCTAGAATAGGACACCATCTGCCATTTGTCTTCACTAGAAAGAATCTGGAATAGAAGCCATTATTGCAGTGGGTTCTGGGCACGTGTTCTACTGCTCTACTAGGAAGTAGACTGATGATATTTTGATGGAATTCCTGAAGGTGGAATTATGCCTCGGCAATTATAGGAATGAGGGAGGTTTCTGAAGGAGAACCCACCTCCGGACAACTGGGATGTTCTGGAGCCCCACAAAGTAGCCTAATGCTTTTCCTGAAGTACTGATCAGAAGCAAAATGATATATCCTAAGTATTACATTTATATGTAATCAGCCTAGGTCCTCCTAGCTGCTCAGCCAGAGTGAGAGATGGTTACGGAATGTTGGTGTGTCTGTGATGAATGGAATGTCTAGGTGCCTGAGTGGTGACAGTTAGAGATGGGCTGAGCAGCTAGGCAGGCTGCTCCTGGTGGGGCTGGTACATGACTGGTACCTGACTAGAGCTGGCTGGACTATGATTGATACTACCCTGACATGGAACAAATAAAGAAGACTTGAAACATACAACATGGCTACCAGTGTCTCTATGTACAGGGTACAACATTATTTTGGCGACGAGCGGACCTGGACTCAAGCGTCTTTAAGGATGTAACAGAAACAAAGAGAAACTAAAGACTACAGAAACCAAGAGACCAATAGAAATTTGAGAACCTTGACGGAAGCCAGCCCCACCAGTGTCCATGTCATCGGACGGCCCCTACCACTGTGTTTGTCCAGCGGGTATATTGATGCTCATATATTTTGATGTTGTATTTTTCCCATCTTTTCTTGATTTGCATTGTTCACTCTCTTGTGATGTTTTGCTTTGAGTTGCATCCCTGAGTTCTGAACATTACCGTTTTCTTGTGTATAGTTCTCTCCTTTAGAATTGTTATTTTTGTTTTTATTTAAAGGCAAGGGATAATGTTATATCCTAAGTATTACATTTATATGTAATCAGCCTAGGTCCTCCTAGTTGCTCAGCCAGAGTGAGAGATGGTTACGGAATGTTGGTGTGACTGTGATGAATGGAATGCCTGGGTGCCTCAGTGGATGAGTGGTGACAGAGATGGGCTGAGCAGCTAGGCAGGCTGCTCCTGGTGGGGCTGGTACATGGCTGGTACCTGACTAGAGCTGGTTGGACTATGATTGATACTACCCTGACGTGGAACAAATAAAGAAGATTTGAAACATACAACATGGCTACCAGTGTCTCTATGTACAGGGTACAACACAAAAGGTCTTCGCACCAGTTCTTATGCCCTGGAGGGTCTCTGCAACATGCTTCCCCTAGAGCATTTTGCTGACAAACTAATCTGCCTTGGGCATAGTCTTCTGACTTTCTTGAGGAACTGCATAGTCTCTTCACCCATGTTGGAAGGTGGTTTGTTAGTAGGTGCAAGTAGGTACCTAGAGCTAGTAGCAACAATACAATCACAAATAAGGTCCAGTAAAGTCTCAATAAATTAGTATTGTTCAACCCTTGGTAGCTTGGCTCACGAGCAGTCAGGTTTAACTTAGGAGTCAGGTGTGTAAAGCATTTAAAAAACTCAATTGACCATAAATGCGAAGACACTACACACAATAAAATCCCAACACCACTTTCTACAAAAAGGAATTATTTTTAGCTTTACAATGACACCAAAACAACAAAGATCCAATGTAGGGAACCGGAGATATGAATTTTTGAAGATTAAATGTAAACATGCTTTCTAGTGCTTAAAAGCAAAGAGCGCCAACCGAGGACATCTGGCCGTGCTTGAACGGGACCAAGTCAAAGTTTCACGCTGACAGCGGTGGAGCACAGGTCAAATACGATGGAGTGGTTGGGCCAGTCAAAATTTATGCAAAAACAACAATTGATGGACAGAATGCAGAACAATGTTGTACATTCACCCCAGTACAGAGATCTGGGCCTTAATCCATCGTTTTTTTGCTCACCATGCCATTCCAGTTTGGACCCAGCCATATGCAAATCAGTCTTGACCCTGCGCCTAATGGAAACAGTCCAGGCCGAACTGCCAGACCAGGTCCTCCCTGGACTGGAAACAGGCATCCTAGGACCGGTTTCGGGCTTTCAGCCCTCATCAGCCAGGATAGCTTGACTCCAGTGGCATGGAGAGCACGGGACCCACGTCTGGGCATACCCGTCCCACTCGGGGTGACAAATGCAAAAACAACAATTGATGGACAGAATGCAGAACAACGTCGTACATTCACCCCAGTACAGAGATCTGGGCCTTAATCCATTGTTTTTTTGCTCCCCATGCCGTTCCAGTTTGGACCCAGCCATATGCAAATCAGTCTTGACCCTGCGCCCAATGGGAACAGTCCAGCCCGAACTGCCAGACCAGGTCCTCCCTGGACTGGAAACAAGCATCCTAGGACCGGTTTCGGGCTTTCAGCCCTCATCAGCCAGGATAGCTTGACTCCAGTGGCATGGAGAGCACGGGACCCACGTCTGGGCATACCCGTCCCACTCGGGGTGACAAATGCAAAAACAACAATTGATGGACAGAATGCAGAACAATGTCGTACATTCACCCCAGTACAGAGATCTGTTCGCCCTAAGTTGGCAGGGTATGCCCAGACGTGGGTCCCTTGCTCACTTTGCCACTGGATTCAAGCTAGCCTGGCTGATGAGGGTTGTTAGCCCGAAACCGGTCCCAGGATGCTTGATTCCCGTCCAGGGAAGACTTGGCTTGGCAGTTCGGTCTGGACTGTTCCCATGAGGCACAGGGTCAAGACTGATTTGTATATAGCTATGTCTGAACTGGGGTGGCGGAGTGAGCTAAAGAATGATGATGTATTCAACCCAGATCTGTGACTGGGGTGAGTGTTTGAAAAGTTTCAGCACTCCATCCATTATCTCCTTGTGTTTGCCCGGTCTAAATTTAACCTTTGCACAAAGGCACTTTTTCGGTTCTTTTTCTTTCGATGTCGAGCGAGTCTAGGCTATAGGCTGGCTGCGGTTCAATGGCGACGGCTTGCTTCAGCACGAGGCCTCTGTGAAATCCTAGAGTTCTTCGTTTTCTGCGTGGATGACGAAGAGTTCCAGAGCTTTAGCGGGACGAGCCTGAATTTCAGGCCAGACCATGGTTCGATGTTGCCCCACTGACTATTGATGACGGGTCGGTCAACTTATGGAGCTTTTTCATAAAAATTCGCCAAATGATTCCAAACGTCTGGATCTTCTTTCAGAAGGTCCTTATGGGGTCTTGAAGTGTCCACAACACCAGCCAAGGTTCCATAAGCTTTGAGTTGCTCCTTGGAGAGTTGGGACTACAATTCCCATAACACACCTGGTCAAATCCTTCAAAGTCCATAGTACGTTGGTCAACTCAGCTCTTTTTGGTGGAGTTGATGCAGGTGACTTCTTGAAGCTCTTTTGTACTTGTTGCTTTCAGAGAGTCCACTCCTTAAACTTTTAAAGCAAGGCAAAGTCCTCTTTTGTGAAGCCCAGAGTGTGCAGCAGGTGCAGTCCTTATGAGTACAGTCCTTCTTGGTGCAGACCAGGGGTTCAGCAAGGCAGTCCTTCTTCTTCTTCTTTCCAGGCAGGGGGTCTAAGTTGCAGGGAAGCTCTCCCATATTTATCCAGGTTACAGGGCTAGCAAGAAAGGAGGGGTACCCTGACCAATGGGGTGCAGGGTGACACCCTCAGTGATGACCACTTCCCCTTAAGTGTGGCAAAAATCAGTGGTGAAAACCTGTCCTGGATGTTCAGGTCTGGCTAATCCAATCCCCAGGTGTGGCTAACTTTTCCTTACACTCCCCTTTGAGCCCTCTCCTAATTGAATTACAGGGGCTCCCACCTGGTTGGGGGTGCAGGAAGTGGGGGTGGGCCTGGTTCATGTCCTCACTGTCTTTCTCCCTTTGAAATCCAGTTTGGCAACCCAGCCTGTGAGAAAGTGCCCTCTTTCTTGCATGGTATGCCTGTTAGAAGGTGGTTCTGACACTAGGGGCCGCCCGGATTTTTCGCTTTTTGAGCACCTATGTGTTGAGCTTTTACTGTGGGAGAGCCTCATAAATTGGGACTCATCCACAGTGAACTCATGATGAAAGAGACTGCATGTGGATTTTACTGGTGTCCCCCTGGCTTGACTAGCCGCTGCGCAGCAGCTGAGTACGGGGCACCGGGCTGGTTACATGCAGACACCTGTGTACATGCGTGTGCACACGTGTAGGGGCTGCGCAGGGGAGATTCCTGGCGTGCGCAGTCCAGGAGCAGCTACAAAGTGAATGGTGTGGCAGGACTTATGCAGAATTGGGTGGAGACATGGAATAGGCTTTATACACTGGGAAGAAACATGCCAGGGAAAGTCAGTGTGTTTGACTGTGTTTTTCACTTCATTATTCCCCTATGGGGAAGTGGAGCCCATGGGCTAGTGTCACTTTCCTAAGGCCTACAGATTCCAGACACGCACTAAAGTCCACTGTAACGGGTGTGAGAAGAAGTATTCTGCAGAGTCCAAAGTCATATTTGTACTGCTTTTGGGTCATCCAGAAATGTCACATTTCTCTGAGTCAGTCATAACCAGGGCCAGGCTGAGGGCTGACCTCAGCTGGCTGGATTGATAACCTTTTTATCCACAAGCTAAGGCCTCCTCTCCACGAAGAGAAGATGGGTGGGGCTACAGGCCCATCCATCAGCAGCTATCAATGGTGCCAGGCACCAGGCTGCACCAAGGAGGGAAGGGCTCTTGTTTCAGAGACCATGTGGCCAGAGACCCTGGACGCCGCCATTTTGAACCAGCCCAGAGGCTGGACTAGAAGGAGGGAGCAGGGGCAGGGAAGTGATGTGTCGCTGTTGGATAGGACCAACAGAGACTTCCTGCCAGCCCCCTACTCAACTTTTAAAAAGTGTTTGCAGAGGAAGAGAAGCTCTCTCTGGGGTGTGGTCTGATGAGGCGGAAGGTGCTGGAGCCTGGCAATGGGCAGTTGGAAGGAGGTACCCCCTGACTGCCCCCAGGCCCCTAACAGCGCCAGAAGAAGAACCCAGGACCGGTGCGCAGAAGCAGGGGCCTCTGCGCAGGGAGAAGAGAGGCCCAGGAGGAGAGCCAGGCGAAAGGCTGGCGCAGGGAGCCAGTGAAGACCGCTCCCTGCAGAATGCACCCTCTTGGAGACCCAGAGGGCGAAGGAGAGTGCTCCCAGTGGCTAGGGGACACCACCAGGAGCAAGAAGACGCGAAAATGGGGCAGATCGGACCCCCGGGGGCTGAGATATGCCCCCCAGAAGGTAGGCGACCTATGAACCCGCCTGGGACCGGCGACGAAGCGCGTGGGGCTCCGCCGCCGGTCGCAATCATGGCCCCGGGGTGGGTCAGGTCCCGGGGGCTGCCCCAGGAGGAAGCAAAGTCGGGGGCGCCATCGCGCACCCCGTGAAGTGGCTCCAGAAGGGGGCCAGGAGCCCACCCTGGCCCCTGGTGATGCGTGAGGAGGGGGACGGGGGAGCGCCGTCACGCCCCCCACAAAGATATGCCCAGGGGCCCGGGACCCCATCCCTGGGCCCCGAAGAAGTAAAGTCGGGGGAGCGCCGTCGCATCCCCCGCGAAAATGAGCCCAAGGGGCCCGGGACCCCATCCCCGAAGTAAAGTCGGGGAGCGCCGTCACGCTCCCCGTGAAGATACCCCCGGTGAAGAAGAATCGACGGGGAGCGCTGTCACGCCCCCGTGACCCCATCCCCGGGCCCCAAAGCAAAGCCGGGGAGGCTCCGTAGCGCCCCCCGTGAAGATGGCCCTGGGGGCCCGGGACCCCATCCCCGGGCCCCGATGTGAGGGAGAAAGCGGGGGGAGTGCCGCCGCACTCCCCCGAGGTCTAGGAGGACCCGAGGGATTCCCAGCGTCTGCCCACCGGAGCGGGCAGACCCGAAGAGAGGAGCCGGCTCCCGCGGCAGAACAGAAGAGTGCTGGCCGGGAGGGGAGCCGGCGGGGGCAGCCGGGGGTGGGCTCCCCGGGCTGCCCTCCACCGCATGGGCATGCGGGGGTCCCGGGTGGAACCGGGACCCCCAGAACGATCCAAGGAGGTGTGAGGGGCCCGGGCGGGACCGGGCCCCGGAAAACGGAAGGAGCGGCCGGGGGTGGGCTCCCCGAGCCGCCTATATTCACCTGGGGGTCCGGGTGGGACCGGGCCCCCCATCAAGAGCTGGAGATGCGGCGAAGCCGCAGCGCGACCGCGGCTCCCTCCGAAGCAGCGGGGGAGCCGCTACTATAATATGCGGCGATTCCCATAATGCCTTGCAGGCCAGGATCGGCCTGCAAGGGCAAAACAGCGTTTTCACGGCTTGTGGTGGCCCCAGGAGAGCGGGGTCACCACCATACATGTGCAAGGGTGCTGGGGGAGCTGCTGGAGAAGCGCAGTCTCCCCCCCAGCACGAAGAGGAGTCCCTCCACAAGTCACATGGGGACTTGAATAGAATAACCCCTCAAGGGCTCAGCCAACATTTAACACCTTCTAGGCTGGAACTTTTGTTCTACAGCTGAGGGTGTATTGAGAAGTGTCTCACGGAGTGAAGGGCTGAGTTGGGGATGTCTGGAGAAGGGCATCCCCTGGAGGTGAAGAGGTGTAATTGCACCAGAAATGCATTTACTAACGGTTATTTCTTTTTAGAGGGACTGAAGGTCACATGTGTAATGTGAAGTACCTGTGTAAGGTGATGTCATAAGCAAAGTGGGGTTATGTTGCCAGACATTCCTGCTAGGGTGTCTGGCTGTATATGCGTAATCCTGTGATTTCATCTGAGGCGCCTTTAGGGGCTGTAATTGCAATGCATTCTAATGATCCACAACTGTGATGAGTACTGTCATTCTAAAGTGATGCTTAAACATGTATTTTTGCTGCTTCGCTTAGGTGAAGAACCCAGACTGCTAGCCCTTAAGATGTAGAGGTGTATACTTCATAGTCAGTAGGGAAGGCTCAGTCAGGGTCATGTGTCACCAAGGCAGGGTTACCTATTTTAAATGCTGGTTGAGATAAGGGGGTGGGTCGCCACTGGGATGGTGCCAGTGCGCAGAGCCCTCGCTCCAGATTATGTTCAACTAACTGCATTGGGGGCAAGATGATGTGCATACATGGGAGTGGTGGTACTAGACCCCACCCCCCGCGGGAGGGGTGGATTTGTTATGCAATGTCACAAAGTAATTCCAACAGCTTATGTATATTTGTAAATTGGTGCATAGTATTGAGTAGTGTGTGTGTGTTTAATAAATGTACTCTTACTTTTATAAAGCAAAGTACAGACTGGACAATCAATTATTGAGTGTTATTTCTGCGCACCTGCAAATGGCGATTACTAGCCCACACCACCTCCCTTGAGTAAGCCTCAGACTGCTCTGCAACGCTACCCCTCTGAGAGTCAGGCGCTACAATTGGGTGTTTGGTTCCCAGTGAAGGACAAATGTAGTCATGTTATTTGTGCAGGCCTCACAGATACTGCCTCGTTTTCCAACAATCCCCCACTTTTTGCTGAATTGCTGATGTTCTTTGAATGAGTGTGCCCTGGGCTCCTGCTAATCAGGTGCCCAGGGCCTATGTTCCTTCCCTAAAACTGCATTGAAGCCTAAACCCAATTGGCATCTCTGGCCACATGTCAGCCCCTGGTAAATGGTACCACAGGTACCCAGGGCACTGTGATCAGAGAAGGCCTCTAAGGGCTGCAGCACTTATTGTGCCACCCTTAAAGGTCCTGTATCCTGACACTCACACACTGCCTTTGCAGGCTGCGTGTCTTGGTGCAGAACAAAGTGAAGAGTGGACATGGCACACATCCCTGTGTGCCATGCCCACAAACCACTGCCCTGGCACACATCAGTCACCCCTCTAGCTGGGTGCCCTATGCCAGTGGTGAGGGTACAGGTGCATGAGCCCTGTACCCCTACAGTGCCCAAATCCATGTAAGTGCAGTGCTGCCATTAAGAGTATATGGTGCTGGGAGTTTGTCATTACTAACTCCACAACACCATAATGGCTACACTGGAGACTGGGAAGTTTGGTATCATACTTCTCAGCACATTAAACCCACACTGATGCCAGTGTGGGATTTAATGTAAAATGCACAATAGAGGGCAACTTAGAGATGCCCCCTGAAACTAGACCAACTTCTAGTGATCTGACTGAGTGGCTGCTTAGGCTGCCACCACCAGACATGTTTCTGGACCCCTGGGTCGAGAGCCTGCTGCTCTCGGGGGCCTGAAACAATGCACATCCTGGGATGAGGTGCCAATCCTCCTCCCCCAGGATGGGCAGGGTTCATGAGGGGGAAGCTTCAAAGGCATGCCGCCTTTGTGAGCCTCCCCAGACCATTTGCTGCTTTCAGCAACTGGTCCCCACTGGTTCTACCCCCACTTTGTGCGGGAGAACCGGCGGGAAAAACAAGTGAGGGAAAGAGGTGTGCCCACCTCTGCCAACTCCACCCCTCAGGTGGGGGAGGCGAGGTGAAGCACAACTCTGAGTCCCCGCCATCTTGAGGATGGGGGGACCTATCCAACCAGGGACAGGCTCCTGCCCCCTTCCCACTGGAGGGTGGCACGATAGGGGGTGTACCCACCCCTGGGAAGGGACCCATTGGTCCCTGCCCTTACCTACCTGGAACGCCCCTAAATCTAGTATTTAGGGGACACCTTGAACCTTGCTTCCTCAGATCCAGACAAGAAACAAGAAGAAAAGAAGAAGGACGAAGAGCAGTGCAGAGCTAACAAGAGGACGACGCCCACTGACCTGGCCCCAGCCCTACAAGCCTGTCTTCCCTCGAACCTGCTCCTGCAAAATCCCGGTGTGTCCTGCAGCCAGCAACCTCAAAAACCCCGGAGGACCTGCCTGCCTTCACTTCCAAGCCTGCTTCTCCCGTGAACACCGGACTTGTTCAAACTGCAGCTTCTGTCTCCGGCCGGATACCGCAAATCCAGCCCAATTTGCACCCGCCGAACCCGGCCCGAGCTCGAGTGGAAAAACACCATGAGGAGGTCACCCCGGCGATCCTGACCCGAGAACCGGCGACCCCTGACCTGCCTCAAGCCTCAAGCCAACGCCTGCAGCCTAAATCCAGAAGGCCCCCCTGACTGCGACCCGGAGCTGGTAAGAAGATCCGACCCCAAAAGGCACCCCTGCACCCGATGCCCCACTGCCTTGTGTGCCCAAACCAACGGTGCCTAACCAACCCTTAACTTCCCAACTTACCTCTCGAAGTGGTGGTCGCACCCAGAAGTCCTTCGTCTCCCTGTCTGCAGTGCTTTTGCAAACCGGAGGTTCTCCACTGAAAACAACAGGGCACCCGACCTCAAAACAGCACCCTGCACCCGGCCGCCCTAGTGCCGCAGAGGGTGCACCTTTGGTGCTAATTTGGTTCCCTATTTGCCCTGACCTAAACCCTAGGAGCGTTGCTCCCACAACCCAGTGGCCTGCTTGCCAGCAGCCACCCACCGGAGACCCCCTATCCTCCATAGGATAACATTGGGCCTCAACACTCTGCACCCGGCCGCCCTAGTGCCGCTGAGGGTGAAACAAAAGTGCATCACTGACCCTGGGAGACCCCTGAGTCTAACCCCAGAACCTTAACTCCCACAGTCGATTACTTACCTACAAACTGATAACCTGCTTTTCCTCCATAGGATAACATTGACACTTTTTCCAAAAGTTTCTAAGTGTAGAGTTTTGAAATCTAAAAATATTCTTTAAAAATCGCACAAATAACCAAAACGTGTTTACTTACCCGTTTGCAGGAAATGTCCCAGTGCTGAATCTAGGTATCCAGCACTGAGTTACAAAAGTAACGTGAAAAGTAACTTACCTGCCATTTACTGGAAAAGCCTATTCATTTCAAAGTACTGCTCCAAAACGTTTCTGTGTGGAGTTTTGAAATCTAAAAATATTCTTTAAAAATCACACGAATAACCAAAAAGTATTTGCTTACCTGTTTGCAGGAAATGTCCCAGTGCTGAATCTAGGTATCCAGCACTGAGTTAGAAAAGTAACGTAAAAAGTAACTTACCTGTAATTTACTGAAAAACCCTATTCATTTCAATGTACTGTATTTGCTAAGTGTTGCAACTACTGCATCCCCTGTAAATCAAACAAAGTACAATTTCTATTACATTTGCAACCTGTTCTATATCCAGTAACTTATTACTGAAAAGTATTTAATGCTTACCTGTGCCAGGCTTGCTTGGTTCTAAAAATAAAACAACAGTATATTTTTATACAAAAACAATTGGCCTAGATTTCAGTTCTTGAGTGTGTGAATTCATTTGCTGACTGAGTGTGTACATCAAATGCTTAACGCTGTCCTCTGATACTGCCTTACTGTTCGACCACTCTACCACAATTAGAGAGTAAGGTTCTATCCAACTTTAACCTCTGCCTACCTCTGGGGTCACTTGGACTCTATACACACTATACCGCATTTTGGTGTAGTATATATAGAGCCAGTTTCTTACACAGCCCCCTTCCTGTCCTGGCATCTGCTGCTGCAAATCTCCTCCCACCAGATGTCTCCTTTGTCTCAGCCCAGGCCACTTCACTCCTCATTAAGGCAGCCTGGCTCAACCTGTCAAAGGCTGGCCAATCAGAAGAGGCTACTACAGGGTTGAAATGGGTAACTTTAGGAAAGTAGTTCCATAACTTCTTTCCTGTAATAATTATAATAAATCCTACCTTGGCAAGTTGTTGGATTCATTGCCACTATTAATTTGACAATTTGAAATATTAATTTTGCTCACTCCTGTCCGAAGATAGACTTTGTTAATGTTAAATAAGGCCTTCCCATGTTAGCTTATGGAGCTAATGTACTACAATGGGGAAAAACAAAATTGGCAGTTTTTCCCTCACTAGGGCATATAAAACATCTTTTATAATGACCCTGCTTATTTCAACATAGCACCCTATGCTTGGGGCACTGCGGTGACTTATATGTAAAAAACAAGGTAGTTTAAGACTTTGGAAGTACCTTTAATTCCAAAGTCAATTCTGGACATTGTTTTATTTTAAAAGCAGCCTGAAAGGCAGGGCTGGCTTTTAAAATGACAGCAGGCACCACAGCAGTGCACACTTAAGTGCATTTAAATCTACTGGGCCTCTAAACCTACATGCTCTACCATATACTAGAGACGTACAGGTAGGTTGTCAGTACCAATTGTAATTACACCTAATTACCATATACCTTTTAAACAGAGCACTGGCCCTGGGCCTAGGCCTGGTTAGCATAGCCCACTAAACAATCAGAGTCAGTACCCACCAGTACCAGTCAAAAAATGGGGGAGATCAGGGCAAAAAGGATGACTTTCTCACAGCCCCTTCCTGGCTTGATCAATATCTTCCTGCCTATCTCCACACTGACCTACAACTACTACTTCTGTGATCTTCACCTCTTCGCTCTTCTCTTCTCCCTTATCTCTTATCCTTGTGCTGTGGAATATGAGGCGGTGTGACAAAGGTGGAGGCTGCTGTGGTGGCAGGGGAGGAGGTAGAACAGTCATTTATAGCTGAGGTACGACACCATCAGCTGTTGCAAAATCAAAAGGAACCTGATACCATGGTCTCTTCATTTCTCCTATGCATAGCTTTGCTTGATAGGGCCATAGATCGACCCCTGACCTTGACTGGTAGGTCGCTCCCCCACCACACAGCTCCGTCTGTGTGCCCTGCTGCTGCCCCTGATTGTGCTCTGTTTTTCCTTTCTGTGCCCCCTTGCTGCCCCCGATTGTGCTCGTTTTTTCCTTTCTGTGCCCCCCTTGCTGCCCCTGATTGTGCTCGTTTTTCCTTTCTGTGCCCCCCTTGCTGCCCCCGATTGTGCTCGTTTTTCCTTTCTGTGCCCCCCTTGCTGCCCCTGATTGTGCTCGTTTTTTCCTCTCTGTGCCCCCCTTGCTGCCCCTGATTGTGCCTCGTTTTTCCTTTCTGTGCCCCCTTGATGCCCTGATTGTGCTCGTTTTTCCTTTCTGTGCCCCCTTGCTGCCCCTCATTGTGCTCGTTTTTCCTTTCTGTGCCCCCTTGCTGCCCCTGATTGTGCTCGTTTTTCCTTTCTGTGCCCCCTTGCTGCCCCTCATTGTGCTCGTTTTTCCTTTCTGTGCCCCCTTGCTGCCCGATTGTGCTCGTTTTTCCTTTCTGTGCCCCCTTGCTGCCCCTCATTGTGCTCGTTTTTCCTTTCTGTGCCCCCTTGCTGCCCCTGATTGTGCTCGTTTTTCCTTTCTGTGCCCCCTTGCTGCCCCTGATTTTGCTCGTTTTTCCTTTCTGTGCCCCCTTGATGCCCTGATTGTGCTCGTTTTTCCTTTCTGTGCCCCCTTGCTGCCCCTCATTGTGCTCGTTTTTCCTTTCTGTGCCCCCTTGCTGCCCCTGATTGTGCTCGTTTTTCCTTTCTGTGCCCCCTTGATGCCCTGATTGTGCTCGTTTTTCCTTTCTGTAACCCCTTGCTGCCCCTCATTGTGCTCGTTTTTCCTTTCTGTGCCCCCCTTGCTGCCCCTGATTGTGCTCGTTTTCCCTTCTGTGCCTGTTTCCCGCCGCTGCGCCCCTGCGGCCCCGCCCCCTCACTGCCCATTCGCGGCCCCATTCCCTGCTCCTCCCTCCCACCTCCCCATTTATGGCGGCCGCTGCGTGGTGAAGAGAGCGACCCCTGACCTTGACTGGTAGGTCGCTCCCCCACCACACAGCTCCGTCTGTGTGCCCTGCTGCTGCCCCTGATTGTGCTCGTTTTTCCTTTCTGTGCCCCCCTTGCTGCCCCCGATTGTGCTCGTTTTTTCCTTTCTGTGCCCCCTTGCTGCCCCTGATTGTGCTCGTTTTTCCTTTCTGTGCCCCCTTGCTGCCCCTGATTGTGCTCGTTTTTCCTTTCTGTGCCCCCCTTGCTGCCCGATTGTGCTCGTTTTTCCTCTCTGTGCCCCCCTTGCTGCCCCTGATTGTGCTCGTTTTTCCTTTCTGTGCCCCCTTGATGCCCTGATTGTGCTCGTTTTTCCTTTCTGTGCCCCCTTGCTGCCCCTCATTGTGCTCGTTTTTCCTTTCTGTGCCCCCCTTGCTGCCCCTGATTGTGCTCGTTTTTCTTTTCTGTGCCCCCTTGCTGCCCCTGATTGTGCTCGTTTTTCCTTTCTGTGCCCCCTTGCTGCCCCTGATTGTGCTCGTTTTTCCTTTCTGTGCCCCCTTGATGCCCTGATTGTGCTCGTTTTTCCTTTCTGTGCCCCCTTGATGCCCTGATTGTGCTCGTTTTTCCTTTCTGTGCCCCCTTGATGCCCTGATTGTGCTCGTTTTTCCTTTCTGTGCCCCCTTGCTGCCCCTCATTGTGCTCGTTTTTTCCTTTCTGTGCCCCCCTTGCTGCCCCTGATTGTGCTCGTTTTCCCTTCTGTGCCTGTTTCCCGCCGCTGCGCCCCTGCGGCCCCGCCCCCTCACTGCCCATTCGCTGCCCCATTCCCTGCTCCTCCCTCCCACCTCCCCATTTATGGCGGCCGCTGTGCGGCCGCGCAGCGGACGTGCGCAGCGGGCGCGCCAAGGCAAGCCCGTCTGCGCCGTGACCGCGCCCAGCGCCAGACCCCTGGTCCGTGCATCCCCGCGCCCGCCACATCAACAGACGCCGATACGACGCCAGCACCCTCCACGCACTCAACCCCGGAAAAGATCACGCCTGCTACCAGGCCACCCCGAAGCGCACCCAAGGGCCCTTCACCTGCCGGAACTGCAGCTTCGCCAGCACCCGCCCCGCCAAACCACCGCCCAGGAAAGAACCCAACTACCTCAGATGCATCCTCCTCAACACCCGCTCCGCACGCAAACACGCCATCGAACTCTGGGACCTTCTCGACTCAACCTCCCCAGACGTCGCATTCTTGACGGAGACCTGGCTGAATCCCGCTTCAGCCCCCGACATCGCCATTGCCATCCCAGACGGATACAAGATCACCCGCAGGGACCGCACCAACGGAGTCGGAGGAGGCATCGCCATCGTCCACAGGAACACCCTCAGAGTCTCAACCAACACCGACGACACCCTCAGCACCGCCGAACACATGCACTTCCAGATCCACACCGATCCCAACACCACCCTCAGAGGAACCCTCATCTACAGACCCCCGGACCCCGACCACAGTTCAGCGATTCCATCGCTGACTTCCGCCAGCACACACGCCATCGCCTCCACGGACTACATCCTCCTCGGGGACCTGAACTTCCACCTCGAGAACAACAAGGACACCAACTCCACCACCCTGATCGACAACCTCGCCACCCTCGGACTCAGACAGCTCGTGACTACACCCACCCACGCCGCCGGCCACACGCTCGACTCCATCTTTTCCGCAAGCCCACACGTCTCCTTCAACCACACCTCCGAACCCCACTGGACTGACCACCACTGCATCCACTTCACCTACAGGAAGCCCACCACGCACCACCGCACCGAACAAATGCCTCGCCGCTGCTGGAGCAGAGTCACGGAAGACCAGCTAACCACAACCCTCGCCCTGAGCCCACCCGCCGAACCCTCCGACCCCGACACCGCCGCCCGCAACCTCAGACAGTGGATCGACGACTGCGCCAACACCCTCGCCCCGCTCAAGAATCCGCCCAACAGCCACACCAGCAAGAAAGCCACCTGGTTCACCGAAGACCTCCAGGCCTCCAAACGAACATGCCGAAAATTGGAGAAGATCTGGCTCCACGAACGGACAGCGGACAGCTACGCCGCCCACAAGAGCGCCACCCGCAGTCACCATCACCTCATCAGATCCGCCAAAAGGGCCTCACTCAAAGACCGCCTAGACAACAACGCACACAACAGCAAAGAGCTCTTCAACATCGTGAAGGAACTCTCCAACCCCAGCTCCAACACCAACGACATCCAGCCGTCGCGAGACCTGTGCGACTCACTGGCCACCTTCTTCCACCGCAAAATCGCCGACATCCACGACAGCTTCAACACCACGACCGCCCCGGCAACCACCGAGACCACTGCCCCCACAACCACCTGCTCTCCTGGACCAACATCAACGACGAGGACACCAGCGAGATCATGAACACCATCCACTCCGGTTCACCGCTAGACCCGTGCCCTCACCACATCTTCAACAAAGCCAGTACAGCCATCGCGCCCCATCTCCGGAAAATAATCAACATCTCCTTCAAGACAGCAACCTTCCCGGAAAGCTGGAAGCACGCCGAGATCACCGCCTTACTCAAGAAACCCAAGGCAGACCCCAAGGACCTCAAGAACTTCCGACCCATCTCTCTGCTCCCGTTCCCCGCGAAGGTCACCGAGAAAATTGTCAACAAACAACTGACCCGCTACCTCGAGGAGAACAACATCCTGGACCCTTCCCAGTCCGGCTTCCGCAGCAACCACAGCACCGAAACCGCCCTCATCGCCGCCACCGATGACATCAGGACCCTGCTAGACAACGGAGAAACAGCAGCCCTCATCCTCCTGGACCTATCAGCCGCCTTCGACACGGTCTGCCACCACACACTACGAACACGCCTTCACGACGCCGGGATCCAAGAGAAGGCCCTGGACTGGACCACATCCTTCCTTTCCGGCAGAACACAAAGCGTCCGCCTCGCCCCTTCCGATCCAAGGCCACCAAGATCATCTGCGGCGTACCCCAAGGCTCCTCCCTCAGCCCAACGCTGTTCAACATCTACATGGCACCCCTCGCCCACGTCGCCCGACAGCACAACCTCAACATCATCTCCTACGCCGACGACACCCAGCTGATCCTCTCCCTCACCAAAGACCCTCACACCGCCAAAGCCCACCTCCACGAAGGAATGAAGGCCGTCGCCGAATGGATGAGGACCAGCCGCCTGAAGCTGAACTCGGACAAGACGGAGGTCCTCATCCTTGGTTCCAACCCTTCAGCCTGGGACGACTCCTGGTGGCCAACATCACTGGGAACAGCCCCGCCACCCACCGACCACGTACGCAACCTAGGGGTCATCCTCGACCCCACCCTCTCCATGACTAAGCAGGTCAACGCCGTTTCCTCATCCTGCTTCAACATCCTCCGAATGCTCCGCAGGATCTTCAAGTGGATCCCCACCGAAACAAGAAAAACAGTCACCCAGGCCCTCGTCACCAGCAGGCTGGACTACGGAAACGCCCTCTACGCAGGAACGACGGCTAAGCTCCTGAGACGGCTGCAACGCATCCAGAACGCCTCTGCACGTCTTATCCTCGACATCCCCCGACGCAGCCACATCACACCCCACCTGAGAGACCTGCACTGGCTCCCTGTCAACAAGAGGATAACCTTCAAGCTCCTCACCCCCGCACACAAAGCACTCCACAACTCCGGACCAGCCTACCTCAACAGACGACTCAGCTTCTACACCCCCACCCGCCAGCTCCGCTCGACCAGCCTCGCCCTCGCCACAGTCCCCCGCATCCGGAAAACGACCGCCGGCGGCAGATCCTTCTCCCACCTCGCCGCCAAGACCTGGAACACCCTCCCCACCAACCTCCGACAGACCCAAGACCTACTGGCCTTCAGAAGACTCCTCAAGACCTGGCTCTTCGATCAGTAGCAGCACCACCCCCCCTCTTCCCCCAGCGCCTTGAGACCCTCGCGGGTATGTAGTGAGCTTTATAAGTGACATGATTGATTGATTGATTGATAGATGGTGGACCCTAGTTTCAAGGGTAGTCTTGCCTAGCATTCTTCAAACTCATGACCACAACCTTTACTTGGGAAGGGACCTCACTAGGCTGCAAAACTTCTTTCTCAGCCAAATCGCAGTCAGGAATGTATTCTACACTTAATTGTCCTGGTCTGTAGGCAGTCTCTAAGGCATGTTCATCCTCGCTACCTTCAGTTTCTTCCTCTGTGCTGAGGATCAGTACAGGTGGTAGCCTTAGCACCATAAAAGGTCAAGAAGGCTGGGTAAAGGAACTGTGTATTCCGGGGTGTGTGTAGACAGCATTGTGTTTATAACTAGGATTGTTTGTGATCTTTCAAGGGACAGCAAATTCATACTGATAACGAACTGATACTATATGTTATTGCAGCTTGCATCTGCAACCTTCTGCGCATGCGCTGTCTACTGATTGCGAACTAACGCCAATAAAGTAACAGTTTGACATACTTGCCGCACACATTTTGCCATATCTCCAAACCGGCTAATTATATGTTCACCAAACCTAGAAAAGCCACCCAGTGACTGAATAGCTTTCATACTGAGCAAATGTGGTGAACATTTGTTCAGTGGTTTTTCAGTTAAATTAAAAAACACACCTACAGGAAATCCCATCTTTTAGGGCAGTACAGTGAACTATAAAGATATCAGGCAAGGAAACAAAATAAGCTTCTTCAACTGAAACATCGTAAGAGCATAGGCCAACCTAAACAAGAAACACTAAAGAAAAAGCCAGCTCAAGAACCAAATCCTATACCAAAACTAAACATTACTGTGCACATACCTTGAACTGAATGACTTTCCCCACACTCTTAAATTCAGGAACAGTATCATTGTAGAACTCTAGAAACTGGTGATAGATTTCATCCTCGCTGTACTCCAAACCAGAATCTGTGTCATAGTCATCCCTCCTGCACTGCTCCATTCCAAATGTAACAAACATACCTCTGATGAGGAGGGTTGGGCTGGAAGTTGGATGGGCGTGCTTGCGCGAACACCTGCCAAAATGTTCAAAGTAGTAAGAGATAGTAAAATTACTGATTTTAATCCAAGTTCTCCGTCACGGAAATCATAATTTTAGACAGAAATTAAGAACATTGCTGGTTGTGTTAAAAGAGAAAATTTCTCTATTAAAAGCATTGTTTTAATGAGCCCATCTCCAGGGAAACATTAAATGAATTACATTTACATTACATTACTACATTTTAGTAGGGGGCAAACATTCACCCCCAGTCACAAGGATCTGGGTTTAATGAATGTTTGCATTGCCCAGCATTCCGTCCATCAATTGTTTCTTTTGCATATGTCGCCCTAAGTGGGAAGGGTATGCCCAGACGTGGGTCCCGTGCTCACTACACCACTGGATTCAAGCTAGCCTGGCTGATTAAGGGTGATGCCCTGAATCTGGGTCCAAACTGTGGTGGTGAGCAAAAGAATGATGGATTTAACCCAGATCCTTGTGACTGGGGGTGAATGTTTGCATTGTCCAGCATTCCGTCCATCAATTGTTCCTTTTGTATGGTTCTAACATACAGCATTCAGAATATATCACCTCATGCTTAAAGGATGTATAATGAACACATTGTGTGGGTGACCACAATGTAATATTAGTCCACGCATGCTCACCAAATTTTGACGTATGCAGAGACACATGGGTAGGTTACTAAAACCTATACTGATAATGAGGCAATGATCTTCTGTTGATGGTCGGGCACCTTTTTCAATATAATGAGTCTGTTTTTGTGAACAGTGTCAATGTGCAAGTGTCTTATACCTGGAGAAAATACATTTCTACTTTGATTTCAAGTTAACTTTATTTAAAAACTGATGATATATGGATTACGACATCCATGGCAATTGTACAGCATGCATTTTGTTTAATAAATGAATTCTGTGCTGTCTAATCTCTGTGAATTTAGGGATACAGCGTATTTTTCATTTATAGACTTAAACATTTGAAAGCACATTTTATATATTGACTGTTTTAGCATAAACAAATTATGGGCCTGATGAAGGAGACTAAAAAACGAATAAAGTCCTGAAACTCTAACATGACAGTTCAAGATAGGTGTGACAAAGAGCATTTTGATTAATTTGTGTGTACTCTCAAAACATTTGGATTAAATCTTTTTTTAGGGAGTAGACTGCGAGAGTAGTAATACTCAAGCCTGTTGATTGTCCATTTGCTAATATGATATAATAATATTCACTGAAATTGTGTATGTTTTTATATAGCACTTACGACCCCTGACGAGGCATTGAAGGGCTTTTTTGGTAGGTGGCACGCTACTTCAGAACCCAAGATTAGTAGTTATTAAAAAAAATAATCTATGCATGTTTAGTAGGGTTTAGAGTAGGGAATAGAATGATAGGAATGGTTATGAAAAGGGGAAGTTTGGAGTAGGGTTAGAATGATATGAATAGAATAGAAATGGGGAAGTAGTAATTGTTTTGTAAGTAGTGGTCGGTTGTGCTTGTAAGTTGGATTGCATGGCTAACAGGAGGGGTGAAAGTTGGAGAAAGAAGAAGTTCATAGTAGTCAGAAAGGTTTGGGATGAGAGCGAAAAGGGATTTGTTTAGGTTTTTGTGTGTTTTTAATGGCAACATGTAGATAATTTAAACATATATATATATATATGCAAAGAATTCGTCACAATGAATTGTAGAACAGACGAAGGCGAACCCAAATGATGGTGCAATTGTGGTTTTATTTTCTGCCCAACACCACCGCTGCCATATATATAATGCTTGGTAAAGTTCTGTTTGCTTGCTTAAACCTGTTTATGTAAATACCCAAATGAACATTAAAGTGGCAATATATACATGGTTTGCTGTTCACATTTATCTTGTGATACATTTTTTATGGTTTCAAATAACTGTAATTAACATATATACATAATATACACATGCAAATTATTTTAGTTATTAGTAGCAGGCATAACCCTCTATATATGCCCCTATATGTACACAGAAGCAGCATTTTTGACATGGTCTGATACAAACATGTATCTTGAGGTGTAATATATAGTTTACCCAATATATAAATGTATCTACTTATAATAGGAGGCATAGTTTAAAGTACAATGATGTGTAATTGTATAATGACAGCTCTTTTCCATACTGTGAGAAGTATAGTTTGTCATGTCTGAGTATACTGTTGTGGTATATTCTCGAGTTGTGAGTATAGTCATCATGTGTGGGGAGAACCAGCTCTTGACTAATCTTCTGAAGTGGAGATAGTGGTCTGTGGATCTTATGTTTGAGGGTGGTAAATTCCATAGTTTAGCTGCTTGAACAGAGAAAGATATTCCACTCATGTTTTTTTTTTGTGTGTAGGAATTATGATGTGGGGAGTCATTCTTGAGCGTACGTTCTTTTACTGTATGTATTTGTTTATTTTCTTCCTGAAGAAGAGTGGTCTTTTGCCATGTATTGCTTTGTGTGTGATGCAAAGCAGCTTGAAGGAGGATCTTCTTTCAACTGGTAACCAGTGTTGCGCCCTCAAAGCAGGGGTGATGTGTGCTTGTGGCTTTACATGTAGGCGGAGTCTAGTGGAAGCATTCTGAATTCTTTGTATTCCTCACATAGTTGATAAAGTCGAGCAATGACACAGACCGTTAGCGCAGTCCAGTTTTGATAGGACAAGAGAGATGGTAGCTTGAACCTTGTGTGGGAATCCTAGGTGCGGGAAGATGCAGCGCAGTGTTTCATAGAGAGAAAACTTGATTTGGCTACCTTACCCACTTGTAGATTCATTGACAGTTTGGCATCCATGGTAATTCCAAGGTTTTTTATTTATTTGAAAAATTTTCTAAAGCGCGAACATGACCCTTATGGGTATCAGAGCGCTGTACAAAGTGGCGAAAGCACGAATAAACCAACACGATGGAACAAATGATGTAGTTAAATAAACACACGGCCAAACAAAGGGGGGAAACAATCAAGGTCAGGGGCAGGGGAGTCAGCCAGTCTGGAGGGCCCAGTACAATTACAGAAGGTAAATAGAACAAGATAACAAGTGAACAGAAAAGCTTAAAAAAATTCGAACAAACAGTATAAAAGAAGTATCCAATCTGGAGAGAGAGGGGGCTTGAGAAGGAAACCAGGTTAATGCTGTTGATTTTCACTCAAGATTAGCCATTTGACATGTTTCTTGAAAGATGCAGTGGATGGGTTGGATCTGATCTCGGGAGGAAGAGCATTCCAAATTCTTGGAGCAAGACCAGTAAAAGCACGATTGTAAGTTCTTTTCTTTTTGAATTTGGGAGGTTTCAAAAGTAGGGTGGACGAACTTCTTAGGTTCCGACATGAGCCAGATAGTTCAAGCTTTTTAGCCAAGTAAACCGGGGTGTTGTAATGTATGGCTTTATGCGTCAAGCAAGCTATCTTGAAACGTATCCTAGCTTCGATAGACAGCCAATTTAGTTGAATAAGGTCTGGGGTGATGTGGTCATGCTTTCTGGAGCCTGTGATGAGCCTGGCCGATGAATTTAGAGTGGCTCTGGGCGGGGCGAAACTAGCTTTAGGTAGCCCAGCAAGAGTCACCAAACCATATTCCAGACGAGAGATAACCAGGGATTGAACTGCAGGCCGGATAACCTCGGGCGGAAGGAAAGGCTTGATTTTCTTAAGGATGTTGAGCTGAAGATTGGCTCCCCTAATAGTTGCACTGATGTGAGCTTGCATATTTAGGTATTTGTCCAAGGTAATACCTAACGATTTAGCAGAGTCAACCACATGAGGGATGCAGTTAAGAGCAGTGAGTTGTTTAAGCCAGTCCAGGGTAGGTGCAGAGTGTTTGCGGGGGGCAATCAGAAGGAATTTTGTTTTGAGAGTATTTAACAAAACAGTGCATCATTTAAAGTTTTAATGTGCTCTGGAGAGGAGATCTTCAAGTACAGTTGCGTGTCATCAGCATACATGTGGTAATAAATGTTAGAAAGGTTCAGAATATCGGAAAGTGGCTCCATAAAAAGGATGAAAAGGTTAAAAAAAAAAAAAAAGGTTCTAAAGGTTTTTTACCCCCTTAGATATTTTTTGCAGATGGCCCTAGATCATCAGGCCAGGCACACATGGGGTCCGCCACAGGTAAGTATATCAGTTTTGGAGGCATTCATTCTGAGGTGGTTCTACGTCATCCATTGGTCAACGACTCGAAGGCAATTAAATAGTTTTGATGTTTTAATGTTCTTTAGTCTTTCCAGTTTCAGAAGCAACTGTGTGTCATCTGAGCAGATATGGCAGGTGATGTTAAACCCATTGATAAGATCTGGTAATGATTTCATATAGATGTTGAAAAGCATGGGTGAGATATTTGAGCTTTGAAGGACTCCTTCTTTAATGCTCTATGATTTAGAAGAAAATGGGGTGGTATGTATGATATTTGCTATGTTGTGTAGGTAGGATGTGATCCAAACGAGAGATGTGCCTCTATTCCGTCCTCCTTAAGTCCTTTTATGATTGCGTAATGATCCACTGTGTCAAAGGCTGCTGAATCGTCCGAGAAGGGCAACAACTCCGTTCTGGTACACTGTGTTTTTAAGGCCATCCCAGATAGAGATTAGGGCCAATTCAGTGCCTCTTTCTGGGCAGAATCCAGTTTGGAAGTCAGAAAGTAAGGCATTGTCTTCAATGAATTGTGACATCTGGGTGAAAGCTAATCTTTCTGTAAGTTTGCCCAGGAATAGTCTTTTTCAGTGGGTTGGTAGTTGGCAGTGCCCAGGTTAGGTATTTTTTAAAGGGGCGTGTATGTATGCCTTTTTAAGGTGCTCTGGGAAAACTGTTGTTAAGGAGTTATTGATGAGTGTTTTTACTGGGATGGCTGCTGAAGGAGAGAGTAGGATGTTTTTGAAGATTTGAGGTGAATAAGGTCAGTGGGGAAGCCGGCTAGTTTATTTGCTTTAACAAGATCCCCCAGCCACTCTGCTCTGCCCATTATGGCGGCCGGCACATGGATACGGATCTGTGGCCCCACCAAGTTTATCAAAGCGGCTTTCAGGGCTGCTTGTGGCCGTGCAGTGAGTTTTTCTTTGCGGGCCTGGTGCTCCCTACGTTCTTCTTGTTGAGGGAAGTCCTTGGACTACTTGACCCCTCACTTCATCGCTCCAGGGGCTCAGAAGTTCTGGTGCTTTGTTGCTGGCCCCATCCCTATTGGCCTGGGGTGGAAAGTTGAGCTGGGGGCAGTGAAGCCCTGCATTTTCTAAGTGGATTCTGCACACGCTGCAGTGTCTATTTGGGGGGACCTCCCGTATCTCTGAAGTTATTCTTTTTTTTTCCCCACCGCCCCACGAGCACTGGAGCTCCAGTATCTGGCTGCTGGCCTCTTTTCTATTGGCCATTGGTGGAGTGTTGGACTGGGGGAGACGAGGCCCTACGCTGTGCTCTGGACATTGGGCCAGCACGTTATGGTGTATATTGTGGAGGACTCTGCAAGCATCCAGAGACGTTTCTTGCCTGCCTCTGTAAATTCGCTTGGACGTGGGTGATCGATATGCTCTCTTGTGGGGCATCCACCACACTTGACTGAATCTGGGTTCTCCTGCCCTCCTGTTCGATGCCCTAGACTTTTTGTTGATTGGTTCCCCTTTGTGCCACTAAGGGAAATGGTTACTCTACTTGTGTCTCTGCTGTTGCGCTTTCTGGGGGTTCGTGCTGTATCTTGGTGCCAACATGGGGCGCACCCAACGCCCTAAGAATGACGTGAGCGCCCTCCTACAAGGGATCAAGCAGGGCGCTGGCGCGGAGTCACAGCGTATATGTACAAGTTTGACAAGCTTCTGGCTGCCATTGACGCTTCTGGGGAACACTTGGAGGGCAAAATCGACTCCCTCTCTGTTGAACTGGGACTGATCCCTGAGGATTCGCACAAGATTTGGGAAAGGGTTGCTGCTCTGGAGAACATAGTGCTGACCCTAGCTCAGTGGCTCAATTGGCAGGTAATCGTATCACTGCACTTGAGGCAGAGACTAAGCGCTTGGCAGCCCGCTTGGACAACCAGGAGGATCGGGCTAGGCGTAAAAACATCCGCGTTGTGGGACTGCCTGAACATGCTGAGGGGGACTATGTACTGGCTTTCCTCGTGGCCTGGCTCCAGAAGGTCGTGGCACCCGAAGGTCTCCCCAACTTTTATGCCTTGAACACGAGCACCAGGTGCCAGCGCAGGAACCTCATCCCGGGCCCCGCCGCATCCTGTGGTGGCCCGACTTCTGCATTTTTGGGACCAGGATCATCTCCTGCAGCAGGCCCGTGCACATAGCCCATTTGTGGTGGACAATGCCAAAGTGTCTCTATACCCTTACTTCACTCTTCAAGTTCAAATACAGCGGGCATCATTTACAGATGACAAAAAGAAGCTACGCGACATGGGCCTGCTGTACGCCTTGCTTTTCCCTGCACGCTTGCGGGTCCATTTTAGGATAATGTGCATTTTTTCACAGATCAATCTGCGGCCTGGGATTGGATCGAACTCTACAAGTGCGCGGTGCGGTCTGAGTTGCCCGGACCTAACAAATCTATGTTCCCCAAGCGCCAATGTACTCGGCGACAAGGGCCGGCACCCCCTTCTAAGACACAGGTGGCGTTGGAACAGTCGAGGGCGGTTGAGACTGCTGCTACTTTGGTATTCTTGTGCGGCCCGCATCATCTGTCAGCCGTTCCTCCGCTTCGGACTTTGAGGATTCCACCACTCCTGGTCTTAAGAACATTCTGCTTGGGGTCACTCCTGGGTCCGTGGACGAATTGGTTTGATATGCTCCATTGGACCTGCCCTGAGTGTCTTTCCTTGCCTATGCACAGTGTTTCTGAGGCGGGATGGTTGACTGGCTGTGTATTAATGTCCATTTTCTCCTTTTACCTTAGGGATTCGGGGGGGGGTTCGTGGGGGGGTTGCGGGCCTTGTTCTATTGCCTTACTGTCTTCCTTGAATGTTGGTTTCCACCTCTTGCTGGCGGCTCCCTCCCCACATATACTCTTTCGTTATAGATCACGTTGGTCTTCTGGCCTTAAGCTGGTTCCTTTTGGGACCTGTGTGTGGGTTGATTGGACAGGATGGTTGCATGTCTCAGTTCTTGGGGGGAGTTGGGGGAACTGTTGGGGTTTTTATTTCATATTTTGTTTATTATTTGTTTGTTTGCTGGTGGTGGTACGTATGAGGCTGTGGCTCTGTATGCTTGGTGGAGTAGGGCCCGCTTGGTTCTGTGAGTTTCTTTTTCCAGTGGGTCCTATGGGTGGTTCTTTTTCTTTTTGATTTGTAATGCATGGCTTCGCAAATTAAGTTACTTGCATGGAATGTGCAGGGCCTCTCTTCTCCCTCTAAGCGTTATAATGTATTGTCCTATTTGAAACGGCGGGGCGTCCATGTTGCGTTTCTTCATGAGACCCACCTTACGGAAACTGAGGGCTGCACTCTTCGGAGACACTGGTGGGGCCAGCTCTATGCTACTTCTTACTCTGTCTTTTCTCAGGGCACTCTTATTTGGATCAGACCTGGTGTCCCCTTTTGCATGCATCGGGTGGTTACGGACCCAGAGGGTTGTTATGTCTTGGTATTGGGGAGTCTGGATGGCAGGGATGCAGCCTTCCTAAATATTTATACGCCGAACATGGATCAATCAACGTTCCTTACCAGTTTGGCTCCACTGCTTTCTCTTATGGTACCCTATTGGAGGGTGGTGGGCGATTTTAACTGTGTTGAAGAATTAAGCCTAAATCGCTCACATCCACCCTTTCGTGGTGCACCCGCAGGAAGGCTGGCAGAGGCGGCCCATTTGTGGTCTGGACAGGGGGATCTAGTCGATTGTTGGCGTGTTCGTCACCCAGAAGATCGTGTTTACTCCTACCGCTCTGGACTACATTACAGGATCTTGAGGTTCGCCTTGACAGGCTTTATACGTGTAGGGCGCTTTGTGGCAGAGTGGTAGGACTGTAATATCTGGCGAAAAAGTATTCTGACCATGTTCTCGTGCTGGAAACATTTAAATGGTCCTTCTCTAGGCCTAGTGTGCCTGCCTGGTGCTTCGATCCGGCTCTTTTGGATGATCAGGCCTTTGTGGTTTCACTGGGGAAGCACATTTCTCAGCACTGGACTGATAAAGCTGGTTCAGCCTCGTTGGTGGGAGTGGAGTAGGAGGCTATTAAGGTGGTGATTCAGGTATATGGTATTTCTAGCAAAGTGGAGGTTCGCACTCAGCTCCTTTCCAACATTTGATGGCAGGAGGCAGTGTTGGATGACCTTCTGGTTGGGCTTGAGAGGGCCCAGAATGGAAGGGGCACCTGCTGGAGGAGCGGGCGAGGCTGTTTGAACTTGTGGAGCCCCTTCGCTGACTCAAGTATAAGGTGTATACGTCTAGGCCACATGCAGAGAAGGATAAGTCAAGCAGAATGTTGGCTTGGCTGTTGCGGGATGTCGAGAGCAGTCATTCTATACTTCAGGTACATGGTCCTTCAGGGTGATATGTCTTCACGCAGGAGGAGATAAATGCGGTGTTCCTGCAGCACTATCGGGAGCTGTACTCCTCGGGGGTAGTGAGTGATTAGAGGGAAATGCTGGACTACATTGCGGACACTTCTCCAGTGTCCCTTGAGTCGGGGGTGGCGGGTCAACTGGGTGTGGATATTACCGAGCAGGAGGTACGGGGAGCAATTAGGGAGATGGGGAGGGGTAAGGTGTCTGGTCTTGATGGGTTTCCAATATAATTTTTTAGCGGCATAAGCATCCGACCTCGTTCCTAGACTGGTGGTGCTTTTCAATGATTCTCGAGAGCGAGGCCGGCTCCCACCCTCACTGCTGGAAGCAGCCGTTGCATCACTTCATAAAAAGATAAGGACTCCTTTCTTCATTATTCTTACCGCCCTCTTTCTGTGCTTAATGCAGATTATATCATTTTAAGTAAAATTCGAGGGACACGGTTACTCCCCCATATGCTCTCTCTGGTTCACCCGGATCAAACAGACTTTTTTCCCAAGCGCAGCACTATGCCTGATATCCGGCAATTCTTTCTGCCCTTGGACCTCCAAGCAGACCTTACCAGAAGCTCTGTTTATCTCAGTCGTCATTAGGAAGGTATTTTCACTCCACTGGGACATCCTGTATGCTACAATGCTTAGCATGGGCTTGGGCGTGCCCTTTGTCAAATGGACGAAGCTTCTTTATTCTGACCCCCTGGCCAGGATCTGCACCGGTCCCTTGGTATCGGAGGCCTTTGCTGTGGAGCGGGGTACTCGGCAGGGTTGCCCCCTGTCACCTTTATTATTTACGTTGGCTATGGAGCCCTATGCCTGCATGGTTCGTTGGGGACTACACTATCAGGGCCTAAGCATTGTCCTCTAACTGTACTGTCTTTTCTCTGTATGCGGACAACATTTTGTATCTTAAGGGAAAGAGACATCAACCTATTAGCAGTAGTGGAGGCACTGTTGGACTTCGGAGCTCACTCTGGACCCGAGGTCAATTGGGCCAAGTCATGTGTTTATCCCTTGAGGGCGATGTCTCTGACCATGGACCCATTCCCACAGCACCAATGTTGAGATGGGAGCAAGACACAGTACAGTACCTTGGAATGGCTGTTTACCACTCCACGGATTTGCTGTATGAAAGGAATTTTTGGCATGTGCTGGCTGGGCTATGTCGCTCTGTTGCCTTCTGGACTACATTGCCTCTACCAGTCGATGGCCGCGTGGCTATTTCCAAAATGATTATACTACCACGACTTTGTTGATTGTTTGCAGCACTTCTGATGGGAGTTGCCCCCACAGTTCTTTCAGGAGCTAGATAACCTGCTTCTTTCTCTTTACTGAGGCACTTCGCGTCGCCAGGTAGCCCTCTGGAAGCTGCGGTTACTCGTGACCGAGGGGGGGACTCGCTGCACCCAACTTGGAATTATACTGTTTGGGCTTGTGCCTTGCGGCGTACTCGTACGCCAACCCCGTACTCCTGTTAGCTTCCTCTTGCGGTAATCCGGCAGTGGGGTCGTCCGGAAGGGTGATCGGGTCTCCATGAGTGGCCGGCGGCGGAGATTGATGTCCTGGGTAATCTTTTGGGGGGGAAGAGTGTCCTTTTTCAGACCTCCATGAATTCTATGATATACCAATGGGCCACTTCATCCTCCATGGCGCTTTATTGTGTAAGATACTGGAGTGGTGGATGTAGGAAAGTGCCCCTTTTTGCCTGGTTGCCCCCACTTTTTGCCAAACTGTTGATGTACTTTGACTGAGTGTGCACAGGGTTCCTGCCAACCAGGTACCCAGGGCCTATGTTCTTTCTCTAAATTGTACTGTTGCAAAACCCAATTGGCAACTCTCTGGCCACATGTAAGTCCCTTGTAAAAGGTACCATTGGTACCAAGGGCACTATGACCAGGGAAGGCATCTAAGGACTGCAGCACTTACTGTGCCACCCTTAAAGGCCCTGTACCTTTACACACACACACACACACACACACTGCCATTGCAGGCTGTGTGTTTTGGTGCAGAACAAAGTGAAGATCCGACATGGCACACATCCCTGTGTGCCATGCCTACAACCCACTGCCCTGGCATAGGTAAGCCACCCCTCTAGCTGGGTGCAATATACCAGTGGTGAGGGTACAGGTGCATGAGCCCTGTACCCCTACAGTGTCTAAGCCAATTCTTAGACATTGTAAGTGCAGTAATGCCATTAAGAGTATATGGTACTGGGAGTTTGTCATTACGAACTCCACAGCACCATAATGGCTTTACTGAAAACTGGGAAGTTTGGTATCAAACTTCTCAGCACATTAAACCCACACTGATGCCAGTGCGGGATTTAATGAAAAATGAACTCAGAGGGCATCTTAGAGATGCCCCCTGAAAAACAACCTAAGTCCAGTGTCCTGACTGAGTGGCTGCTCGCCAGCTGCCACCACCAGACATGTTTCTGGACCCCTGGGTCGAGAGCCTGCCGCTCTTGGGGTACTGAAACAATGCACATCCTGGGACCAGGTGCCAAGCCTCCTCCCCTAGGATGGGCAGGGTTCACGAAGGGGAAGCTTCAAAGACTTGCCGCCTTTGTGAGCTACCCCAGCCATTTGCTGCTCCATGCAACTGGCCCCCACCGGTTCTGAATCCCACTTTGGGCAGGAGAATCGGTGGGAAAACCAAGCTAGGAGGAGAGGTGTGCCCACCTTTGCCAACACCACCCCCTCAGGTGGGGGAGGCGAGGTGAAGCACAACTCTCAGTCCCCACCATCTTGCAGATGGGGGGACCCAGCCAACCAGAATGAGGCATATGCCCCCCCTCCCACTGGAGGGTGGCATAATAGGGGGTGTACCCAACCCAAGGAAGGGACCCATTGGTCCCGACCGTTACCCACCTGTAATGCCCCTAAATTTAGTATTTAGGGGCAACCCTGAACCTTGCCTAATCAGACAAGAAGAGAGAAAAAGAAGGACCGAAGAAGCCGTGCTGAACTAAGAAGAGGACGACGCCCACTGACTTGGCCCTTGCCCTACCAGCCTGTCCCCACCTCGAACCTGCTCCAGCGAAATTCCGGCGGGTTCTGCAGCCAGCAGCCCCCAAGAACCCGGAGGACATACCCTGCCTTCCCAAACCAAGACGCTGTCTCCCGTGAGCAAAGGATTTGCTCACCCACAGACTCTGGCTCCGGACAAATCCGAGAGTCTGCACCACTCTGCACCCGACGCCCACGACCTGAGTTCGAGTGGCCCAACACCACGAGGAGGTCTCCCCGGCAATCCTGACCGAGATCTGGTGATCTCTGACCTGCCTCGAATCTCCAATCTACGCCTGCAGCCCCTTTCTGGAGGATCCCCCCCTCAGAGAAGACCGAGGTCCTCATCCTCGGTCCCTGCACCTCCGCCTGGGACAACACCTGGTGGCCCTCCGCCCTCGGGAGCCCACCCACCCCTACAGACCACGCTCGGAACCTCGGCATCATCCTTGACTCCTCCCTCTCCATGAACCGCCAGATCAACGCCGTCACCTCCACTAGTTTCAACTGCCTTCGCATCCTTCGTAAGACCTTCAAGTGGATCCCCCCCCCCCGACTGCAGGACCGTCACCCACGCACTCATTACCAGCAGACTGGACTAAGGCAACGCCCTCTACGCCGGAATCAACAAAACTTTTCTGCACAGACTCCAGACCATCCAGAACGCCGCAGCAAGACTCGTCCTCAGGACACCGCGCCATGAGCACTTGACCCAACACCTACGAGGCCTCCACTGGCTCCCCGTCGAGAAGAGGGTCACCTTCAAACTCCTCACCCATGCCTACAAATCCCTCCACAACATCGGACCCAAATACCTCAACGAGAGAGTATCCTTCCACGTACCCAAGAGGAACCTCCGCTCTGCCGACCTCGCCCTGGCAGAGGTCCCCCGCATCCGCAGAAACAGAACCGGCGGGAGAGCTTTCTCCTACATCGCAGCCAAAACCTGGAACAAGCTCCCTGTGAACATCAGACGCTCCCCGACCCTGCACACGTTCAGGAAGGATCTCAAGACCTGGCTCTTCGACTGATCCGGAGCCGCCCCTCCCCCCCCCAGCGCCTTGAGACGCTCACGGGTGAGTAGCGCGCTATATAAACCCCTGATTGATTGATCCCCCGACCGCGACCGGAGCCGGTAAGAAAAACCAGACGCCTAAAGACACCTCTGCACCTGACGTACCACAGCCTTGGGTGGCCCAACCGAAGGTGTCCCAGCATCCCCAGGCATCCCAACTTACCCCTGCAACAGGTGGTCACCTCCAGAAGATCTCCTTCCCCGAGCCTGCAGCGTTTGTTGCAACCACAGAATCCCCATTGAAATCAACAGGGCACCCAACGCCAAACCTGCACCCGACCGCCCCTGTGCCGATGTGGGCGCACCTTGTGTGCTAAATCGGATCCACCTTTGCCCTGAGCCACAACCCACAACCTTGTAGCTTACTCGTGAGCAGCCACCAACCGGAGGCCCCCTACCTCGCCATTGAATAACATTTGGCCTCAGCACTCTGCACCTGGCCGCCCTAGTGCCGCTGAGGGTGCTTTGAGAGTGCATCCTCGACCCTTGGGGAACCCTGGTTCTAACCCCAGAAACCCAACTCCCACAACCAAGTACTTACCTGCAAACCGATAACTTAATTTCCTTCCATAGGATTGCATTGACTGCTTTTCTTTGAAAATTGTTCTGTGTGGAGTTGGTTTGTATGAAACTCTAAGAAACTGCAAATATACAAAAACTGATTTTCTTACATTTTCTCTAGTAAGTGTCCCAGTGTGATATCTAGGCATATCACACTGAGTAGAAAAAGTAATCTAGAAAAGTACTCAGCAAAGTAATCAAAAGTAATCTAACAGTAATTTCAACTGTATTCAAAGTATTTACAAACTTTTAATAAAGTCATTTTCATTCAGCTTGCTTGTATTGTTCAACCGGCCTTGAAAGGTACCATTTACACTTACCTGTGCCAGGCTTGCTTGGCTCTAGAAAATAAATACAACTAAATAAAAGTTTTATGCAAACAAATTGGTCTGAGTTCAGTCTGAGTGTGTGACATCATTTCTTGACTGAGTGAGTACAATAAATGCTTAACACTATCCTCTAATGAAGCCTTACTGCTCGCCCACACTACCACAAATAGAGAGTAAGGTATTATCTATTTTTACCTCTGCCTACCTTTGGGGTTCCACTGGACTCTGTGCACACTATACCTTACTTTAGTAAAGTATATACAGAGCCAGCTTCCTACATTGGGGTACCGGTGTTGCTGAACCTCCAAAACATGACTGCCTGTGTCATCTCTTCCTTACTATGGGTGGAACTAAAGCAGTCATGTTACTTTATAGGGTTTATTGGAGGGGGCACGTCCATCTCTCGTGTATCTCCAATCACGCTGGGAGGCAGATCTAATAGATTCCTCATGGAGGGTGGTCCTGAAATTCAGTTCTAAAATATCTAGAAATTCCCGCTTCAGACTCATACAGTTCTTTTAGCTACATCAGGCCTGACTACCCTCCATATGCATGCTATGTTTCCTACTGCTGTCTTGGAATGTCCCTGTTGCGACATTGAGGAAGCATATTTCTTCCACGTGGTCTGGTCTTGCCCGATCTTACTACCCTATTGAACGATGGTCCTCTAGGTGGTTTGCGGGGCCACGGACAGAGAATTTCTTCTGAGCCCTTCTCTGTGCCTACTAGGCCTCCATGAACGTTCAGCAGCTAGGAAGGATACTGATAGGGTTTTAGATCTGGCCTTGATCCTTGCCAGCAAGCAATTGACTATGTGCTGGAAGTCATTTAAGGGTTCAGATGTTTACCGTTGGCGGTTAGAGTTGAAAAAGTGGGCAGACTGCGAAAGGGAGGCGATCCGTAGGGTAAGAGGCTCGGGGGTGGGGGGGGGTCGGAAAGTTCAGATTTTGCCTGCATGGATTGCCATCTTGTTTGCTTACCCGCAGATGGATCGTGGGGGCTAGGCACTTGTTCATGGTTCCGCTCCTGGTGGCTCTGCGCTGGCCTTGGATGCTGGAGCACAGAGCCCAGCCAGCTCTCCTTAGTGACATATTCTTCTTTCTGTTTAATTTCTTTATTTCTCCCCACCAGTTATGAATGAGGGAACCAGGGGTCCGTGCATGTTTGTTGCATCGGGAGGGCGGTTTTGCTTGTGTACTTCTTTGATTTGTATATCTCATTTGTGTGGGCTCCCTTGCCTTTGTCTTTTAACTACGATTCTGCTCATCCTCTGATGGGCATGGCGCCATTACCATCGCTACTAGCTGTACCTGTGTTATGTTATCCGCCTACTACTATTTTGTCTCTGTGTTAAGCCTGCCGCCATTTATGTGTCTAGTGTTCATTGACTTGTTGAGATGTGTTGAAAAACCCTGATAAAAACATTTTAAAAACATCTTACTATGATGTATAATCAACACACACGAGACAATAAAAGCTATGTGGCTTCTTCACTAGTAAACCAAATGCATATTGGCACTCAGATAAACAGATACAGAATGTAAAATAACTTTGTAACTGACAATATCACAGAGACCAATACAGACAGCCAATCCCCACATTTAACTCTGGATTAAGTGCTGCTTTATATGTTTAAAGTCTATTTATGTAGCTATGTCAAAATGTAGTAACTATGCAACAACAACAATGGTTCTGTCGGGGATAAAACTATTCCTTTAGGGAAAACGGAATCAATCAGAGAAGAATTTCTTTTCTGCAACTTCTATCTCAAACAAAAGCAATGATTTACACGAAATGCTGGCAAAATGGAACACAAAACAAAGACACAGATTTATATGTATTTTGGTATTTATATAAATTACGGCATTTATATATATTTGCAAATTGTAAACAAGGCTGTCAAAACAGGGTAAGATCTAGCGTGATGTGTGCTAACGTGACATTTTGGTGCTCGGTGATAAGAGTGAAGTGCATATAATATATACAAGGTAAATAAATGTACAGTTTTTACAAGGGAAGAGAGTGACAATGGTCAGAGTATTAAGACACAACAATGACTCTGGCAGATATACAAGTTGCTCGTTCACCTAGAGCCAGAGACTTGATAAGTCTGAACTGTGTGGAATCGTCGACGTTTCGAACCTGTCAAGGCTTAATTAAGAAGTCAAGGCGGGTCTTCATCAGGACAATGAAGGGGGAGAGAGACAGCCCAATCTGGGTAGCCTCAGGTGTCCATCGTTAGTTAAGGGCGGTCAGAGGATCTCAGGTTAATGTGACCAAGCGAAGTGCTAGTCTTGGGTGATCCGCCGCAGTCAGGGAAGCTCAAGTGGCCAGGTGATGCGGTCGTGAATGATCTCGAGATTGCTAGGATACGGCCGCACTGAACCGCGACTCGCGCCTGGCACCAAAATGTCACGTTAGCACACATCACGCAAGATCTTACCCTGTTTTGACAGCTTTGTTTACAATGTGCAAAGATATATAAATGCCGTAATTTATATAAATACCAAAATACGTATAAATCTGTGTCTTTGTTTTGTGTTCCATTTTGCCAGCATTTCGTGTAAATCATTGCTTTTGTTTGAGATAGAAGTTGTAGAAAAGAAATACTTCTCTGATTGATTCCGTTTTCCCTAAAGGAATAGTTTTATCCCCGACAGAACCATTGTTGTTGTTGCATATCTATACCCAGGTTCTGAGGGACACAGGGTTACCCCATTGTTGTTTACTTTAAAATGTAGTAACCAGGCGCAAAATGCACAAGTTTAGTTCACAAAGGGTGAGTCCTGAATAGGAAACCATCAGTACATACTTTGCTGGCACAATGGTTGAATTTTAAGTATGACCCCACTCTTAACTACAGTGCTACTCTGTGTCCCACAATCTTCACTGATGCCCTATCTCAGTCACAAAAGAAATCAGTTACCTTCATAATAAAAAAAACTGGTTGTAAGACCTCAGCTGACATCCACAACTTAAATGTTTAACTTCTGGAATGCACCGCAGGGAAGTCAGAGGTCAGCCTTTCTCACTGCTAGTTAGTTGCATGTGATGTATCTGGATACATATTATGGATTTATACATCTTTCTGTGTGACAATTTTGGCTGCATTCAATGTGGAATTGCTTTACTTGGGCTAATAATTTGGACACAAGTTTTTATGATCACAAAACTCAAATGCCCAACTGGAACCTTAAAGGTAAACAGCTTTCATAAGCTGTAGGCACAGAACTCAAATGTAAGCCTAAAACACACCAAAGGCAAACCAGTCTGCACAGTCCGTGCCCAGCTGCCACAATATACTACCAGTTATCACCTCTGATAGGTAAGATGGATACACAGAGAGCACTGTCAAGATATTTTCTTATACAATTATTCTCAAACATAAATCCTGGGCTACAGCAGCCTCACTTGACTTAATAAATGAACCCTGCAGAGACTTTTACCTCTCCCTTATGGCCAGTGTAGTAGAAGAAAGAGAATTGATGTTAGTATGCTTGTAAATATACCCTCTGCTAAAAAAAAACCTAAAAAAAAAAACTGTATCGCTAACGACCTGTGTGACTTTTATTCTTTAGATATTCTTTCCCAGAAACTTGGTTAGCTGAAGAGTCCAATGACATTTTAAATTAACTCATTGCCTCCAAGATTTTAATAACTTTTTTATCCATAAAGTCAGGAAAAGAGAGGTTGGATTAGCTATTATTGCAAACAAAAAATTCAAGGGCAATTGAATAAATTTCTTTATTTATCTGACCTTGAAGCGCTGAAGTGATAACAAATAGTCTGAGAGCTCCCAACAGTAAGCTTTGGACAATCATGCTACCGCCCCTGTAAGAATCAGTGCAGGATTTTGAATTACCTTTGTCTTTCCTTGTATCAGGTGAATCAGACTCAGCCCATCTGATTGTATTAGGAGATTTAAATTGTCATCTTGAAGATATGCGCCAACAGAGCTTTTTAGTCTAACTTTGCATCAACTTTCCCTACACACACATACACACAGCGATCCATACACTGGATGCATATGTTCTAATACACCCCTATGTCTGTCCCTTCGCCCAATTTCACTTCTCTGAACTAATCTTTCTGTTGTCCCGTTTGCCCTTTTTTATCCCTGCCCTACAAACCCAAGCTCATTACTGATGTCTCGTACATCGAGAAAAACATTAAGCAAGATACCTTAGATAATTTGGCAGTCGATTTAACGAACTTCAACTATGCCTCCTGCAATGACCTGGAACTATTGTTAAATACATTAAATACAACAATTTTGTCTTCAGTTGAAGCAATGGTGCCCCTGAGAAATTTTGCATTCACGAATCAGACAAAATCTCTAACATGATACTAAAACGAACTTGGCCACTGGAAAAAAATCATCCTTAAAAGCGCAGAACATCGTTGGCTCTGCTGTTAAGACACTCTGGCAAAGGCTGAATGGAATGAATTGAATGTTCAATATAACTTATTAAGAAAGCCTATGCTGCCGATACTCAATTTATCATCAGGGTAGAAGGTGAGACAACCCAAGTGGATGACAGTATACATTTGATCCTTTTGAAAACAGCGGCACAGATGACTCAAAATAATTCAAAGAGAAACGGCGAGACAACTAAAGTCTTATGCCAATTCTACCCTTCTCCAGTGTCGGAACTCCCTTTTTAGACCCTCTCACTAGGACCCAAGCATAAATTCGCTGATAGCATAAAAAACCTGGGAGTAAAATTTCATGCCGATTTAACAATGAAAAACCAAGTAAAGACGGTGGTAAAGAGCTGTATTTCTCAATTCTAGTCAACAAAACAGATGATCAAACAGTTTTTCTTTAGGAAGAAGGTAAAGATTTTAAATGCAACTCCATATTTAGAATTTCTATGGCTCTTCTCTGGAAATAGGTACGAAACGCTGTGGCCAGAATAATTTGTAACTGAAAGCCCTTGTTGTCAAATCTCTGATGTCTCTACACTGGTTGCCCGTCAAGCACAGGATAACCTTTAAAGTCATGTGCTTTGTCCATAAAGCCCAGTATTCAGATCACCCTTCTTCCCATACTATCGACGGATGCTTCACAAATCGGCTTACCTATTACTATCGGGAGGCTGCAGACAGGGGTGGCTGGGTGCAGGCTTCAAATTCGGAAACTGGTGCCAATGTTATCCAATGGAGAAAGGGGGTAATCGGAGAGATGCTGCTCACAGGTGAGTAACACGGTTTGGTAACCCAGTCTCCGGGGGTTAAGGTAAGCATGGGGGGCCCACATGGCAGCACCAAACTTAAACCCTCAGCGGCACAGGGGCTGCCGGGTGCAGAATGCCAACATAGCATCGTCGGACGCCCAATGCAAACTGATGGGGGAGATCGGTTTTGAAGAAAGGCTCAGGCCAGGAGGCCGGAAAAGAAAACCCACAGCTACCCAGGTAAGTAGAGATGCTAGGGGATGTAGGGACACCATTGGTGGCTCTCCCCAAGGCCAAGGGGCTTCTGGTGCAGGGATGTCCTTAGGCATCGGAAAAGTCTTACCGGTCAGGTCGCTGTAAGGGGGAGTCTTTGAGTTGAGGCTGCAGGTGTCGAGGTAGAGTCTGGCAGGGGTCAGCCTATGGTGGACTCTTTCTCAGAAGCGTTGGGGGACCTACACGGGACTGGTGGGCCACTTGTGCTCAGGCCGTGGGCATCTGGTGCAGAGGTGGGTCCGGCGGTGGTTTCGTGGTTTCTCAGGGCAGAGGTCTTTGTTCTTTTAAGTTGGTTTCTTCTGAACCGGTCCGCTGTTCATGGGAGATCTTGGTCTTTGTCGAAGGCAGGCAGTCCTCCCAAGGCTTTGGAGGGCGCTGGGCTGCAGGACAGGTTGGCTTTTGATGCAGGATAGTCGAGGGCTGCAGACAGGCCCGTAGGGTTGGGGCCAAGTCAGTTGGTGCCTGTAGTCTTCTCTGCTGGTGCGACGCTGTAGTGTCTGGCTCTTCTAAGGTCATCAGGAATCTGATTTCAGGGTCTGGGGATGCCACCTAAATACTAGATTTAGGTGAGTTACAGGAGAGTGACAGTTAGGGACCAATGGGTCTCTTAGCTGGGGTGTCTACACCCACTATTATGCCAGCTTCCTTGGGGGGGTACAGCCGTAGCCCTGATTGGATAAGCCCCACCATCTTCAAGATGGTGGGCACTGAGAAATGCGCTTCACTTTGCCTCCAGCACCTGAGGGGTGGAGCTGGTGAAGGGGGGCACACCTCCTATTCTTACTAAGATTTTCCACCGGTTCTCCCGCCAAAAGTGAGGGTTTGAACCAGGGGCTGCCATCTGCTGCTAACAGCAGAGGCCTGGGTTGCATTACAAAGGAGTCAAGGCCTTTGAAGCTTCCCTCTCGAGCACTGTGCTCATCCTGGGGTAGGAGGTGTGACACCTCCGCCCAGGATGTGCTTTGTTTCTGGCCTCAGAGAGCAGGGGCTTTTGACCCAGGGGTCCAGAAACATGCCTGGTGGTGGCAGGCTGCCTGAAGCCAGTCAGAGACCACACCAGTGTTGGTAGTTTTCAGATGGCACCTCTGAGGTGCCCTTGGGGTGCAAGTTTTAATAAATCCAGCACTGCCATCAGTGTGCGTTTGTTGAGAGGAGTTATTTGGTACCAAACACTCCTGGGTTCAGTGAAGTCATCATGGTGCAGGGAAACTCGAGTTGTTGAGTTTCCAGCCTATGTACTCTCTTATGGTTTCCTTGGCACTTACATTATGAATAGACCTAAATATTGTAGGGGCGTATCTGCTCATGTAAATATGCCCACACCTGAGATATAGTGCACCCTTAGGACTTGGAAGGCCTGCTAGAGGAGTGACTTAGGTAGTGATGCTTTGACATGGCACACAGGCAGTGTGCCATGTCGACTTTCTTGTTTTTGTCTGCATCAAGGCATGCAGGCTGCAGTGGCAGTTAGCAAGGCCTTGGTGAGGGGTCCCGAGGGGACCCTCTTCAGTCCCAATGGCCTAGGTACCAGGGGTACCAATTACTAGGGACTTACAGGAGGGGGCTGAAGTTGCCAATTGTGGTAAAGTTTTAGGGAAAGAACACTGGTACTGGGAACCCAGAGAGCAGGGTCTCAGTACACTTCAGTCAAAGTTGCATCAAAAGCCAGGCAAAAAATGGGGAAGGTGGGGGGAGGGGGTGTACTGCAACAGAAACTCACTTTCCCACATGTACACACACACGCACACATATATAGTGAGAAAGAGATATCTGTATATTATCTACTGGCGGTCACCAGTAGATAGTTATAGTTAGGACCTATTTTCCATAGGAAATCCGCAACATTCTATTTGAAATAACTCTTGCGTCGGTTGCCGAATCTTCGCGAAATTTTCAAACTTTATGGCCCACTCCGGTCCGCTCCTACCCTGAAAGTTTCGGGGTGATTCGTCAAGCGGGGGCCGAGAAAAAGGGGGTCCCAAAACGTGTTTTCCCCATTCATTTTCCCATAGGAAACTTTAGCCACGGCTACAGCCCGAACTGCTGAACGGAATTACACCAAATTTGGCAAAGAGGTAGTTCTTGGTTCAGAAAGAACCCTTTTGTTAAATGGTGTAAATCCGTTCAGTAGTTGCTGAGAAAATCAAAAGTAAAAACACATATATATCTGGGCGGAGCCTAACCACACATGTTATCGTGAGATCTGATTGGCTGTCAGCACTTCATCCTGGAATTGCTGGCAGCCATCTTGGGACCAATATAAATGATAGTACCCCATTGAAATGCATTGTAGTGAATCGAAGATTTTGAGGGTTACCAAAAGGAGAACTATAAAGGGTGATAACAGACTTTAGTTACATTAGAATTCATTTGTTGATGGTACCATACTAATTTCAGGAATTGTGGTGTGTTCTAAGGTGATTTTACCCTGTGAAAAACCTTCTGCTGGGATATCATGAATCATGTTTGAGAGAAAACTATTTTCACATGCTTGTCCCATACAGTTTTGGAAGGTGTTCCAGAAGCTAAAATGAGAGCATATTTTCTGTAAATTCACATTATCTTTCTCAGTCATGTGAGAATGAAGTCTGACATTCTCAGTAAAACATGTACATCCAACAAGGGCAGAGACTGTCAGTTGATTCCTTTGTGTTCTACTGCAGCTTCCCAGAGTGTTCTAAAGAACAACTAGAGTGCTAACAGCCTTACTTATGACAAAAGTATGGCACACCTGAAGCCATCTTGATTAGAATAAACTGGTAACACTTAAAACATTTAATTTAAAAAGGAACAAAATGATGGGGTTCATCTTGTCATAGAAATTAAGGTTAGTGCTCTGGAAAGAAAAATTAGGACATGTTTCAAGTGTGATCTCAAATATCTTCCTGTTATATTTCAACAGGAGCAGCCTGTCAGTTGATGCCTTTGTGTTCTACTGCAGCTTCCCAGAGTGTTCTAAAGAACAACTAGAGCGCTAACAGTCTTACTTATGACAAAAGTATGGCACACCTGAAGCCATCTTGATTGGAATAAACTGGTAACACTTAAAACATTTAATTTAAAAAGGAACAAAATGAGGGGTTCATTTTGCCATAGAAATTATGGTTAGTGCTGTAGAAAGAAAAATTAGGACATGTTTTAAGTGAGATCTCAAATATCTTCCTGTTATATTTCAACAGGAGCAGCCTGTCAGTTGATGCCTTTGTGTTCTACTGCAGCTTCCCAGAGTGTTCTAAAGAACAACTAGAGTGCTAACAGCCTTACTTATGACAAAAGTATGGCACACCTGAAGCCATCTTGATTGGAATAAACTGGTAACACTTAAAACATTTAATTTAAAAAGGAACAAAATGAGGGGGTTCATTTTGCCATAGAAATTATGGTTAGTGCTGCAAAAAGAAAATTTAGTGGATGTTTTAAGTGAGATCTCAAATCCTCTTCTATTTCATTAGAAAATTCTGACATGCAGACTGAAACAATCACTTTCAATACCAGCAGTAGACTTCCAGTTAACTCCTTGGTGAGCAGTAGCTTTACTACAGTGATCTAATGAACAACTAGAGTGCTAACATTCTGAATTTATGGCAAATGTGTGACACATCTGAATGCCTTCTTGATGGAATCAAAGTAAAAACTGAAAGCATTTCCTACTGAGGAGACTGCAGTAAATGAGGAAATTAGGAAACTTCATAACAAAGAAGTCTTCCAAGATGGCCACCAGTGAAAAAGAGCCCAAATGTAGCACAAATATTACCCAGATGTAGCCCACATATAGCCCAATGACAAAAGTGTGCAAAACACTTTTTATTTTTAGTTTTTTTGCAGTTTTATGTAGTGCAGACTGGTCAGGTATTGGAGCGTTGCGTCTTAAAACATGACCCCCTACACTACAAAAACACCACTGCACTACCCTAAACCCTAAAACACTACCCCAGCACGACCCCCTACACTACACAAGCACCACTGCACTATCCTAAACCCTAAAACACTACCCCCAGCATGACCCCCTACACTACACAAACACCACTGCACTACCCTAAACCCTAAAACACTACCCCAACACCACTGCACTAACCTAAATCCTAAAACACTACCCCCAGCACGACCCCCTACACTACCCAAACACCACTGCACTACCCTAAAACATGACCCCCTACACTACACAAACACCACTGCACTACCCTAAACCCTAAAACACTACCCCCAGCACGACCCCCTACACTACACAAGCACCACTGCACTACCCTAAACCCTAAAACACTACCCCCAGCACGACCCCCTACACTACACAAACACCACTGCACTAACCTAAATCCTAAAACACTACCCCCAGCACGACCCCTACACTACCCAAACACCACTGCACTACCCTAAAACATGACCCCCTACACTACACAAACACCACTGCAATTACCCTAACCCCTAAAACACTACCCCCAGCACGACCCCCTACACTACACAAGCACCACTGCACTACCCTAAACCCTAAAACACTACCCCCAGCACGACCCCCTACAGTGCCCGAACACCACTGCACTGCCCTAAACCCTGAAACACCAGCCCCTGCATGACCCCCTACACTGCCCGAACACCACTGCACTGCCCTAAACCCTGAAACACCAACCCTAGCACGACCCCCTACACTGCCCGAACACCACTGCACTGCCCTAAACCCTGAAACACCACCCCTTCACGACCCCCTACACTGCCCGAACACCACAGCACTGCCCTAAACCCTGAAACACCACCCCCAGCATGCCCCCTACACTGCCCGAACACCACTGCACTGCCCTAAACCCTGAAACACTACCCCCAGCAAGACCTCCTACACTGCCCGAACACCACTGCACTAAACCATCACCCCCAGCAAGACCCCCTACACTGCCCGAACACCACTGCCCTAAACCCTGAAACACCACCCCCAGCACGACCCCCTACACTGCCCGAACACCACTGCACTGCCCTAAACCCTGAAACACCACCCCCAGCACGACCCCCTACACTGCCTGAACACCACTGCACTGCCCTAAACCCATAAACACCACCCCCTGCACGACCCCCTACACTGCCCGAAAACTACTGCACTGCCCTAAACCCTGAAACACCTTCCCCAGCACGACCCCCTACACTGCACGAACACCACTGCACTGCCCAAAACCCTGAAACACTACCCCCAGCAAGCAACACCCCCTACACTGCCCGAACACCACTGCACTGCCCTAAACCCTGAAACATCACCCCCAGCAAGACCCCCTACACTGCCCGAACACCACTGCCCTAAACCCTGAAACACCACCCCCAGCAAGACCCCCTACACTGCCCGAACACCACTGCACTGCCCTAAACCCTGAAACACCAGCCCCAGCACGACCCCTACACTGCCCGAACACCACTGCACTGCCCTAAACCCTGAAACACCACCCCTGCACGACCCCCTACACTGCCCGAACACCACTGCACTGCCCTAAACCCTGAAACACCACCCCCAGCACGACCCCCTACACTGCCCGAACACCACTGCACTGCCCTAAACCCTGAAACACCACCCCCTGCACTATCCCCTACACTGCCCGAACACTACTGCACTGCCCTAAACCCTGAAACACCACCCCCAGCACGACCCCCTACACTGCACGAACACCACTGCACTGCCCTAAACCCCGAAACACTACCCCCAGCAAGACCCCCTACACTGCCCGAACACCACTGCACTGCCCTAAACCCTGAAACATCACACCCAGCAAGACCCCCTACACTGTCCGAACACCACTGCCCTAAACCCTGAAACACCACCCCCAGCAAGACCCCCTACACTGCCCGAACACCACTGCACTGCCCTAAACCCTGAAACACCACCCCCAGCATGACCCCTACACTGCCCGAACACCACTGCACTGCCCTAAACCCTGAAACACCACCCCCAGCACGACCCCCTACACTGCCCGAACACCACTGCACTGCCCTAAACCATGAAACACCAGCCCCAGCACAACCCCCTACACTGCCCGAACACCACTGCACTGCCCTAAACCCTGAAACACCACCCCCAGCACGACCCCTACACTGCCCGAACACCACTGCACTGCCCTAAACCCTGAAACACCAGCCCCAGCACGACCCCGTACACTGTCCGAACACCACTGCACTGCCCTAAACCCTGAAACACCAGCCCCAGCACGACCCCCTACACTGCCCGAACACCACTGCACTACCCTAAACCCTCAAACACCAGCCCCAGCACGACCCCCTACACTGCCCAAACACCACTGCACTGCCCTAAACCCTGAAACACCAGCCCCAGCAAGCCCCCTACACTGCCCGAACACCACTGCACTGCCCTAAACCCTGAAACACCAGCCCCTGCATGACCCCCTACACTGCCCGAACACCACTGCACTGCCCTAAACCCTGAAACACCAACCCTAGCACGACCCCCTACACTGCCCGAACACCACTGCACTGCCCTAAACCCTGAAACACCACCCCTTCACGACCCCCTACACTGCCCGAACACCACTGCACTGCCCTAAACCCTGAAACACCACCCCCAGCATGCCCCCTACACTGCCCGAACACCACTGCACTGCCCTAAACCCTGAAACATCACACCCAGCAAGACCCCCTACACTGCCCGAACACCACTGCACTGCCCTAAACCCTGAAACACCACCCCCAGCATAACCCCCTACACTGCCCGAACACCACTGCACTGCCCTAAACCCTGAAACACCACCCCCAGCACGACCCCCTACACTGCCCGAACACCACTGCACTGCCCTAAACCCTGAAACATCACACCCAGCAAGACCCCCTACACTGTCCGAACACCACTGCACTGAAGCCTGAAACACCACCCCCAGCAAGACCACCTACACTGGCCGAACACCACTGCACTGCCCTAAACCCTGAAACACCACCCCCTGCACAACCCCTACACTGCCCAAACACCACTGCACTGCCCTAAACCCTGAAACACCACCCCTCAGCACGACACCCTACACTGCCCGAACACCACTGCACTGCCCTAAACCCTGAAACACCACCCCCAGCACGACCCCCTACACTGCCCGAACACCACTGCACTGCCCTAAACCCTGAAACACCACCCCCTGCACGACCTCCTACACTGCCGGAACACCACTGCACTGCCCTAAACCCTGAAACACCACCCCCAGCACGACCCCCTACACTGTCCGAACACCACTGCACTGCCCTAAACCCTGAAACATCAACCCCAGCAAGACCCCCTACACTGCCTGAACACCACTGCCCTAAACCCTGAAACACCACCCCCTACACTGCACGGCCCTAAACCGTGAAACACCACCTCCAGCAAAACCCCCTACACTGCCTGAACACCTTTGCTCTGCCCTAAATCCTGAAACACTAGCCCCAGCATGACCCCCTACACTGCCCGAACAACACTGCACTGCCCTAAACCCTGAAACACCACCCCCAGCACGACCCCCTACACTGCCCGAACACCACTGCACTGCCCTAAACCCTGAAACACCAGCCCCAGCATGACCCCTACACTGCCCGAACACCACTGCACTGCCCTAAACCCTGAAACACCAGCCCCAGCACGACCACCTACACTGCCCGAACACCACTGCACTGCCCTAAACCCTGAAACACCAGCCCCAGCACAAACCCCTACACTGCCCGAACACCACTGCACTGCCCTAAACCCTGAAACATCAGCCCCAGCACTACCCCCTACACTGCCCGAACACCACTGTACTGCCCTAAACCCTGAAACACCAGCCCCAGCACGACCCCCTACACTGCCCGAACACCACTGCACTGCCCTAAATCCTGAAACACCACCCCCTGCATGACCCCCTACACTGCCGAACACCACTGCACTGCCCTAAACCCTGAAACCCCACTCCCTGTACCACCCCTACACTGCCCGAACACCACTGCACTGCCCTAAACCCTGAAACACCACCCCCTGCACCGCCCCTACACTGCCCGAACACCACTGCACTGCCCTAAACCCTGAAACAACACCCCCAGCACGACCCCTTTACTGCTCGAACACCACTGCACTGCCCCAAACCCTGAAACACCACCCCTGCACGACCCCCTACACTGCCCGAACACCACTGCACTGCCCTAAACCCTGAAACACCACCCCCTACACTGCCCGAACACCACTGCACTGCCCTAAACCCTGACACACCACCCCCAACACTACCCGAACACGACTGCACTGCCCTAAACCCTCAAACACTCCCCCAGCACGACCCCCTACACTACCCGAACACCACTGCACTGCGCTAAACCCTAAAACACTCCCCCAGCACGACCCCCTACACTACCCGAACACCACTGCACTGCCCTAAACCCTAAAACACTCCCCCAGCACGACCCCCTACACTACCCAAACACCACTGCACTGCCCTAAACCCTAAAACACTACCCCCCGCATGACCCCCTACACTACCCAAACACCAATGCACTACCCTAATCCCTAAAACACTACCCCCGCATGACCCCCTACACTACCCTAAACCCTAAAACACTACCCCCCGCACGACACCCTACACTACCCAAAGACCACTGCACTACCCTAAACACTAAAACACGACCTCCTACACTACACAAACACCACTGCACTACCCTAAACCCTAAAACACTACCCCCTACACTACACAAACACCACTGCACTACCCTAAACCCTAAAAACCTACCCCCAGCACGAACCACTACACTACCCAAACACCACTGCACTACCCTAAACCCTAAAAACTACCCCAGTAGTACCCCTACACTACCCAAACACCACTGCACTACCCTAAACCCTAAAACACTACCCCCAGCAGTACCCCCTACACTACCCAAACACCCCTGCACTGCCCTAAACCCTAAAACACTACCACCAGCATCACCCCCTACACTACACAAACACCACTGCACTACCCTAAACCCTAAAACACTCCCCCAGCACGACTCCCTACACTACCCAAACACCACTGCACTACCCTAAACCCTAAATCTACCCCCAGCATGACCCCCTACACTACACAAACACCACTGCACTACCCTAAACCCTAAAACACTACCCCCAGCACGACCCTCTTCACTACCTAAACACAACTGCACAATTTGTTACAGGCGTTGCAACGCAGGCCTGTGGTGCTTACTAGAAGTACCTAGTGGGCTAGTTGGGCCCCAGGGACCCTCAGGATTCAAGGTGACCTAATCCCCCAACTTAAAACGCACCACGGGGCGCGTTTGCACAGTGGTGAAGGGAGGGGCGGGGCCTCAGGTGACATGTGCGCAAACACGCCCTGTGGTGCGTTTTAAGTTGGGGAATTAATTCCCTTTGAATCCTGAGGGACCCTGGGGGCCAACTAGCCCACCAGGTACCTTCAGTAAGCACAACAGAGCTGCGTTGCAGAGAGGTGAAAAAAGGTGCGTGGCCTCGGAACGCCTCTCTGCAACTCAGCTCTGTGGTCCTAACTGTAAGTACCTGGGGGCTAGTTGGGCCCCAGGGACCCTCAGAATTCAAGGGGACTTAATCCCGCAACTTAAAACGCGCCACGAGGTGCGTTTGCACACATGTCACCTCAGGCCCCTCCCTTCACCACTGTGCAAACGCTCCCTGTAGCGCGTTTTAAGAGGTAGTTTTAATCCCCCTGCCCTATTATGTACTAGGGACTTGCAGAGGAGGTCATGCTAATCACAGGGGTACCCCAACGCATAGTGTTCCCTAGTGTATGTAGGTGTTTTCACTGTATTCTAAGTGTCTTTTAGCATAGCACTGGCTCTGGTTAGTCAGAGTCAGTTACCACCAGTACCCGTCTGAAAAAGTTGTGGGCACAGGATGATTTTGCAACAAGGCCTCTTTCTGCTCCTCTGTTGGTTCTTTCTGCACATCTTTTGCTTCTTTCTGTGCGTTTTTCTTCTTTCTTCACATGTCCTACCTCTGTATGCATAGTTAGAAACTAGCATTTAAAAAAACCTTTGAAATTCACTTAAAAATCATAGGTTTCAGGCACGTTATAGTTAGAAATTAGCATTTAAAAAACCTTTGAAATTCACTGAAAAAACCATAGGTTTCAGACACGTTATAGTTAGAAATTAGCATTTAAAAACCTTTGAAATTCACTGAAAAAACCATAGGTTTTAGGGACAGTTATAGTTAGTTGGACATTTCACTCGTACAAAACCATAGAAATTCCCCGTTATAGTTAGTTCAGCTAACTATAACTCGCGCCCCGCAATGCACTGCTGATGACGTCACATATTACATCACTCATGACATGGTCAGTGACATCACTGATGACATCACTGATGACATCTCAAATGACATCACTGATGACATCATCCATGTGATAATTTCATGCATCTTCTCACACCCTAATATAACTTTTGATACACCCACTCTAAATTACAGACTGCCATTCTCAAAACCATAGACACTCCAACACCAAAAACTACATACCCACTCACTGATTCTTAGGTCTACACACACATCCACTCACTCACCCGTACAGTCACTCATACTTAGTCACTCAGTACAGGACTATCATATGCACTCATACACCTATATAAACACTCACACACCGCCACTCATCCATAGAGGTACTCACACACCTAGTCAGTCATGCAAAAACTTAATCACACACCCATTTACTCACCTATACAGTTATACACACACCAGCTCACTTACTCATACAAATACTAGCACATTCTTACGCTCTTATACAATCACTGATACAAGTACACACTCATCCATACAGCCACTCTCACAATCACACACTCTCACTTATAGACATTTATATACTCCAACACACATATATACTGCCTTTCACATATGTAGTTACTCACACATGTACCACTGAGATATACATTCAATCACTAACACACCCATACACACACTCACCCACCCATACAGTCCATCACAGATGCACTCTTGAAACCATGCACCCAGTGAATCACCAACTCACACATCTATGCACAGTCACACACACCCCACCCACACAAACACTCAGGCACCCATACAGATACTCAGACAATCAATCAATAACCCATGTAGACACTCATGTAGCTATTCAGAAAGCCATGCAGCCGCTTACAAACCAACAGACAGACGGATACAGACATTCACACAGTTTAGTCACTAACCCATGCATTCAGTAAGATACATTTAATCACTCACTTGTAGAGTCAGTCACTCACGTACTAAATCATCCATTCAGACACTTATACACCCACTCATTCTTCAATACGCCTTTCCCTATATATATTAAACATATTTAAACTTTACAGAAACACACAGTCACTGGATGATGCCATCAGTGATGTCATTTGAGATGTCATCAGTGATGTCATCAGTGATGTCACTGACCATGTCATGAGTGATGTAATATGTGATGTCATCAGCAGTGCATTGCGGGGCGCGAGTTATAGTTAGCTGAACTAACTATAACGGGGGAATTTCTATGGTTTTGTACGAGTGAAATGTCCAACTAACTATAACTGTCCCTAAAACCTATGGTTTTTTCAGTGAATTTCAAAGGTTTTTTAAATGCTAATTTCTAACTATAACGTGTCTGAAACCTATGGTTTTTTCAGTGAATATATATATATACATTTTTTTTTTTTTTTTACAGTCTATAGAGAGACTATTTTCTGATCATTTAAAAACAAATAATAATAATAGAGTCAAATACACTCTGGGATTGGTTAATTGGCTGTGTTTACTTAAATTAAAAAGAAAAGAGCGCCTTTTATAAGCACATTTCCTTTATTTTACTTCATTTTTTTAATGTATTCATTTATTTCAGTGTGTTTGTAATACAACAATGGTAAACTGTTGGTTACTTCAGACTGTGAAGGAGATAGAAGCAGTGTCCAAACTCCAATCTAATGAAAGTGATGTAGGAGAATGTGTCCAATAAGAAAGGGTATTCTATGATCATGGTCCCTGAGAGTTACGAAAAACAAGGTACTTAACGGGGGCAATGATCTTTCTGATGGATACTCTAACTTCAGATTCCTCACCTTGGGACTATTCATCAGGCGTCAGACTGGATTTAGAAACTTTCAGAGCAGTTCTCCTGTGAGTGGGGTTGTGCAGCTCAACAGCATGTCATTACGCTTCGGAAGTGACGAGCGGAGCTTCATATAAGTAGGATATCCTATTTTAGGTTTATACCTATAATAACTGGTAAAAACCCCACTGAAAGGGGAAAAGCCCTCATCAGTGTAAACAGAAAACGGATAAAAACCGGAACAAGTAACTAAAATGCCATTCAAAGAAAGAAAAGGGACAGAGAATGAGTCATTTCTATTTCTTCCTGAAGAAGTCAACAAAATGTAACTTTGATATACAAGGTAGCAGAAAGAAAGCCTGGTTTAAGATTATTCTGCTTGAGTTTTGCTGTTTAGGAATGTCACTAAAATGTTGTTTCTTCTTCCTTTGTTTCCTCCAGGTTTATGTGCTTGAATTAAAGGTGCACGGCTTAGAAGCATGTTTTAGGTCTGATATAATTATGTTATACACTGTAGAGAAACTGGAAATATTAAACTCATATTTGACGTTTCTGCTGTATTTAATTCTTTCACTGAAATGACTGGCTCATGTGAATCTTGACCAATATGTGCCATCACATTTACCCATAGACACATAAAAGGTAAAACCTTTAGATACATCAGCCTCTTTTCTGACTAGTCAGTATTTATAGCAGTAAAACTGCCAAACACCCCAGGCTTTAGGTGTAGTGTCAGGTAGCTATGGAATGATTGCTGTCACCATGCATATGGGATAGTGGTGAAAACATTACAAGACTTTCCAAATAGCAATAAAATTCATAGTTGCAAGGTATCCCATTGTTATGTGGGCCAATTGCACTTTACTGCTGGTGTTTTTGAGTCCACAGTTACAAAGTTCACAGCAAATTTTCAAGCCACTGAATACAATGTGATGTGTGTTAAAAGGACAAGGCTGACTAAAAGTGATACAATTTCCATGTGGACAGCTATGAATGTCCACACAACAGCAGCACCACTTTATTGCAGTAAAGCAGTAGTGAGCATGCTTAAAGCATCAAGTTTCAGGTGCCTTAAAATGTAGGGTTACACGTTAATCAGATGTAATTCAAAATGTTAAAGGTTTCACAGGGTACTATGCTGTTGGTAAGGTTGACCCTCCCTATAATGTCATACTGTCAGTAAAGAGTAAGAGAATGACCCCGAACTGTGTCTAAGAATTTATTTATTAAAATATTTGAATATGGCACTGTTACTTTTTAAATCCATTAATAGCCCTGTAAACCAGGCAGAGTCCTGACAGAGTAAGTGTGAGAGTGAATGAGATGTGAGTGAGAGTGCATTACACAGACTTTCTATGCTTAAAATAGTCTAACAAAAGTCCATTGGACACACTGCCAAGTGGAAGGTACTACATACCTTAAATTAAATATGTGCCACATAACAATCACAGCAAATAACATGTTCTGTAAACACTGAAAAATTCAGTTATTGTCTATCTGGGAATTAGGCAGCAGAATAAACACTGATAAAAGCTGATGCTGTTATATGGGGTTATGTGGCCCTTAGCTACATTGTCGACATTGCTAAGTTAGCATGAGTTTTGCTTGCCCTATGCTGCTGCTTTTGCGCACGCCTCTGCTAAGAGTTTGTTTTCGCGACACTTTGTCTCTGCCCTGTACATGATAACAGATTGTTTTTCACGTTCTCAGCTTTCCCTTCAATTCTGTCTGAACATCATGTGCAAGGTCGGTCAACAATGTCTCTTGTTATTCTGTTCTGGTTACCTAGACAAAACATGTTACCAACAGCTGCAGTATGGAAGAATCGAGCTTTGATATGGCGTTGTTGCATGTTTTTGAAACGCACTCGAAGAAAGCCGTTCCATGGAGCTGAGCTCTGCTGTTCCTATGATGTAAACCTTTGCGTTTAAGCTTTGAGGTAGGGGTCTACTAATAACGCCTAGAGATCTTCTGTTATATAAAATAACTTCTTACTACCAAGGGGAGGGTGATTAGGCCCAGTTATTTTGTCTTTTTCACAGTCTTTATAAAATGACGACTCCTTTTGTATTCTATGGTATTGTAACAATGCTAATGATTCTTGCCTTATGCATTTTGCTGCTAGTTGTGGTTCGCATACTGTTTTATGAATCACTATAGTCAAAATAAACATTTTGAACTTATTTAGTGACTCTGATTATTTTTATTGTGGACAAGTACGTAAGAGCGAAAGAGTGTCTTGTTCCCGCGACTCTGAGGTGAGTCGGGAGTGCTCGTGTTCTGGGTTGTCTAAACATTCGTACCTTCTTGATATTTGTAGGAGACCGAATGAGACACTATTGCTAGTCGGTTGGGATTTTGGGTACTAAGGTGATAGGAGGTACACCCCTATTTACTGAGGTCCCGTTTTCTTGTGCATAGTTCTGTGTATGAGCAGAATCCCCGCAACATGGCGCCGCGAACGTTTGGTCTGGTTCTTATCTGCGAGACGCTTGAGTAGTGCTCGTGCTGGTCCACAATACCCCCACTTCTATTTCCGGAGACAGCTGTGACGGAGTAACCGCCTATATTGACATTTTCATAGGTTTATTCAAGCTTGAAGTTTTAAAAGGTATTTCTTTTCTTAAAACCCGAGTTTGCGCTGCCACTCTAAGTTGTTCTACTGTCTTCTCTGTAATGGCTGTTGATATTCCAGCTCATAGCAGAGCCGCGCTGAGGGCGCACTTGACTCGTTATGCAGCCCCTGATGCTGGGGCCCCGCTTATGTTTGTGGTGGAAGCCGATCCGGCTCACCAGTTTGAAGTTTTTTTTACTCTTGGGTCACCTTACCAGCGGTGGATGGGACTGATGATATGTTTCACACATATACTGCCACTGCCGTTCCTCAGCAGTATCTGCCTTATAGGGCTCTTGAAATTCCGCTTACAGCTTGGCAACACCGTATTTGGTTTAATGGCGCCCTTCCTCACCCATTAACGGCAGTCCGTTTAGGCCCTTTATCTATAGATGGGGCCACATAGCCCATTTTGGCTGGGTTTACCCCGCACCCACGTGCTTTTACAACTGCGACTCTGGCAGAGCTCCGCGTTTTATATACATCGTTAGTGCACGTATATAGAGCTGTAATACAGTACGTAACACGCACCGTCCAGGTGGGACCACCTGGCCCTGCTGTACAACCTACGGGTCCTGGTGGTGTGACCATCAGTCCCGTTATAGTTAATTCTGTCATGGGCAAGCGCCCACAGAATAAGGATGAATTTCCTTATTGGCTTGCCGAGAAATTTGGACAGATAGAGGCTGTCTTTCCTAATACCACTCCTGTGGAGAAACACAGGATCTTACCTAATAGTTTACCCAAAGACTTAATTCCCGAATTGGCTGATTGTAACACCTGGGGCAGGGTGTTTGCAGCGGTATATTCTATGTGTTTCGGCACTCCCTCCATGACCGTACTCCCCTCTGTTATTAAACGCGTTCAAGATGAACACGGAGCAGGAGCGGCTGTCGAGCTGGGGATGAGACTGGTGGGAGTGTTCGACGTCGTTGCTGATATGATCCTTGCGAATGTCAAGGGCGATGCCGTTAGCTTTCAAGTAGCAAACCGCTTAGAAGCGGTCGCGGAGGCTGACAGACCGCGAGAATTACCAAAGATTATTGCGAAGGCTTATAAAACCATAGGCCGTAATAGTCTGGGAAATAAGCCTACGACTCAAACACAAACGCAGTCTCAAAATCAACAGAAAGCCCAGCCTGATAAGGATGGGCGCCCTTTCTTTCCTAAAAAGAATTGGCAAAGAAATAAGAAACAGGGTTCCCAACAGCAGAAGCAGGGTTCGCGTGCCAGTTCACCGACCCCTGATGCTTCTGAACGTACTTATGACTTGCGCGATCGCGCTAAAATTAAGTCTCCTGATAGATTTCAGGTTCCTGATCAGCGTTCTCCTCGTTCTTTACAGGAAACATCAGGCTCACAAGCCGGTGGAGGTGATCGCCAGGATCGGGGTAGAAGTCAACCTGCCTCACAACTTCGTGAACAGCCTCGACAGTTTGAAGTCAAGGACAAGCAGGGTGATTTCGCTCGTACCGACCTTTTCAAAAGGAAAAGGTTGCCGCTTTAACGGCGAGATATGCCACAGACGGTGAGGACGCGACTTCTGGATTAGACTTGGGCAGTGACTCTGCTCGACAGCGCGGCGGAAATTACCATAGTCAGGGAGGCTCTGCGTCCCCGTCTGGATGTGACAGCAACTGACACATTTGTTACTATTGAGACTGCAGATACCCGGGTTCACCCCCCCCCCCCCCCCCGGATAGACTATACGACGTCATTTTCCAAATTGAAGGTGATATCCTGCGTCCCATTAAGGTTGTTTTCTGGGAGAATCTAACCTCTACATATGACATTTTATTGGCGGAAAAGGATTGGCCTCCACCCTTTGTGTTAGCCTCTTCTAGAGGGGAAGATGTGATACTTCCGAGTTTTTCACGTTGTGTCCCTGAGGAACAAGCGCGGGCTTTCGCAGAGGAATGGGCTTTGGCCTTAGCCCCAGCGGTGTATCGCAATCAGGTGGGTTGGGGCGTTGATTCACCAGCTCATGAAATACCATTGCGCTCTATGCCACAACCTCAACCTCAATATCCCAAACGAGAAGCGAAGGCTTCGGTTTGTGACATTCTAAGACAATTGGAGTATCAGGGGGTAATTGAGTCATGTATATCACCTATGAATAATCCTCTCTTTACTGTCCCTAAACCTGATGGTTCTTTTCGGATTGTATTGGATTATAGAAATTTGAACAGCGATTGCCGCACCTTTGCGGTGCAAAACACACACAGTTCAGCGCTGGTGAATAATATTGTTCGTAAAAAATACAAAACGACACTTGACATTTCCAATGGTTTCTACAGTCACAATCTTGACCGTGCGAGTGGTGACCTGACAGCATTCAGTGCCGTCGGAAATCAGAAAAGATTTACACGATTGCCTATGGGGTATAAGAATAGCCCCGGGGCATTTGCGGCGCGCATTGTGTCTTTCAATCAATCAATCAATCACAGAATTTGTAGAGCGCACTACTTACCCGCGAGGGTCTCAAGGCGCTGGGGAGAGGGAAGGGGGGGGGTGCTGCTACTGGTCGAACAGCCAGGTCTTGAGTAGCCTCCTGAAGGTCAGCAGGTCTTGGGTCTGTCGTAGGCTTAGTGGAAGGGTGTTCCAGGTCTTGGCGGCGAGGTGTGAGAAGGATCTGCCGCCGGTGGTTGTTCTTCGAATGCGAGGGACGGTGGCGAGGGAGAAGTCGGCGGAGCGGAGCTGGCGGTTGGGGACGTAGAAGAAGAGTCGTCTGTTGAGGTAGGCTGGGCCAGTCTTGTGGAGTGCCTTGTGTGCGTGGATGAGGAGTTTGAAGGTGATCCTCCTGTCGACGGGGAGCCAGTGCAGGTTCCTCAGGTGGGGGGTGATGTGGCTGTGGCGTGGTACGTCGAGGATCAGGCGTGCGGAGGCGTTTTGTATGCGTTGCAGTCGCTTGATGAGCTTGGCCGGGGCTCCCGCGTAGAGGGCGTTCCCATAGTCAAGTCTGCTACTGACGAGGGCCTGGGTGACTGTTCTTCTTGTGTCTGTCGGGATCCACCTGTAGATCTTTGTTGCATGGCATTGACCCTGAGGCCTTGTCGTACGTTGATGACATCTATTTGACTGACGACGACCTCGCCCCGCATCTTCACCGAGTCGACCGCATAATCTTATCTTTTGCCGATTTCGGTTATAAATTCAATTTTGCAAAGTCACACATTACCCATCTGGCAGTGCTCTTTTTGGGCTATGAGTTCAATAATGCGGGAAAGGGTTTAGCAACTCACTTCCTAGAGAAATGTGCACGTTTGCAACCACCTTCTTCTTTGAAAAAGTTACAATCCCTGCTGGGTTTTTTAAATTTCGGGAGGACTTACATTCCCGATTATGCCCAGCGTATCAAGCCGCTTTACACGTTGATACAACCTAAGTTTTCATCTGCCAGCTGGCTTCCGGAACATACTTCCGTTCTGCAGTCTTTGCAGGCGGATTTGCTTGCGACTAACTTCTTAATGACTCGTGATAACACCACCAACCTGGTAATACGTATCGTTTCAGGGGCAGTGGGTTTCACGTACTTAACATTCAATGAAGGAGACACAATACCTATTGCATTCCTTTGCACCCAAACCTTCATGGATTGACTACTTGGGTCGTCCCTACTCCGCTGTTTGGAATACAGACACTTTTTCCCAGTTCACAATGCCTTTAACTTTTTCTTCGAACTTTCCCTTTTTTCTCCGATTTGTTTTGTTTTTTAGAAAGTCCTTCGCCAATATTCTAGACACTGCCTGACTTTTGAACTTTGTTTTTGTCCTTTTGTCTATGTCCTACTGTCTTACCAGGGGGAGGTTGTTATATGGGGTTATGTGGCCCTTAGCTACATTGTCGACATTGCTAAGTGAGCATGAGTTTTGCTTGCCCTATGCTGCTGCTTTTGCGCACGCCTCTGCTAAGAGTTTGTTTTCGCGACACTTTGTCTCTGCCCTGTACATGATAACAGATTGTTTTTCACGTTCTCAGCTTTCCCTTCAATTCTGTCTGAACATAATGTGCAAGGTCGGTCAACAATGTCTCTTGTTATTCTGTTCTGGTTACCTAGACAAAACATGTTACCAACAGCTGCAGTATGGAAGAATCGAGCTTTGATATGTTTTTGAAACACACTCGAAGAAAGCTGTTCCATGGAGCTGAGCTCTGCTGTTCCTATGATGTAAACCTTTGCGTTTAAGCTTTGAGGTAGGGGTCTGCTAATAACGCCTAGAAATCTTCTGTTATATAAAATAACTTTTTACTACCAAGGGGAGGGTGATTAGGCCCAGTTATTTTGTCTTTTTCACAGTCTTTATAAAATGACGACTCCTTTTGTATTCTATGGTATTGTAACAATGCTAATGATTCTTGCCTTATGCATTTTGCTGCTAGTTGTGGTTTGCATACTGTTTTATGAATCACTATAGTCAAAATAAACATTTTGAACTTATTTAGTGACTGATTATTTTTATTGTGGACAAGTACGTGAGAGCGAAAGAGTGTCGTGTTCCCGCGACTCTGAGGTGAGTCAGGAGTGCTCGTGTTCTGGGTTGTCTAAACATTCGTAGCTTCTTGATATTTGTAGGAGACCAAATGAGACACTATTGCTAGTCGGTTGGGATTTTGGGTACTAAGGTGATAGGAGGTACACCCCTATTTACTGAGGTCCTGTTTTCTTGTGCATAGTTCTGTGTATGAGCAGAATCCCGGCAACAATGCCAAAAGGCTTGGAAAACACTAATGAATCCACAAAAAATAAACACCGAAAACAGGACAACCTACATGTAAGCACCACCCATCAGTTCCTTTCTTTCCATCCCAAAAACAACAGGGCATATAAGCGCCACCCATGTGTGCAGACGCCAGTTGCTTTCTAAGCTGTCTGCACCCTCAGAAGTAGAGCCCATCAGCAGATTGGGATGACCAGAGTGTTGATTTCTAGACATGGGACCTTTTTAGAAGGAAAAGAGTCCAGTTCATGGAACAGGGAGGTAGGACAGTCGGTAAGGAATAAGTGGTTAGGGTATCCACCAGAAAGATTGTTACCAAATGTAAGTAACTTGTTCTTTTGATGAATACTTCTAACTGCAGATTCCTTACCTTGTGAATAGATACAATAGCAGCACCTCCAAAGGTGGTGGGTCTGTGAACTGGCTCAGACCAAAAAGTCCTGCAGGACCAAGCGGGCAAAATGCCCCTCTTGACGGACCGGACTGTCGAGGCAGTAGTACTTTGTGAACTTGTGTACCGATGTCCACTTAGCCTCCTAACAGATGTCCAGGACAGGCACTCAGCTTGCCAATGCAGTGACAGCAGATTTGGCTCTGGTGGAATGAGCTTATACATCGACTGGGGGCTGATTCTTCGCCAGTGTGTAACAGATCTTTATGTAAACAATCCATTGGGAGAAGGTCGGTTTTTGCACTGCCTTACCCGTTTTTGCTCCGGGAAACGCCAAAAAGAGCTGAATGTCCACTCAGTGTACCTTGGTATCATGATATAGAAGCTTAATGATCTTTTAGGGTCCAAATGATGGAGTCTCTCTTCCTCCTTAGAGGGATGAGGTGGACCAAAGAATGCCAGATGGGTGATCAGTTGCCCAAAATGAAATGGAGTAACTGCTTTCGGTAAGCTCTGTAAGGTTGAGAAATTAAGTTCTCAAAACTAACTTATCTGGGAAGGAGGTGACATATGGTGGATTGAAAGAAAGAACCTGAAGCTCACTCACATGTCCAAATGATGGAGTGGTCTGACACCAGGCACCACAGACTGCTTGAGGATTTGTCACAGACATTTGTTAGAGCTAGTCCCTGTCCGGTTAAACTCTGTTGTTTATGGCATAGACAGCAACTGAAGTCAGTGCGCATGAGTGGATTTTCTATGTGGCTCCGATCGTCACATCCAGAGTGGAACGATGTTGGTATTGAGCCATGTGATGCCACCTGTTGGGGTGCAGGAGAAGTGACCTAAACGTTTCCAGTCAGATACCTGGGTATTATTCACAAGGTGAGGAATATGCAGTTAGAAGTATCCATCAGAAGGGGGGGTCAATTTAGAAACTGATTCTGAATACTTTTGTTTTTATGGATTTCCAGTAACACATGTAATTAAATTTCAGATCTCAGGAATTTACCAACCATGTTCTACAATTTCAGGCCTTATTGCCAGCGATCTGCCTCTGTGTTTTAGCCACCAGAATAGTTGCTGGATCAGGTTAGCAGCTAGTGAGTGAAGGTTTAAGGATAGGGTATAGCATGGTACTAGATTTTGCAAGACTGTTGGTCCGTTTTCTACAGAAAGGCTTTGCGGTGGTGCAGAGAACCTTACATTTGATCTGGGTCTGAACTAGTAGCCAGTGATGTGCTTTCAAGGCAGGGATATGGTGACCCTGCTTGTGTATGTTAAAGTATATTCTGGATGGCTGTTTTTGTAGTCTGTGTAGCCTTTGAATGAGTGTTTTGATGAGGCGTGTGTAGATTATATTGCAGTAATCTAGGTGACCCATGACGAGGGCTCTGGTTAGTTCCACCCGGTGGTCTATTAGGAATAAAGGGAGTCTTTTGCAGGATAGAGATAGCTAGAGATTGATCCCTTTCACCAACGCTTTGACTTGTGGACTGAACAACATTTATGTGATAAAGTACTGTGATTCCTTGCTTGTGGAGGGGTGTAAGGGTGTAAGGTGATGGGGTCAAGACCTGAAAGTAAGATAAAATATAGTGAAACTAGTTCCCTTTCTTTCAATATGATAATCTAAGTCTTGGTTCTGTTCATGTACATGAAACTCTCTATCCTGGAACATGGCTCAAGCAACATAGTACAGCTTCCGCAAATTTTAAATTTTGACAAAAGATAAAAAGAGATGAAGCATTTATTATCCCCATCAAGCATACAGATTCAAAGGTTCTTCTATTTCACAAAAGGTCCAAAATTCCTCACTAATTCAAGAAACTGCATTACTGATGAAAGGCAAGCAGGGAAAGGAAAATGAATATTCATATGTTTTTACAGCTAAAATGCAAATATATAAATATTTTAAAAAAGGCTAATTACCTGTCTCCAAATCGGCATGCTCCAGTTTTAAGATAGAAAGGACAATTTGCTCTGTCTTTTTCTGTTCCAAAGTCATGTGGCGCTTCTGGATTATGCCAAGTGCAACCATTTTCTAACTGTTGAAAAGATATCAGTTGTAGGTGGAAGTTACAGAAATCTGTAATAGGTATTCCCTGTGCTAAGACATACATTTTAAATCTTTAAAGTCAAAAGCATCATCAACCCTCACCCTACATATCAAATATCAAATCTCTGGCCTTCTGAAAATAAAAAACGTATGCCTGAATGTAGGGAAGGCAATGTTACTTGGAATCCTACTTTCTCCAGGCATCTTTATTACATTCAATAGCAATAGGTATCTCCCCTATGTACATGCTCTTGCAACAGTGTAAAGAGAAATCTCCTTTTAAAATGAATTGCTGTGATGTCATTTTTAAAATGATCAATTAAACTGAGAAGAAACACCATAAACAATTACAAAGGGAGTAAATATGTAAATAACACAAAAAAGAGAAAACAATCTCCCTCTTACGGACAGTTGGGATAAAACACAGATCCACAATGAACATTTGTTTCAATGCCTCTTTTGGTTAATTAGGAGGAAGGACTATAAATATTTTCTTGGAATCCAAGTCGTGGTTGGTTAAGAAGAGGTAGGAGAGTCCTACATGACTTCAACTACAATAGGGTCTCTTCCTTCATGTAGGATCTTTATAATTATGTGTAAGCACTGAATAGAACAGTAAGCCCATTCTCAAGGTGTCAGGAAAACCAAAGGAATTAGAAACTTAAATAACAAGCATTTGCAATGCAATAGGTCTCGGATTTGTAAGAGTTAGAGGTATTGGCGTTGTAAATGACAATGTCTTTTACCCATGTGTTTTGGTTTTGAGTGGATGTATGTGGTGTGGAGTGGATGTATGTGGTGTGGAGTGGAATTATGTGGGTTGGATTGGAATTGTTAGTTGTGGAATTGTGTGTGGTGGAATTGTGTGGTATGGAGTGGATCTGTGTAGTAGAATTATGTAGCATGGTGTGCAGTGAAATTATGTGGATAGTAGTTATGTGGTATTGAATGTATTGGAATCATGTGAAGTGGAATTATGTGTCATGGAGTGTAATTATGTGGAATGGTATTTTGTGGAGTGGTATGTAGTGAAGTTTAATTATGTGGTATGCTGTTGTATTTTGTGGCATGATGTGAAATTCTGTGGTGTGGATTGGATGTATGTGTGTTGTATAATTATGTTGAATTATGTGGTTTGTTGTCGAATGATGTGGTGTGGAATGGAAATGTTTAGAGTTGAATTGTGTGGTGCGTAAGTGTGTGGGGTTGAGTGAAAATATGCTGATTGGAATTATGTGGCAAGATATGGAGTGTATTTGTGTGGATTGTGTTACCAAGTTTAACAAGTACTATCGGGCAACCAACAATGGTCTACCAGGTTGCAAATGCAGGACGCAAATTCCCCAGTTGCCAGGAAAGAGGGAGCACTAAACCGGCAAAATTTAATTTTGCTTGGGGCTTTTAAAAAGGAGGCACCAGGCATGTCTGCAAGATCTGAGAGAGCCTTAAAGGTATATCTGTGACTATACCTTGGTAGAAAGTAGATTTTGGTGTCTCTGTGCCCCCCCTTTCCGTCTTGTACTTCCAGACTGCTCCTTAATTTCTCCATCTATCCCACAGCGCCGTTCCAGAAGGCAGGGAAAGAGAGCGAGGAAAGGTGGAGAATAGAGTGAGGAAGTGTAGAGGGACAGGGAGAGGAGAAAGAAGGGGTGTCACTATGGCACACGTGTTCCTTTAAACATGGTCATATACCACAGCGCCGTTGCATAAGTCAGGGAAAGAGAGAGAGGAAGGGTGGATAATAGAGGGACAGGGAGAGGAGAAAGAAGGGGGTGTTGCTGTTGCAAATGTGTTCCTTGAAACGTGGTTATATACTTAGCAGCTATTTTTATTTAGAGTGCTGTGATTGGCTGATGTGACTTCTAAATTTTTCACTGATGTGACGCAAATACTTAACGTTTTACTGCGTTCAGAGCCAGAAAGGTGCTAGGGAGTGTGGAGAAAGAGCACGGAGAGTGCAGTGATTGGGAGCAGACGTTAACTAACCTATTTGTGCCCCAAAGCTTAAGATCCCCGTTGAATGGGAAGCTTTCTATTTAATTAGATCCCCTGAAACTAGAACATGTGTCTTAAATACAAAAGGTAATCAAATTCCCACAGGAGCATTGATGTGAAAACGAGCAGGAAATTGTAAAAGAACCCTGCTGCGTGCCTTTAATGTTACTCACTGGGAAGGAAGACCTGCACATGTTGGACGGCAGCTGTAAGTAAACAAGAAAGACGAAAGAGAAAGTAGAACAGGAGATGGTAAAAAACAAGGATGAAGAGTAGAAAGGAGGTGGAGGGAATGTTGGGGGGTAAGGAGGGACTGACGACAGAAGCCATGAAAAGCTATGAAGAGGGAAAAGAAAAGACAATGTGCAGACTGTGGCGCAGTACAGTAGGAGCCAGGGAGGGCTGTCAAATATAGAATTATAGCAGGAGAACTGGGAAGAACGGGATGTTATTCACGACAGCTTCTGCGTGACATCTGATGGCTGAGAGTGAAGCTCGTGCTGCCAATGACGTCCCTTAGAATCGCGAGATGAATAGCACCCCCGTTATTCACAGATGCCAATCTGCCATTTTATGTTGTATAGCGACCCCCCCCCAAAATAATTAATTCCTGCATCTAACATACAAGCAGCGGCAGAGGGGCCATACAAAGTGTAGTAAAAAAACGGGTACACAAGTCTCACCTTGAGTTAGCAACTGGCGACTACCGGACTCTGGGCACTACGAGTCAGGCACAGCTGACTGGGCCTGTCCGGTCACATTACGTGGAATGGTAACCCCAGTGCACCATGGGAAAGCAACGCTTATCACAGAGTTGCTCTACGCGCGGACAAGGCGGGCCAATAAATGTAACATGTATGTTCACCTTGGTGGGCGGGAGACCCCTCAGCACTATAATTTTAATACTGCTGCATATACCGTCACTGACTAAAATGAAAATGACATCAATGTGTGTTTGAGGAAGGCTGTACATGGAGACAAATATGCCAGCGACACATAAAGAAAGAACAATTAGTCAGTCGAACACTGGAGCGCAGGCAAAAGTGCTTTTGAATGATACTGCTGCTTTGCACTTCGCCTCTTTACAGCGGTTAGTGGCACGCGATAGCCGATTGCAGTCGGATCAGCGTCCGATCGCCAAAGCAGATGAAGCGGGCACCATGGGGAATCACTAGCAGGAAAAAGACAGGCTGCCGGCGAAGATTCTCGAGCAGCCCTTCCTCACGAGCAGCCATGGCTGCACTGGGCAGGGGGAGGGGCGGTGCAAAACCAGTGGTACGCACGCACCACAGAGGACCGGGGGGGAAAGGGAGCCCGGCAGCGAGGCGAACGCGCGCTGCTGCGCATGCTAGCCACTGACGGGAATGGGCGGAGCAAAGGCGGGACATGCGCCCGCCTTTGCCCAATCGCGTGCATTTCTTTTTTTTTTTTTTAAACGTTACAGCCAATTTAATTTCCGTTTTTAATAAAACTAAATCTTAACAAGTCCGAAAATAAAAGCAAATGTTTCATTTGGGAAACAGCACCCGGGAATATCCCAAACATTAAAAAAAACGCAAAACCAATCGGCCTTATTACAACACACCGCAGCTCGGTGAACAAGCAATCAATCGGCCACCGAATAGGCACAGAACAGGTGGTAGCAGTGCAAGTGCCCCATACACATACAAGACACACTGCAACACATTCAAGCGCCCCTAGAGAACATACACAGCACGGGAAACATTACTGTGGGCTTCTCCCACACACTAAAATATGTAGGTTGTAAACCAGTAGCGGAAGCTTCCCATACACACACAGAACAGGTAAAACAGTAACAAACAGGCGTTCATCCTTCCACCTAGATAAAGAACTGGTGCTGCGTGGGGCAAGTCGAGCAGCAGAACTGCAAGCCTCACTCACATATTCTGGGTACAGTACAGGCGGCAGTGGTGCAAGTGGCCTTCACACACATCTCACAAATACAGTACAGATTGTAGTGCTGCAAGCTTCTGTCACACACGAGTAGCACAGGGATCACAAGTGCGCACCCGGCCTTCTCACGTATGATGCAGGAGTCTTATGCACAAAGTACTGATACAGGCACAAGTAGCAGCAGTGCGTGCTTCTCATTTTTCACACAGTTACAAGGCGGGTAGCAGCAGCTGAATCACACCACTGTACACGTCATGGCATGTTCCTGCAAAGTTTCCACACACACAAGACACAGCCCCACCCGGCAGACGTGCACACCTCCAGCATGCACACGGAACAGATACAGCGCCACCTAGCACACGTGCACATTTCCAACATGCACACGGAACACATACAGCGCCAGCCAGCAGATGTGCACACTTCCAACATTCACAGGGAACAGACACAGCGCCACCCATATGCAGCCACACAGTCCGCTTCCCTCACACACAGCAGGTGCAGCGAAGCAAAAGTACAAGCCTCCCTCACACAATGAGCAGGTTTAACACAAGCTGAAGCAGTCCAAGTGACACACATACACATGTTTGTTGTTACCCAAATGTTATTCAGCTTGGCGCTGAATGACAGATCTTTATTGTTACCCGAATGGTACTATGTTATCGACCTCAGAATGATGAAAGTCTCAGAGGACTATTTGTGTTGAACCTTTTACTATGAAGTCATGCAGGGACTCCTGGGATGGATGAATTAATCAACTGAGTCACCAGCTGCAGATCAGTGAGCAAGTCACTCACTGCTGAATATGTGGACATAATCTGCAAGCTGTGGATTCGAATCACTGCTGGGTCAATTCAGCCTTTCGTCTTTTAGAAGTGGAGAACAAGCTAATTAAACTGAGTAATAATCAGCACTGCTCGGTGGTGCCATACTCTGGTGACCCTGCTTCACTTCCTGTGTCATACGTATGAGCTGATTAGTCCTGGTATGAGAGTAGCTCCTGACACAACGAGCACAGAAGAGTGATATATGCGAAAACTTGTGTTGAGTCCATCTCTGGGAAGGAAAGTCAACATAGGCGAAATGGGGAGGCAGCCTGCTTCGCCACCAGGAACTGTGAGCAGGGGGAGAAGCTAGGGAGCCCCGCATGACCGAAGGAGAGGAGGCGGACGAAGCGTGGGAGAGGGAGGGTACACGCGCCGAGCAGGGAAAGGCAGAATTACACAGGCAGATGACTTGGAAAGGGAAACCTACGTGGAGAGAGGGAGTTAGGAAGCAAGAGGCAGTCGGGTTCCAAGGAAAGAAATGGCCCGGATGAGACATGGACAGAGTACAGGGAGGAATCAACAAAACACACAGAAACCAGACACAGAGCAGGGAAATAGGATCAGCAGAGGAATAAACAGCGTGAGGAAAGACTAAAACGTTGCAGGCAGATATCAGAGGAAAACAGAATGCAAGAGATAGCTGCATATAAAGCAGCGCACTCGTCATTAAACTGAAAGCTCAGGTTAAAAAAAAGCCTTTGACACCGGAATTGAAAACAAGGATGAAATAAACAGCGCGACCTCACGGCATGCAGCAAGCCTTTCCACGCCTCTCGTCGCAATGAAAGGGAGAGCGGATTTCCACTTACATCTGCACCAGGAAGGTTTCCTTTGAGCGACCTTACGATTCTCTTCTTTCTTCAATGTATTCAACGTATCATGCGAGGGGCGGTGCAAAACCAGTGGTGCGCGCGCACCACAGAGGAGCAGGGGGAAAGGGAGCCCGGCAGCGAGGCGAACGCGCGCTGCTGCGCGTGCTAGCCACCGACGGGAATGGGCGGAGCAAAGGCGGGACATGCGCCCGCCTTTGCCCAATCGCGTGCATTTCTTTTTTTTTTTTTTAAACGCTACAGCCAATGGCAGCCGGAGAAAAAAAAGAACACACGCACGAGCGTGTGGTCAGCTTCCAAAAGCCCGTACAAGAGGTCTCGGGCTGCGCGAGCAGGGCTTCGCACTGCAACGCTAGGCCCGAGACCTAAAAACAAAACAGATGTCACTATATTATGCAAAACGATCTGTAAATGATCCCTAACCTCCTTGGGTGTTTGCTCTCGAGTTAGAGCCATAACAGTATAGTGTGGTGAAGGACAGGCATATTTCCGTGTTCCTTCTTCATATATCTCCGGTGTTGGTGCATTTCTAGGAGCAGTACCAGTGCTAGATTTTCCCCTAGTGGTGTGAGTTTTGGGTTTACTAACAAGGAGCGTGTAGGTCATTTGGTAGCATGTGGTTGCTCATCTTCCAACGGACTGTTTGGAAGAAGGAAGCTAAATTCTGTACTAATGCAGATACATATGCCACATTTCATTTTTTATCTTTTTTTGCGATAAAACATTCATTCAGAGAATTCCTACAATTAGTCTGGGAGTCATAAAAATGAAGATAAATCAATCTGTATAGTACACAAGTAAACATCCGACAAATTAAAGTGCAATGTGCAATGGAGGAAGAAGTTGAAAAATTTCCACTGGGGTCTAAACTAAGTTTGTAGGTTACATCAACTTTCCAATCTAGATAAAGGGCCCATATTAGCTGCCCTTTTTTCCTCGCTTTGTAACCTTTTCTAACATATATCGCTTTCTCCAGATTGAAAACAGCTAACAAGCGAGCCAACCACTGTTGAAACAAAGGAGGCTGTGGGTCCAGCCAAGCTGAAGCGATTGCAAGTCTTAATATCGCCATTGCGACGGCAAGAAAATATTCTATATCCTGCGCCTGCTCCTCTTCAAGTACTCCTAGTAAAATTTGTTTTGGAGTCAATAGGACTTCTATATTTAATTTACTATATAACATTTTTTGAATTTCATTCTTAACAGAATCTAAGGAAGCACAAGTCGCAAACATATGGACAATATCAGCGCAGGAGGTTGCACATTGAGGACAATTGGTTCCCTGGCCCGTGTCCCATTTTGCAATTCTCGCGGGTGTATAATATAACATAAAACAAGTCTTAAAAAACTGCACTTGTAAAATGGCCGACATTAAAACAGTGTGGGATAAGCTAAGGGCTTTCGGAAATTCGGCTTCTGAAATCACAATCTTCTCATGCCATTTAAGATACACTTAATCGAGATCATCCTTCATTTCGTTATTAAAAGAATGATAAATTGTCCCAATGCAAATATGGTTCTGAGCTATTAAAATTTCCACCAGTGCTTTTTTATCAAAACCGCTGGGCCCACCACCTTTACGCTGTAGGTAATCCCTTATTTGTAGGTACTTGAAAAACTCCTTGTTATTGATACCAAACTCTGCCTTCAGTTCATCGAACGAGACCAGACCAGAAGGAGAGAAAAAATGTCCTAGTTTGTCTATCTCTGCTAGGGACCAGTTTTGTATATAGCCATCCTTAAACATTTCTGGGAGGTTCGGATTATTCTGAGCCGGAGTATAGTAGTTCAATCTCCCTAGGGCCAACAATTTCCGTAGAGCTGACCATACCTTAAAAGCTCCCACGAGACACTTGAACCGTACTTTTTTGTAGCAACTATATTCTACTTGTCTTCAAAGGCACCCCCAAGCCTCCTTTCCTATTAGTAATTCAAATATAGTGAAGATAGATTGCAGGGGGGCCTTCGATGAAGGTTCCGTTAACAAAATCTGGCTATATTGCAGCATGGTGGCCCAATAATATAATTTAAGATTTGGGAGAGCCCACCCTCCTCTCTCTTTTGGGAGTAATAAATACCTCAGCACTCTTCTCGGTTTTGAGTAAGCCCATAAAAATCTAGAAAAGATAGTATCAAATGCTTTTAGGCATTCATTCGATAAATCCAAGGGGATAGCTCTAAAGAAAAATATTTGGGGGAAAAGATCATTTTTATAAGATTACAACGGATTGATGGATTGAAAGATTAGATGACCACACTATTCAATCAAATATATAGTGGAGCCCCCCCGCCAGGCTCAATGTATATTGCTAAAATTGTGGTATTTTTGAAAAAGAACAAGCCATCGGTAGAATTAGGCCTATATCGTCCAATAACATTAATAAATGGAGACTCAGAAATCTACTCTAAGGTATTAGCGGTTCGATTAGCCCAGGTTATAAAAATTTGGTTGCGAACCAACAACATGGATTTATTGCAGGGAGGGATACTACCGATCACATACGGAGAGTCATCTCGCTTTTTGATGCTGTGCAAGTGTCAGGAGACCCTATGGCCTTGATTTTACTAGATGTGGAAAAGGCATTTGATAGGGTCTCCTGGCAATATTTATGGCAGTCAATACATGCAAGGGATATTTGTCCAAGGTTCATTCAAGAAATTAAAGCCTCATATTATAAACCTGTGGCGAATATTTATATCTCAGGAGTTATGACAGGGCCTGTGATGATTGCTTGGGGAACTCGACAGGGGTGCCCTTGCTTCCCACTCTTGTTTGCGCTGTATATCGACCTGTTTATAAGAAAAATAGCGCAAAACATCGCAATCCCCCTAATAACTATGCAGGGATATGAAAGCAAAATCTTGGCATACGCAGATGATGTCGCAGTAATGACTCCCAATCCAGAAGTTGCCATCAAAGTAATAGAGACAGAAGCCTTTGTTTTTGGGAACATCTCTGGCTTCTCGCTGAACAAAGAAAAAACTCAAATCATTACCAATGATAAGATTTTATTAGTAGATAAAAGTAGTGGAAAAAGCAGTATATCTTGGAGTTTGCATCTCCTCTAATGTAGAGAATATTGTTAATCTAATCAGAGAACCCTTGTTAGACAAAACTAGGGAAGAGTTAGCAAGGCTGAATAATTTGCATCTTACATGTGCCACATTTCAAAGGCAAAACAAGATGTTCAGAGAGTGGGGGTGGTGGCTTAGGTAGTCCAAAGATCATGGGGAGATTGGGAACAGGTGAGCAGTAGGGCTTAAGGGAGGGGGAGCATGACCAATGAAATGGTAGATGTGAGTATAGGGGGACTGACACTCACTGTCTCCAAGTGCTTATAATGACAGGTAGTGGGAGGTAGAGATGACAACAGATGGTATTAGTTGTGGGAGGCTATAGGATAAGTATTTGATGGCTGAATGGTGCATTTGGAATGATGGGATGGGGAGAAGACTGGTAGGGTATAAAGGTCATAAGGGGACAAAACAACTGATGGTGGAAGTGTTCAGATAAAGGTAGTTCAAGAAGGTTGAAGAGAGACGTAACATGCAGGACCTATGCTCTCACTCACATCAAAAGTGAAATAATTCTGAATTATATGATAGGGCTAGGTGCTCAGGGCATGAACAAAGGGAAAGGCATGCTGTCAATCATCTCTATTGCCCCTTCACCTTCCCTGCAAGGAAGGCTGCCCAAAGCATCTGAAAGGAAGGCAGAGGATCAAGCCTACCTTTAGCAATTAATCTGTGAAACTCTCTGGAGGTTAATTCTTCCAACCAATCCTTTACTCTTACTTAGAAATATTTTCTTTACAAGAAGCTAAAGTAACCTCTCTGATGTTGTAACAGATGGGAAATTATAATGGTTGAATACAAAAAAGTTAAGAATCCATTGTTCGGTTTCCGCCCTTGGTTTTTCTAGTCTATTTGTTTTAGCTTGCTTGATACATCTAGGTCAGGCAAATGTGTGATGTTTTAAAATGTAATACTAATGCTACTATGGAATGATCTTATCATAAGTAGGAAGGCCTGTGCCTTAATCTGTATTAAATCCAAATTTCATGGTGGGTGGTAATTTAGCTAGCATACGCAGATGGTCTTTAAAACATTTGGCGCCCAATGTGTAGCCCATTTACTGCTGGAGAACAATGAGGTTTCAGTAAAAATCTGAATAAACAATTTATACAAGGCAAAGTTAATTTTATTAGACAGAATATATGTGAGAAGCTGGGTTTCTGTTGCAGTAACCCCCCTGCTTTTTGCCAGACTACTAATGCACTTTTGACTTGATGTGCCCTGGGTCCCTGCCAATCAGGTTCCCAGGGCCTGTGTTCTTTTCCCAAAACGAACCCAAACCCAATTGGCATCTCTGGCCACAGGTCAGCCCCTGGTAAATGGTACCACAGGTACCCAGGGCACTGTGACTAGGGAAGACCTCTAAGGGCTGCAGCGCTTATTGTGCCACCCTTAGAGGCCCTGCACCATTACACTCACACACTGCCTTTGCAGGCTGCGTGTTTTGGTGCAGAACAAAGTGAAGAGTCGACATGGCACACACCTACAACCCACTGCCCTGGCATAGATCAGTCACCCCTCTAGCTGGGGGCACTATACCAGTGGAGACCGGAACAGGAGCATGAGCCCTGTACCCCTACAGTGTCTAAGTCCATATTTAGACATTGTAAGTGCAGTGCTGCCATTAAGAATATATGGTGCTGGGAGTTTGTCATTACGAACTCCACAGCACCATAATGGCTACACTGAAAACTGAGAAGTTTGGTATCAAACTTCTCAGTACATTAAACCCACACTGATGCCAGTGTGGGATTTAATGAAAAATGCACACAGAGGGCATTTTAGAGATGCCCCCTGAAAAACGACCTACCACTAGTGTCCAGGCTGAGTGGCTGCTTTCAGCTGCCACCACCAGACATGTTTCTGGACCCCTGGGTCGAGAGCCTGCTGCTCTTGGGGGCCTGAAACAATGCACATCCTGGGACCAGGTGCCAAGCCTCCTCCCCCAGGATGGGCAGGGTTCACGAAGGGGAAGCTTCAAAGGCTTGCCGCCTTTGTGAGCTTCCCCAGGCCACTTGCTGCTTCCAGCAGCTGGTTCCCACTGGTTCTGACCCCCACTTTGGGCGGGAGAACCGGCGGGAAAAACAAGTGAGGAAGAGAGGTGTGCCCACCTCTGCCAACTCCACCCCTCAGGTGGGGGAGGCGAGGTGAAGCACAACTCTCAGTCCCCGCCATCTTGCAGATGGGGGGGGACTCAGCCAACCAGGGAAGGCTTATGCCCCCCTCCCACTGGAGGGTGGCATAATAGGGGGTGTACCCACCCCAGGGAAGGGACCCATTGATCACAACCTTTTTACCTACTTGTAATGCCCCTAAATCTAGTATTTAGGGGCACCCCTGTACCTTGCTTCCTCAGACCAGAAGAAACTACAAGGAAAGGAAGAAGGATCGAACAGCCGTGCCGAAGCTAACAAGAGGAAGACGCCCACTGACTTGGCCCCTGCCCTACCGGCCTGTCTCCACCTCGAACCTGCTCCTGCGAAATCCCGGTGTCCTGCAGCCAGCAACCCCGAAAACCCCGGAGGACCTGCCTGCCTTCAACCACAAAGACTGTGTCTCCAGTGAACACCGGATTTGTTCATCTGCAACCTCTGGCTCCGGCCGGACACCGCACCACTCTGCACCTGCCGTCCAAGGCCCGAGCTCGAGTGGGCAAACACCACGAGGAGGTCTCCCCGGCGATCCTGAACCGAGATCCGGCAACTCCTGACCTGCCTCAAACCTCCAGCCGACGCCTGCAGCCTAAATCCGGAAGGTCCCCCCAACCGTGACCAGGAGCTGGTAAGAAGATTCGACCCTAAAAGGCACCCCTGCACCCGACGCCCCACGGCCTTGGGTGGCCCAACCGACAGTGCCTAACCAACACCCAACATACCTCTCGAAGTGGTGGTCGCGCCCAGAAGACCTTTGTCCCTGAGCCTGCAGTGCCTTTGCAAGCCGAAGGTTCCCCATTGCAAACAGGGCGCCCAACGTCGAAACAGCACCCTGTACCCGGCCGCCCTAGTGCCGCTGAGGGTGCACCTTCGGTGCTACTTTGTTTCCCCATTTGCCCTGAGCTAAAGTACAGGAGCTTTGCTCCCACAACCAAGTGGCCTGCCCGTCAGCAGCCACCAACCGGAGGACCCCTATCCCCCATTGGATAACATTGGGCCTCAGCACTCTGCACCCCGCCGCCCTAGTGCAGCTGAGGGTGTAACAAGAGTGCATCCCTGACCCTGGGGGACCCCTGAGTCTAACCCCAGAACCTCAACTCCCACTACCGAATACTTTCCCTAAAACCGATAACACTATTTTCCTTCATAGGATAACATTGACTGTTTTTCTTGGAAAAGTTTCTAAGTCTGGAGTTTGAAAACCTAAAGAAATTCTTTAAAATTGAACTAACTAACAAAAACGATTTTACTTACCTGTTTACAGGAAATGTCCCAGTGTAGTATCCAGGTATACTACACTGAGTAAGAAAAGTAATCTCAAAAGTAACACCTGTAATCTTACTGAAAATCCTATACAAAGTATACGTACTGTATTTACAAAGCATTGCATTTCTCAGAAACAATACTGTAAGTCAAAACAAAGTGCATTTACAAATACAATCCAAACTGTATTATAACTGTATATTTACTGCAAAGTATTTATCACTTACCTGTGCCAGGCTTGCTTGGTTCTAGGAAATAAAATAACTAAAAGAATATTTTTATACAAAAACAATTGGTCTGATGTTCAGTCTTTGAGTGTGTGAATTCATTTGCTGACTGAGTGGGTACAACAAATGCTTAACACTGTCATCTGATAAAGCCTTACTGCTCGACCACACTACCACAAATAGAGAGTAAGGTGCTATCTAACTTTACCTCTGCCTACCTTTGGGGTTCCAGTGGACTCTGTGCACACTATAACTCACTTTGGTATAGTATATACAGAGCCAGCTTCCTACAATATATCAATACTGAACTTTAGGAACCCAGGGTTAAAACTCTAATACCCTACTCAGTCAGGTTGTTCTACAGTATCTAATATATATATGGAAAATACGGATTTAAAAAGGATGCATTCAATGTTTTCAAGAATGACTCCACAGTCATAATTTAACAGAAACTGATGAAGGGACCTGGGCAGTTATCGACTAGAAGATAGATTGGAAATTGCTTTTTGAATAGGTTTAAGAAGGGCCAACATGATTACACAGAATAAAGCACAATGCATCATGTTCCCAAAAGAAAATCAACAAATACACAACCATTGTTTTATATATAAGTAATTTAAAAGGCATCTATCTTTTTATATGGCTTGTCTACCAACCAGGTGGTTAGCTGTCTGGGCTACTAATCTAAGATCACTCTGCATACATAAAAACACTATGGGGTCGATTCCGATCTCGGCCGGTAGGGCTCCGAATCGGATTCGGCTTAACCGGATCGGATTCGGAGCCCTATTGCCCGACCGATTCGTACGCGCGTCCGGGTGAGCGAGTACGATGCGAAATCGCCGACCGACTCGTCCGGGCATCCCGACCGCTCCGACCGACTCGTTCCCGGGTCTAACCGCACCGACCGACTCGCTCGGACTCAACTCGCACCGCGCAATGGAGACGTTCCCCGGCCGGGTAAGTACGATGCGCGCCGCGAGCAGTCCGACCGAGCCGCGCACTCCGGCTCCAAAGAGCAGTCGGAGCCGTACTTTGGGGGTCCGTGTCGGACCCCCTGTACTGCGTACCCGCGCGAGTCGCACACAGGGGGACCCATGGGTCCCCCCTACCTGTGCGTGTACGGCGCGAGTCGCTTCGCCGCGTACACGCTGTAGGGAGTGCCCTTGTCCGCCTCGCACCCATTGAGTCAATGGGAGCCTGCGTACGCGTTGTACGACAGGCTCCCATTGACTTCAATGGGAGTCCGACCGACTCGAGTCCGATGGCATACGTGCGCATCGTACTCGTTCGGGCTGCACGGGTCCGATTCGGTCGGAAATCTCTCCGGGTCCGGCTCGGTCGGAGAGATTTCCGGCCCGAATCGGAATCGGCCCCTAAGTCTACATTTGGGCTTCAGGAATACACTATCTGCTTGTAAACAGACTAGAGCCATTCCCTGGCCAAAGTCACTCTTGCCCCCTTTTCTGATGTCATTAGTAAATCTTTTCACAGCCACACGTATATGTGCCCCTACAGACACCTTACCAAGGGACCTCCACTATGGCTCCCCTCTATTATGGATGTCAAACAATATGCTATGGGTTGTATGTAAAAGATTTATACATTTCCTAAGAATGTGTCTTAACTAGCCCCAAACACAAAATACATTTAAAATGTAACCAGAACGCTTACAGTCCATGTAATTCCCTGTGCAGCACGTGACTGGAAAATGATGCACATCAGATTTAGAACACACATATTAACAGCATGTGGATTCCCAGACTAAGCAGCAGCCTGGTACATTTACATACAGTGGTGCTCAGTAGTGTGTGTGTTTTGGGGAGTCTTTAGGCTGGGCTATGTTCTGGAAAGTTGATTTCTGACTGAAAGCGTTTTCTTATGCTACAAAAATATGCACAGCCGAATAGATGAACAAAACAAAGGCTTCGGAAAAGAATAATGTTTGCTTTTTACACACCTGACTTTCAGCTTGATCCAGCATCTTCTGCACTGCTTCCTAGAAACGGTGTAAACAGAGGACCAGTGAAAATCCGGGAGGCGTAAAGTATCTGTTTTTTACTTTGTTAAGAACATCTTAAACTCACGTCTGTTGCATTTACAGAATACATTTTGCTTTGTTGAGGGTGATAATCTTTTAAAAGGATACACTTGTGATAAACTCTATAAATCATCAGAATGAGACATTCAGAAAATGCCTATAATTTGTAGACCCAAATGGCCAGCACTTTAGTACATAAAAATACGCAGAAAACCACCTTAGTTTAATAAATGCACGACTGCTTAGAAAATATGGTCTTAACCTATGCAAAGAGTCAAAGAACGAGTGTCACCAATGTGCAAGGAATGCAAACTGAAATTATGTCTTTCTAGCGCAATGGAGAATTTAATACCAGTCCCCTGCATATGTTCAGGTACTGGTGTTAAGAAAATAAGACAGCAGGTTAAAATTGCTCTAGCTTGAATGCAAGAAGAAAACCTAGTGTACAATCCGTTTTAGATTGGCAAGAAGAAATGTATTACTGATCAAAGAAACTTCAGCATGCCTAGGTCAAAGTTTGGTCCACATTAAAAGCAAGGGGAGCAACTCAAGTCTGGTGTGGAGATTATAAAAGGCTGGAATATTTTTATTGAAAAAAGTTACTTAAAATCTATATTTTCCCTGTACTACCCATATTTTACAATTATTTTAAACTGCCATTATGTTTGTTGCCACCTATGGCAAATATAGGCACACAAAACATATTCAGTTTTCAATGCTGTGGATATACACATTCAGTGTCATCAATTTTAACTCAAAGGAGATTGTTTTAACCTACTGTAAAAGTATAGCATAGACCCTTTTTAACTTGTTGGGCATGCCATGACCAGTTATTAGTCGCTGCATAATTAGGGTGCATCTCCACTACATCAGACCAACTACATTGTGGATCAGTACATCGAAAGCTCCACATTGTGGGACATTACAGTGAAGATAGCGCAAAGGTTAAATAAGTTGAGGATAAGTGCAACTGAATTAGAAAAAGGTAAGTGTACCAAAACTAAATTTAAAACAGGAGAGAGATGTAATATCACACAACGTATTGACTAACGTAGGGTGACAACCTCCCTCCAGGTCACAACAGACACTATTGCCAGTTATGCACTTTTGTTCGATAGCTTAATGCATTCTGGGTGCTCTAGTCATGTTTTACTTCCATTAAACTAATTATATTAATAGACTTGAAAACAATGATTTCTAGATGATAAGTTGAGTACTGGAGTAAGGTGGTCTCCCTGGTCTAGACCCACTATGTGGTTAGTCTCAATAAGGTGACACACAATAATAGTTAGGCCCAGCTACCCACCTTTGTTCAGGTTTGTTTTAATGGCATTTGACATTACATTGGTATTTATTGTAAATGATGCATTTAATCTACAAAATACAAATATTACTACTATTATAATTATGTGTGCAGAAGGGCGTTGCTTCCAAGCCAATCACAATAGCAGCATCTTTGTGAGCTCCAATTCACACGAAGAGTTTTTCTGACAAATAAAAAGCCTGGTTTCCGGTATCTGGAGTTCTCCTCAGCTCCTGCTCAACCTCTTGGCATGTTTCTGCTCCTTGGGAGAGCCCTTTCCTGAGTGGCGCAATCTTCCTTCCTATGAGCCTGTGAATGACACGTTTCTCAATATGGTGCATGCTTGTGCTTTTTACTTGAAGGGCAGCCTAATAATTGCACATTATTTACTTTGATGCCCTCCGCTCTTAATACTTTCTTTTTACTTGTCAAGGTACCACTTGGTTATCTACAGTTTATCTGGCACTTATTTCTACTGTTTCATCATGACACCACCTTTTTGAATTCTGCCTGTCACTCATGACTAAACTATTGGCACTTCTGGTCACACTCTAACAATGTTTTCTCCTACTGCCTGACCTCTTCTTGATGTGCAGCTGTCCTGTACTTCTATAGTCAGTTTATTGGCAGAATAACATTCTTGCAATAAGTTGCTTCATAATAAAATGGCCAATGACACACTTTGGGGGGCTAAGGTTACCTCTACTGGTACCAAGCCTAAAAGGGCTAAAATTATCCTTCATCATCCAATATTTCATCCAGTACCCCAGTTTTGGATATCATTCTTGATGAAGTAAGGGGCCTTCAGCCTTTTATGAGTGCTACTGATGAGAAATTACAGCAGATTGAAAGCCGATGGATTATTATGGAAGGTAAAATGGTGGAGATGGAACACTGTGTCAGTTCTATTCAGGATATCGCTACTAAAATTCCTCTGCTAGAACAAGGTATTCTGAAGCTCAAACTTCACACAGAAGATTTGGAAAACAAGAATCGTCGTAACAACCTTAGTTTATAAAGTCTACCTGAAGTTCTTGAGGGACCTAACCTCCATGAAGTTAAACAGAAATTTATTCAGAACCTGTTGGTGCCGAAAACCAGGTAAGTCCGCTTTGCAGTGTTTTCCCATTGACTGGACTGGGTACATATGGTCCAGACTCTAGCAATGGGAAAGTACTGGTAGTAGGTATTTTTTCACGTGTCATGCAGATCTGTACATTTAACACTTAGGCAGTCAAGATATACACACATGCAGTGACACATATGAAAAAATATTCCCCGCCGTCACAAACATGGCCGTTGGCCCAGTGGTGACATCGTAATATGACGGGCAGGAGACCGCCGCCACCGAAGTACGGTGGTGAAACCGCCAAATTCCTAATCATGCCCTAAATCTGATTAACACTGGTTATGCTTTACTACATTTCTCTCTTTGCACTCTTCATCTTCTTAGCCTGTCCTTCCTCCTTCTTTCTCATCTTCCTCTTTAGATTATCTTTATTTTCTCTTTCTCTATTTCTACAGAATCAAACTCCTTTGCTTGATATATATTGTTTTCCCATGTCTGCAATCCTTTTAAAACTGTGTCTAATTGTATAAGTTGTCATTTTATTTAATGATTGCTGTATTGCCTTAAAATAAAAATTATTCAACAAAAGAAAAAATGATGTATGCAGCCAGCTATTACTGTAGAGGCCTCATCGCCACAGTCTATCTGTGGACAGAGGGTGCACTTTGCTCATGGATCACAGTGCAAAAGGCACATGATGCATACATAGTGAGTTTGAGAAGCATCAAGAGTGCAAGGTGTGGGGGTTACCTGTTTGTTGCTGGAGGCATTCCTAATTCACCATCTCAAAGGCCCATCCTTCTCCAAACCAGGTCTCATATCCTAACTCTAGGAATCCTTGATCAGCTAACATTAGAATCTTTTCTGGGGAACCTATCTTATAAAACTATTTCCTTATTAAGAGGTCAGGTAATATTAGGTCTGGCCTCAAAACTGCTTAAACTGTTGCACCATGGTTTCCAATAAAACTCAGAATAAAAATACATACATACATATATGCATACACAAAAGTTTTTACTCAGCACAAATGTATCGACTGGTGTGTACATATTTCATTCAAAGTTTGCTTCCACCCATCACAGCACACACATCATGAGACAATGGGTCAGCCCTCTTCATCTGTTGACTCACCTCCCTGAGAAAAACAGCATTTAACTTGTGTACATTCACCTAAAAAGTAGTCCACTTTGGTGTCCGGTCTGGTAGGCTGGCCAATCTCTCCTTTTATTTTTACTTTCAGTTAATGTTTTTGTTTTTAAAAGTACTTTTGCAATGAGTGACCTTTTTTTAAGCAAACATGTGCACCCCACCTTTAGATGGCAACAATTGTTCTTTGTATCACACACTTTTAAACCCTCTTGCACAGGTCTGCAAAAAACAAAATGCTGGCTTGTGATGGACAGACTTAATAGCTTTGCCAATGCTTTTTCCCCTTCTGCAGGGGCTGAAATTAGGACTTTTCAATAGAATCTATCAGGAAGATTTTGGAAAGAGAAGTTTGAAAGACTAACAATTAATATTTTCAGTCCATGTAAGAAAAAAAGAATATCCTTAACCTGATCTCTTCATAAGGATATGGGTGTTCAGATAGAAAGTGCTACCTACCACCAAAGTACACCATTTTGTTTAATTTGTGTACTGCCTCCTTCTGCAGACACTAGATTTTAATCACATTTGTGATTTTCCTCTAGCATTTATGATCTCCATACTTGTGTCTTTACAAATAATTTGGTAACCTCCATAGTACTGACATGATGATGCCACACGGCCCTTTCCTGAGAAATGCCCTGGAGGGACCAGATGGCATAGTTTACTTAAGCTGATTACCGTCTCCTATCTAGTACTGAAAAGGCTACTGACTATAAGGACCCAAAACAAAAGTCGTGTAGCCTGGACACTCAATGCCCCGCTTCCTCCTTTACTGTCCACAATATTACAAGGTATTTTTCTCCTTCATTTGTTAAATTACAACAAGCTTTTGAGAAAGGCGACCATACTGAAACGCCTCTGTTCAGTGTGAATGTTGTGGTGGCAATAAAGAATCATTGAAAATCAGCTCCGTAGAGTGCATTTCTTCTTGTGTGGCCAGGTGAATGAATGAATATGAATATAAATATAAATATAAATATATATATATAAATATATATATATATATATATATATATATATATATATATATATATATATATATATATATATCCTTTTAATTCCGTCACTTGCTGTGGACTTTCTTCCACAAACGGGCACGGACCACCATATCAGTGCTTAAAGTATCTTTATTTTTCAAGCAGCCATTACGAGTTTCGGCTCTAACGTATATATATATATATATGCATGTAGTGCTGTAGAATCACATGCAGTGCATAATCTTGCCATATAGTGTTGGGTTCCAATGCTTGCAAGTTGTTATTGTTCAAAGTAAGTCTTTTCGAGTAACAAGGTATTGTGACTCCTCCTCTTGCTGGTAACGTGCATGGTCATCGACTCACTTGTTTGACTGTTTTCCAGCTTGGCACGTGAGGATGAAATGTGAAGCAAAGCATAGTATGGAGAGATGTCCATGCAAAGAGGAAAGTAAGAAATATTAAATTGGCTGCAACTAACACAAGCGTCCGGGGAGGAGGGTGGGCATGTGTGAATCTACAGCACTACATGCCACAAACAGATGCTTACTGGGTAACACTTTCCGTTAGAGGCATGTGTGGCTGTAGAAACACATGCTGTGCATAGACTGTAAAGCAGTCCTCCCAAAGTAGTGGTGACTAGCCTGTGGGAAATGTAGTGGTTTGGAAAAGTGTACATAGAACTTTCTGACCAACATTGGCTTGTTGGCGAGCTAGTACAGCCACACAATAATGTTTTGTAAAAGTACATGGTGTGGACCATGTAGCTGTTCTACAAATATCAGAAATAGGAATATTCCCAAGAAAGGCCATAGAGGCTCCTTTTTTCCTAGTGGAAGGGGCTGGAGGAGGGACAGTTAAGGTCCTTTCAGCTTTGGCACAGCATGCCTGGATGCATTTAATAATCCACCTAGCAATGCCGGATTTAGAAATGGCTTTACTTGTATGGGGTTTGGAAAAAGCAACAAAAAGCTTTTTTGTTTTCCTAGAAGATTTAGTTCTGTCAATATAATACATGAGGGGTCATTTAATATCTAATGCATGGAGAACCTGTTCCGCGAGTCAGGTTGGGGGAAAAATACAGGAAGTTCAATAGATTGATTGTGGTGAAACTGTCAAACCACCTTTTGGAGAAACTTATGGTTAGTGTGAAGTACAACCTTATGTATTTGGAAGAAGGGTTCTTCCAAGGTTAGTGCCTAAAGTTCACGGATATGCCGTAGAGAAGTGATGGCAACCAGAAATGTTACCTTCCAGGATAGAAACTGGAGGGGGCAGGAGTGGAGGGGTATGACTGGAGGGCCCATTAATCGTGACAATACAACGTTGAAATTCCATATCGGGCGGGTGGGACATAAGGAGGAATGACTCATTTAAGACCTTCCATTAAGGCTTTAATGACAGGAATTCGGTATAGGGAAACCTGTTGCCTGTTCTGAAGGTAAGCAGCTAGAGGCACTAGGTGTAGTCTTATGGAGTTGAAAGCTAAATCAGAAGTTTGTAAGTGAAAAAGGTAGCAGACAATGCCTTGTACTTTGGCCACTAAGGGATCAATATGTTTGGAGCGACAATCGTGAACAAATCTCTTCCATTTAGTAGTGTAACATGCACAAGTAGTAGGCCTGTGCGCCTCTTTGAGATTGTCCATGCATTCCAGTGGGAGCTTACGGTATCCAAATTTTAGGACCTCAGGAGCCAGATCGCAAGTTTGAGAGACCTGGGATCCGGGAGCCTGATTTCTCTATGGTTCTGCATGAGAAGGTACTGCCTATTGGGGAGTGTCTTGTGTGGGACCACAGAGAGTTCAAGGGGGGTGGTAAACCATGGCTATCGTGCCCATTTGGGAACCACCAGGATGAGGTTAAGCGATGTCCGTCGAAGTTTCCAAACCACAAACAGAAGTAGAGGGAGAGGAGGAAAAGCATAAGAAAATATACCTGGCCAACTCATCCACAGTGCATTGCCTCTGGACTATGGGTGTGGAAACCTGGAGGCGGAGTTTGGGTATTTGCCACTTTTTGCTGTGGCAAAGTCTATCTCTGGTAGTCCCCAACGTTGAAAGTAGTGGTGGAGGACTTGCGGGTGGAGTTCCCACTCATGGATTTGTTGCTGCATCCTGCTGAGGAGGTCGGCAAAGTTGTTGTCCACTCCTGGCAAGTATTCCGCTAAGAGGTGGATCTTGTGATGGAAAGCCCATTTCCAAATGTTCTGGGCTAAGTGAGAGAGCTGAGGGGATCTGGCGCCCCCTTGTTTCTGAATGTAATACATGGCTGTCATGTTGTTTGTCTTGAGGACTACCTTGGCAATTAGGTGAGGAAGGAAGCTTTCAGTGCAAGATGAACAGCTAGTAGCTCTAGGTGATTTATGTGGAGAAGTTGTTGACTGGGATTCCACTGACCTTGTACAGTTAAATTATGTGGATGCGCTCCCCATCCCAAAAGGGAGGCATCTGTCTGTGGAACTGGGTCCAGGAATGGCTGTCCTTTTAACAAGTTGTTGGTGTTCCACCATTGCTGAGAGTAGCAAGACCAACACTAGATCGTCACACTGACCCTCCGCTTGAGAACTGGTGCGTTACGCACTCCTGTAATGGGACGCATTTGTAACCTGGCATGCGGTATTATAGCGATGCATGAGGCCATCATGCCAAAGCGCATAACTGCCCTGACTGTAACTTGTTGAAATGGTTGAAATATAGATGCATGAGTACCTGAAAAAAATTGTATCTTTGTGGCATTTAGGTACGCTGTGGGCCTCTCGGAATTGAGGATTTCCCCAATAAACGGTTGGATCTGAAGGGGTTGGAGATGGAATTTTAAAGCATTGATGGCAAAGCGTAGTTCGTGAAGTAGTTTGATGGTGACCTGATGGTATTGGTGACATTTTAAAGAAGAATGGCCAATCGTCCAGATAGGGAAAGATGTGGATACCCTATCTGCGTAGTTGAGCGGCCACCAACATGAGGCACTTGGTGAAGACCCTGGGTGTGGTAGTGATTCTGAAAGGCAGCACTTTGAACTGGTAATGCTGTCAACTTAATACAAATCTGAGGTACGGGCGATGTGTCGGATGAATTGGACTGTGGAAACAGGCGTCCTTGAGGTCGGGTGCGGTCATGAACTGACCTTGTTATAGTAGCGGGATGACATCCTGAAGAGTGACCATATGGTAGTGCTATGAAAGAATGCATTAGTTTAGAGGCCTGAGATTTAAAACTGGTCTGAGGGATCCGTTTTTTGGGGGATAAGGAAGTATGGCAAGTAAACTCCCGTACCCTATTGATGGTGAGGGACGAGTTCTATGGATCCTTTTTGGAGGAGTGCTTGGACCTCTTCCCTGAGTAACCCTTGGTGTTGTGGGGAGTTTGTGTTTGCAAAGTGGAATGTTGGGAGGTGTGGAAGTGAGCTCCAGACAATAACCATGTTGAATAATATCCAACACGCACTGGTCAGAGGTGACGTTCCGCCAAATGGGAAAGAACCCTTGGAGACAATCCCCGACTGGTGTTATGTGATTGGGGGGAATGAGAAGTCAGAGCTTACTGGTGGTGGTAGATCCTTTGGGGATCCACTTTTACCTCTGCCTTTCAAATTGTTTCCTTGGTAGAAGCCTCGCAAATAGCCCCTGGGTGCGGCGTTTTGGGCTTGTGTATGTTGCTATGATGTGTAGGTCTTAGTGGAACCACCATGGTAGGATGCGCGGCGAAAGGAACCGCAATGGGAAGGGGTTTGAACGGCATCCATTGCTTTTGCTGCTTCAGTGTCTGTTTTAATTTTTTCTAGCAAAGTATCTACCTGCGGGCCAAAAAGATGTTCCCCATCGAAAGGCAGATTTAGTAAGCTTTGCTGGACTTCCGGTTTGAAACCGGAGACACATAGCCATGCATGCATACGTAGAAGAGTTAACTCCCCCAGCAGCAGTATCTGTAAGATCTAGGGCACAGCATATGGTAGTGTTAGAGATCTGCTTCCCTTCTGAGATGATTTCATAGCCTTTCTTCTTGTGTTCACCTGGGAGATACTGTAGGAGTTCCTCCACTTCGTCCCATGTACCCTGTCCTATCGAGAAAGCAGCCCAAAGGAATTAGCAATCTGCCAATGGTTTGCTGACTGCACACCTACCTTCGTGCCTGCAGCACCTATTCTCTTACTCTCTTTATCTGGCGGAGGGGCATCACCGGTGCTCTGAGAGTTGGCCCTTTTGCGTGAAGCAGCTACCATTAGAGTCAGGTGGAAGCTGGCCCCAGATATAGAGTGGGTCAGCTGGGAAAGCCTTGTATTTCTTATCCACCCTTGGTGTAATGACCCTAGCTCAAACTGGGTCATGGAAGATGTCTGGGGTGTGATGGAGCATGCCTTTAAGCGGCGGAGCGTTGTGTGGAGGAAAGGGTCTCAAAAATCCTAGTCCTCCTAGACCTATCTTCTGCCTTTGATACGGTTAACCACGAAATTCTCCTTGAACGCCTGAAACTCAGGATGGGCTTGGATGGCACCGTCCTTGAATGGTTTAGATCCTTCCTCCAAAATCGCTCACAGAGAGTCCTCATCAACGGTAATCTATCCGCTCCCTCTCCGATCACGGTTGGAGTCCCCCAAGGATCAACCCTCTCCCCTACCCTCTTCAATCTTTACCTTGAACCACTCACAGAGGTGCTACGCTCTGCCAATATCTTCTACCTTATGTACGCTGACGATACACAGATATACATCAAAATCTCTTCCCCTGAGGACATTTTCTCCCTGAATGAGGCCCTGAAGCTGACTGTCCACTGGCTCACCGCCAAGCAGCTTAAACTTAATGCAAATAAAACTGAATTTCTTCTAATCTCCCCACCCAAAACCAATCCAGACATCCAGGAATGGATCAAGGCTATCACAGCACTAAACTGCCCTCCTACCATTGTTGACTCTGCGAAATCCCTTGGAATAACCCTTGACGGCAGCCTGAACATGCGGGGCCATATCAACTCGATGGCCAAAACTGCCAGATTCCACCTAAGTTACCTAAGAAACCCTTCCTCGATACCTCTGATCTAAAAACGGCAATCCAGGCACTAGTCATTTCCAGACTAGAATATGGATGCTCTACTCTCGCAGGGCTACCCAAGAACTCTCTGGCCCCATTGAAAGCCTGCCTCATCGCCTCCGCCAGACTCCTAACTGGCTCAAAGAAATTCGACCACATCTCTCCCCACCTCAAAGCTCTGAACTGGCTTCCCCTAGAGGCCAGAATCCAGCTTAAACTGGCCTGCATTACTCACAAAGCTCTTTACTCTAATTCCCCTGCATTTCTCGCCCAAAAACTCGTTATATCCGGAGGAGCCAGAAACTCCCGATCTGCCATAGACCTTTTGCTTCAACCAGCACGCTTCCGGAAGGAAAAAACCTACAATCGGGCCTTCTCTGGGGCCGCTCCAAGAATTTGGAACTCTCTCCCACCCGCCATCAGAAGACTTCCGTCCTTGGCACACTTTAAAAAGGAGACCAAAACTTTCCTAATGGGCAAATTCCTCACCTAACGATCACATTACATTCACCTCAGCGACATGTTCCACCCTCCACTTCGGCATTATCCATGGCTTTTACGGATGATACCTATTCCTGCACTCCTGGGCATCCCACTCAAGAGTTGAGACTGCGTGCCTTCTATACAATGTATCCACCTGTTTTTCTTTTTTATCCCATATGTAGCCGGGACCTTAGACTGCATGCTTTCTTTTCTTGTATAATGTATCTACCTATTTTACCCAATTGGTCCCTCCCTCCCTAACTCTTTGTATACCACCCTTAATCCTGTAAAGCGCTCTGATACCCTCACGGATCTAGTTCGCGCTCTATAAAACTATAAAATAAAAAGGAAATCATCCTCTATTCATCCTCTAATGGCTCGGTATACAGATCCACTTTATGAAAGGTACTACCCTACCAATGAAGTCATGGTAGAAAGCAGTATCATCGGGAGGGTAGGGTTCTGCTGGTTAGGATCTGTATTTGCTGGTGGATCAGTATCGTAGGTTTCCCAGGGATCATCCTGCGGTGGGAAGTCAAAGCTATCCCCATGGCCCTGTCACCCTATATCTGAATGAGGTGACCCTTGAGGTGTGTATAATATAGGGCCAGCTGGAGAAGCAGGAGGTGAAGGTGAGTTTTGAGGAGCAGGTAGGGGTGGTGGAGTAGTGAAATGCAAAGTGCTTGAAGCCTTTTCCATTCTCTTCCACTGCTTTGGTGGAGGTGACATGTCTAAGGCTTCTCAAAAATACAGTTGCCGTTTAGATGTTTGAGCAGCAGATTGAGGAGGTCAGGTGATTATCTGGCCTATATGTGGAGGGATCATTAGGTGTTTCTGGTGGGTGTCAATCTCTTCTTGTAGTTTTTGAAGAATCAGTATGACAGTCCCTGATCCTTGGCAGAACTTGCTGCTGGGTGCCAATGGTTTCGGCTCCGACCGCGGTTTCTGTTTTGATGTCAAAGTTGTCGGTGCCAAAGGTCGTCTCGACGCAGGAGCGGCTGGTGTCGAAGTAGTCGGCATCTATGGTTTTTTCTGTGCTGAGCAAGGACTGGGCGTTCCGTCTGAAGTTTTCAGCCGGTGCCGACCATGGTCCGAAGGCAGTAGAGACCCGGCAGTCTGTTTCTGGTGCTCCAGCGTAACTGTTCGACCGGTGGTGAGGTAGGGGAGGGGGGACGGGGGGGGTCAGTACTCACGGCTGGCTGCGCTAGTGAAATATCTTGGATTTACAATATGGAGCCAGAGCTGTGGTCAGGGGAGAAGGTCCCTTCGTCTACAGCTGATGCTTGCGCATGGTGTTCTCCCTCGATGCCAAAAAGTCTGGTGTGCCGTCTTCACACATTCTTGACATTTCGAGTAATCGAACTTGACAGTCACAAAAAGTTTTCTTCGAACCGAAGAGCAGCAAGAGTCGCAATCAGCTTCAATGTGTTTGGGGGAAGAGACAACATTACAGACCTGATGGAGACCGGTCCGAGGGTATTTTCAGTGACACGGAGGACAGTAGTGGAAAGGCAGCAGTTCCATCCCTGTGTGAACAAGGTGGAGGAGATACGCCGAAAGACACAAGAAGGCACCGAAGGGCAAAGGACCACGTGGGCCCAAGGGTGATGGAAAACCACAGGTTGATTCAGGAGCAGTCTAACCGAATGGAAGGGAAATAGAAACGTGATCGATTGATAACAGAGGTAGATTGATGACAGAGGTAGGAACTGTGTAAACTGAGAACAGTGCACTGCGACGGTGTCAAACCGGAGCAAGGGAGCACATGTCTAAATCAGACAGCGGAAGAAACAGTCCGAATCAGACAGCGGAAGAAACAATCTAACAATGGAGTCAATGACCATGCGCATTTCCAGCAAGAGGAGTCACAATACCTCGCGACTGTGACTCGAATGACTGTCTTCTAAGAAAAACAACTTGAATACATCCGAGCCCAACACTAGATGGCAGCATAATGCACAGCATGTGTATCTACAGCCACACATGCCTCGAAAAAAAAAATATATATATATATATACACACACACACACACACACACACACACACACACAACACACATTGTTTGAATTAACACATGCAGTTTAGTACTGTTATCTCTTTCCCAAACAGCACTTCAGTTACACGATACCTTGTGAATGATTTCACTGTATTAAGCTTTGACATTTGATTGCGTGTCATGTTTACAGCATACATGAATGCTCTCCATCTTAAAAGCACAAGTCTTAGCAACATCGAATTTTTCCAATTGTCGCTGAATTCTCCACACAGCGTGAGACAACAGGGCTGCTAACAAAATCAAATCATCAACAGCTTTGAACATGCCCAAGGTAAAAAATATATTTGGGATACAAGTGCACATTAAAAGGCATGAGGCAGATTGATTCATTTATGAGGTGAAAGAGCACAGTTTAAGGCATTTATCAATTCAAAGATTATTTAAGTATCACTAGTTTTGTGAAATAATGTTTACTTTTCGTGTTACATTTTCTTATAAAAGTTAATCGACCTTTTACTTCAATTATTTGGCAAGTGGTATGTTTGGTGCATGCTGCAACTAGTGTGCATAAATATTTATCTGCACCGGTTTTTTGATTTGAGTCAAGGGAGTTAAACACTCAAGGTCACTATGAATTCCGAACACAATAAGAAAGTATGCACTGTGTCAATGTTCCTCCATCCACAGAAGACCTATATCACTGAAAAAGATACATCTTGATGAATCGGCCAGGCACAGGACAGCTGTGTCACCTTTTATGTAAGAGTTTGGTTAAGGAGCAGCAGCAAGAATCTGATACAGCCTAAACATCATTACACATTTAGAAACATAATATAACCCATTACACTTAAAAACAGCATCATTTATATATACGATGAGAACATGGCGATTTAAACTATTACACCACAAGGGTTTTCCGTAACAAAAATAAAGCATTTGTGACATTTTTAGATGTTTGTATTAAGACCTAAATCCCCCATAAATGTAATTTCATTTCTACTTAGGAGGAAGATGACTATGATATAATATGAAAACTGCCAACAGAAGAGAATATGTGTATAATTTTAAATGACAAGGGTGTTTTTCCTGCATACGCTATTCATGAAGCTTTACATTTCCAAAAGTGGTATTTTAAGAGATTTCCAAAACTGGGGCGTAGAAAACAGTTCACGAATATCTCCTCAACTTTGCAATAGGTTATCCCTTTCTCTTTATGACAGTTTGAATAAGACAGTGCATAGGAGTAAAGGGCAGGTTACTGACTTCAGTGATTGCTGGATTTGTAGCCCAACAGTGTAAGCAAATATATGCATGTTAGAGGACGTAGGAGGGGTCCTATAGAAAGTGGGCCGAGTACAACAGTAATGGCAGAGGGCTGTGTGTTTGTCAGCTGATCTCACGTCCACCATTGAGTTCTTCAATAAGGGTGGGAAGATTCTACAGCATCTAAGACAATAGGAAGATTATCATTATTAGGACACCTGAGAGTTCAGCGAAAGACGTTTCTCAGCATACACTGGGCAAACTAAATATTGGCCCTGGTACCAACAGCAATGAAAGAGTGTTGAAAATCTCACAAATGTGATGTAGCCCAAGGAGCTGCCTAGCAGACATCTTTAAGAATGAACGGATTCTAAAACACTGACCCTACCTTGGCCCGGAGCATTCTGGTGGTGCGGGGTTGGGGGGCTTAGAGGGGAACACTAGAAAAAAGGCCTAAATAGAAGGTGCAAAGAACCAAGAGTACTTGTAAAAAGCAAATGGATCTCTCGCACCTACAATGCCACCATTCCAACAAAAGAGGAGTCTACTGTCCTATGGTAGTTTCCTGTACAATAAGCCAACACTATTTTATAGTATCCTGAAAGGGAAATGCTCAGCATTCTTTTTTTGAATTTGCAAACTCCAATCTCTACATGCATGAATAGAAATCTAGAGGAAACTGGTGTGACCTCAAAAAAACTTAGCTCAAGGAAAAGAAGTAGCATTAATAGTTTCACATGGACATGATACTTACCTGTAACATTGGTTTTCCAGTATGGATATCTTCTGCAAATTCAAAAACCAAGTGAGGTATCCTGGAACCCTTTTAAAAAAGAGGAATCCCATCCAATTATGAAAAAATCTAGGGGTAAAAAAAAAACCTTTTTTGATTAAAACCTATTTATATGCAAATTAAAAGCAAGTGGAAGAGAACTGCTGAACAACCACACTTATTTATCTCCTTTCAAAAGAAAAGAGATAACAGGAAACAGTTTCCATCAAAACAACCTTGTAGTGACAAAAAAAACTAAACTGCACTGGTACTTTAAAAATCCAACTCACTGCATAATACCAGAAGGCAGCACAGCGGCACTGGCATCATCTGTTTACATGGAGAATCCACTACAGAATAGAGGATCTAAATAAAAAAAGCTTCCTTTCCATTGGTTCTATCGGGCTGTGTGTGTGGGAATGTAAAGACAACATTTATGAAGGACAACTGCTGTTTTGGGTAACTGACAACTCCTTCTACTTCATGGTATATCCATTAATATTCATAAATACTGAAGGAGGAAGAGGGGCATAAGGAATGCAAACAAGATAAATCGACCGAGATGTCAAACACCTAAGGCTGTATTATACTGAGAGCCTCTGGGGTCTTACGGGTGTGCTTGTTTTTTGCACTTTCAGGCCCTTGTGTGGCCCCATCTGCAATATGGATCACTCCATCACAAGTGGGCCAATGGGGAAAGCCTTTGCAACCACTCGATATTACAAGTGCAGGATCAAAAAAGCCCTCAGGAGGTGCACTAATTGTGTGCCACATATGAGGTGGACCACTGTTGGTGCACTCCCGAGGGTGCCCCGTTGGAAGAGGTGCCCAGGAACCGCCCAGGCAGGTGCGGTCACGCACAGCATCTGTAGGCAAGGGAACGCCTGTTCTCCTGGCAAAGTGATCTTGGGTGGCCAACAGTAGTGTAAGGTGAAACTGCATCTACAAGCAGCCACTTACCATTTTCTAATGTTTTTCGCAGTACAGATGCATATTTAAACCTGCACTGTGAACAGTGCATTTTTTTGTAACAAGGCACACAGTCTTGATCTACTCTGGGAACACTCAGATAAGGATGCGGCATGGGGCAAACAGGCACAGTGCACTGTAACTATAATTCAAGCTCTGAGGGTCATTCACAAAGTATGACACGCGGCACAGGAGGTAAAATAAAAGAAATAAGGGTAGAACACTATAATGATTCTTTACCAATTTACATATTTTTACGCAAGGGAGACTTAGCTTCTTATACCTCTGCAAAGCAACAGTGTCCTGCCCCAGCTAAGGGTCTGTTGACCGTTTAGTGACGTTTGAAAACCTCTATCTGAACTTCGTAGCCTTCCACATACAATGTTTTCAAAAAGCTTGCCTATATTATTCAGGACACCAAAGTCCAGGTGGGATATGCCAAGGCCAGAAGTTCTGTCTTTTTTTCTGGGATAAGGTCTTATGGATATCCAAAGGACTAAACATGGTAATTCTTCACTTGAGTTGGTAAAATGTGCCTATAATACAGCAGGCTTTGATCAAGTGGAACCTACAAATGACAACTCATTATCGGAATGTATCTTGCAAAATGTTGCTAAAATGATCGAACCAATATTCCTCTGGAATACTACTGTCTAGATTTGCAGACTGGACTCTCAATTGAGCTGCAATTAGTCTGAAGAATCTGGTTATATTTTGATCAATTATTGCTTGAAGTTACTGCTCTCATTTATTTTCAAAAATGTTCCACTCATTAATCTGGGTAATAGTAATATAGGTTATATAAAGTGTTTCGGAAAAGCATAACTGAGGTATTTAGTGCTATACAAAAAACAAGCTATTATTCTTCTTATAAATATTATTATTGTTGCTAACTAGGGCTGAACTGACCATTCTGTCACCCTGTCATTTTCCCTTTGGGATGCATGGTAGGATGCTTTCAGGGCAGGATGGGTGCCACCATCCAACCATGTTCCTATGGCCCCGCTCTAGTCATCCCACCTGCAAGGTGGGGCTGGTTTTAAGATTTTTGTCACAGCGGATTTTGGATTCCAGTTCTGCCCTATTATTAACCCACACTTTTTGTATGTTACAACATTGGCTGTTTAGTTACGGCAAATTAATGAAACGTATGCACCTGTTATGGCACAGTAAACAGAGAACAAAGCAGTACAATCACTAATGACCACTCAGCTCAACCATGCTTGTGAAGCCCCAGATCTCTAACCCATACAGCGTGCTGCCCTCTGCCTTAGCCCATGTGAAATCATCAGAAAGAGAGATGCGGTGATCCAATGTAGGGCATCCCTCCACTACTTTTCTTACAAAAAAAATGCTAGTCCCTGGTGTTTGGTAGTGCTTTCTGCCCCTCTGGAGTCAGCAGATTGGGTGTAAACCTAATATGCCCCGTACATCTGCCACCCCAGTGGGGCAGAAAGACTTCTGAAGTCCCCAGCGGGGGAGGAGCAATTGGGGGGGGGAGGGGGGGGTTTGATGACACTTCTCAAATATCCCTGGTGCCTACTGAGTCAACCCCTGCTCAGCTTTGACTACTGTAGTAATCCCCGTGTTGGAACCCACTACAGAAAAGCTCCATTAGAAAGCGGAGAGTATCCCTTTTAAAAGGTACTTTTCCTGTGCCCCTGAACACCACAAAGAGTGAAAGAAGAAAGTGCCAAAAGATTCCTTCTATTTTCATTTTCAGTGATGGTGACATCAGTGTACCATTCACAAAAAAAATAAGAAAAAAGACTCGGGCTGTAGGGGAAGCTCTTCCAGATGCGCCTGAATGGGGTAACTGTAAAAGGAAGTTCTCTGGTACAAGCGTCATATTTTTCCCAGCCTTGGGGCAAGGATGTGGCCTCCACATCCTCCGCAATGCAGAGGTCGTGGATGCCACATCGTCTGCACTTAAGGCTTCAAACCTTGGCTTGATGAAAAATAAGAGCACGAATAGTTCCTTTTAAGACACTCTGCTACAGCCAAGTGAAACTTAATGAAAATAGCTTAAAAATCTGATTCCAGAAATTACACAAGAAAAGTGCTAGATTCTTCATACTTAAATAGCAGACGTTACCACAGAAATATATATTATTTCCCTCAAAATATACTAAAGGCCAGACTGCGAGTGCAAAAGTGGGAGCCCCAAGAAAATCAGGAACCAGTAGGTAGTATGGTGTACTACAAAAACTGAAGTTGATTAACTGCTTGCCTTGTTGCTCGGACAGAACACTCTATCAAAGTTTTTGGGGGCCATTAGGCAACTAGTAGAGGCTCAGAAACAACTTCTGACTTTGGTACAATAGGTAAAAATATGGATTATTGGCACAGACATCTTTATAGCATATCAAAACCCTGACCAACTGAAAAACACAATAAAAATGCCTTACCTGAAATGGAAAAGGCATTAGCTTTGCATGGTGCCTAAAGATTCCTGGTCCTGAGGACTCTAACCACAACATTGTCCACAGTTGTGAAGACTGGTTTTATAGTTACCATTGTTGTAACCCTACCAGTTATCTCTTAGTTCTTTTACTTTCTTGAAGCTTGATGAGGGAGTGTATAACATACCTGTCTGCACTGTCTTCACACAAGGAAGAAGGAGCAATAGACTTTCAAATGAAAGTTAAGCATTAGCCACATACAATGTAAGGTGAGGAAACTGTGACTGAACCCTGCTTTTGTGCTGAATGCTTACTAATTGTAAACTTGAGCACTGGGGGAAGAGCACAGTAGAAATGGTCTTGCACTTCAGTGCTTAAAGCTATGGAAAAGTAGATCATTGCATGGTGCCCATTCACCAATGCCAACAATGCTGGTGAGCAAAGGATCAACCAGACATTCGCATACTTGATTCAAGAGGCTATTTATTTTTATGTGATCCAAAGCACTTTACATAAATGTACCAGCATTGTGGCAATCCCAGATTAATCGGCTAGACCAACCTAGCACCAGAATTGAAATACAGACAACAGCACAAAACCTCAACCAAGAGGCTGTAAAAGGCCCTGACTGTGACTATCTGTATATACAGCTATAGGGCAGGCACTCTGAGGGAAACATGTTGAGGCTCTCCTTATGCTGTGGGCCCCCTAAAGTGATGATTTTTGAGGTTGAGAACCTTCATTACGACATACTCTCCTGCAGTGGCTGTATACTTCAGCCTTATGTCCTCCACCACCCATGTGACTTTATGGACATTCTATGACCTCAATGGATCGCAAAACGACATTGGGTCATTTAAAGGGAGTACTGAACTTGATTGGCCATTCTGGCGTCATAGGCCTTGACAAGCTGAGAGAGAGAAACTATCTATTAGAAGAAATTTACAAAAAAAAAAAAAAAGAGTGCAATTATCGCTACAAGAAAAACAGGTCCATAGAAACAAATGCTTGTGAAAAAACATCATCAGCAAAGAATACCTTTATTTAGAGATCTTAGTTGCAGAGAGCTAAAAATAGGTGAAGAAACTACCCAAATTTGACTATGCTACATTTTGGGCCTGTGGAACTCCTTGCCTGCACTGAAGTAATGCTGCAGTTTTTGTCCACGTAAGACTGTTTTGCTTTTTATTTCCTCTGTTTTACAATTCTGGAAAAAATTATTACTCCATGTGCATTTAAACATGGAGAATGTTGGCTTTCGGAAAAACATTTAAAAAATATATTATTATTAATACTTGGTCAATTTTCTCACTGCTAAAAAACTGTTCACGGATCCTGTACACGTTCAAAGATATTTGTGACTATTAACGAAAATCCCACAATAATGAGTTGACTGGTCTGCAGAACTTTAACAGGCTACCAAGCCATTAATTTGCTGCTCTCCTCCTGTGCAATAAAAGAATCAGAGCAAACCCCAATAGGGCTTGCAGACAGACCAAAGTACATAATTAGGTAGAGTGCTGACTTTCCTACTTAGAGTAGTTTGAATGTTGGTACTGTAAGAGGATATGTAGTGTTTCTATCCTCCAAATGCAGGCATCACCTCTCTCTCCCTCTTCTGCTGCTGCTTCAGGTCTTCTTCTTCTCTCTCTTTTCTTTGCTGCTCTTCCCATTCTTCTTTGATCTTTCGCTTTAAAAGCAAAGCAAAGTGAAGCTTAGTCTTGTACCAGAAGATGGATGTCAAACTATCACTTACAAAGCTATGCATGCTAGAATGAACATGTGAGGTATGAAAAGATTTAACTTAAGGCATGAGGACAAATCCATGAATAATAGAAAAAACATAGAGGGAAGCAAAAAGACAAACATTTACTTATTTCTTTCATCAAGCAAACAGGTGGGACCCAGAGACGATACACCAGAACACTAAACACAAAATCAGCAGAGAGCAATTCTGACAAACAGTCGCGTAATAGGCCATACCTGATACAAGGTTCACATAGCAGAAATCAAGTTGGAAAATATGCAGCATAATATGAGCCGAGGCTTATCAAAATGCCTTAGCAGGAAATGTTACTGAACTATAACCTGGTGCTCTACTTTGTAGATTTTTAAAAAAAAATTCATAAACAGTAGAGTGGCTAAAATAGATATATATTGCATATATTTATAAATATTTTTGCTGTTTTTGCTTTTTTGGGAGGTTTTAGAGTGGTGTTTTACCATACCTTATGAAATTATTTTCAGAAATAAAAATGGAATTATTTAAACATGTGTTCAAGGTCCCGGCACACATGAAGACATTCAACTATCTATGGCTATCAAAGAAAATCCAAAGCTGCAGGGCACGTTTTATACACTTTTACTGCATTTAAAATCATTTCTTGTTCTGCTATCACAGTGTATCGGGAAAATAGAGCTGCCAATCCCACTGTGACTACATTATTAAACATATTTAATAGTAATCCAGATTTCTGGAGATTCTAACAGGAAACTTGGTGAAGGTAAAACTACATCAGAAAGCAGTACCTCTTCTTCTTCCTGCCGCCGCTTTGCAGCCTCTGCTCTTTCCTTTTTTATACTGAATTCTTCATTAGCCTTTTGTTCCCTCAGCTGCCATTCTTCATGAAGCCTTTTCCTACCAATACATGTAAATGTAAATCAGGGAAATATGGCTTTCGGAAAGAAAACATTAAAACAGACTAAAGAAATGTAGTTGGGATGACAAGGAGTGGTTGTGTTGGGTGGAATGAGAGGGGAAGATTGCTATTGATTGAACTATCCCCCATCAAATACAATGAAAGCAGACTGCCAAAGCACCCACATCCCCCATACACCAAGGCAGGAAAAGTTACACAATTCGATAACAGCCATCCAACCTGGCAGAGTCCTCACAATAATATGCAATCAAAGTGGATCTTGGAAAACGTTTCTCCCGCCACACTAAATGTGGTGGAGAATAGATTTGTGCGACGGCTGGTTAGTGTCCCCATAAGTTCTTCTTTGCTCCTTCTTAGGCTGAACTTTGTGCTAAGATCACTCTCTGACACAGTGTGATTGCTCCCCCTTCTCTATTGGAGAAGGATATGGGCGACCCTGGAACTCGAGCCTTATCGGCAAGCTCTGGAGGAAATTCTCGCCCATGCTGGCTCCAGTAGTATCCAATGGATAAAGTATGTGAAGACCACCCTGCGAGAGTTGGTGATAACAAGTTTAGAGTATGTATCTGGTGTGGCTGGGTATGTTTCCAAGGCCCTTGGTTAAAACAACCTATAGGGCACGGGTACTCATAGTACGGCCCGCGGGCCGCCGGCGGCCCGGCAAGCCTTCCTTGGCGGCCCGCGGACCTTGCAGATACCTACCTGTGTTTTTTCTTCTTTTTTTTTTTTTTTAAGTGCCAGCAAACACCGCCGGTTGCAGCAGCGCTCTATGGGGGCCGGGCGATTCTTTAAAAAACCATTCACTTGTTAATGAGGCTTTGTTGTATTTCACCTCTTTTTAGCGCCCCTGCATCTCCATGCAGGGGCGCTAAGAAGAGGTGAAATACAACAAAGCCTCATTAACAAGTGAATGGTCTTTTAAAGACCTGAGGCTGTGAAGTACTCAGGTGCGGCTGTGTGTGCGCCCCGGAAGCTGTCTCAGCCCGGGCTGACACACACGCGGGGTGACGGGACAGAGCGAGGGAGACAGACAGACAGAGGAAGGGAGACAGAGAGAGGGAGACAGACAGAGGGAGGGAGACAGAGAGAGGGAGACAGAGGGAGACAGAGAGAGAGGGAGACAGAGAGAGAGGGAGACAGAGGGAGGCAGAGGGAGACAGAGGGAAGGAGTCAGGGGGAGACAGAGGGAGGGAGAGGGAGACAGACAGAGGGAAGGAGACAGAGAGAGGGAGACAGAGAGAGGGAGACAGAGGGAGACAGAGGGAGGGAGACAGAGGGAGACAGACAGAGGGAGGGAGACAGAGGGAGACAGAGGGAGACAGACAGAGGGAGGGAGACAGAGGGAGGGAGACAGAGGGAGGGAGACAGAGGGAGGGAGACAGACGGAGGGAGACAGACGGAGGGAGACAGACGGAGGGAGACAGACGGAGGGAGACAGACGGAGGGAGACAGACAGAGGGAGACAGAGAGAGAGGGAGACAGAGAGAGAGGGAGACAGAGAGAGAGAGGGAGACAGAGAGAGAGGGAGACAGAGAGAGAGGGAGACAGAGGGAGGGAGTCAGGGGGAGGGAGAGGGAGACAGACAGAGGGAGACAGACAGAGGGAGACAGACAGAGGGAGACAGACGGAGGGAGATAGAGGGAGGGAGACAGAGGGAGATAGACAGAGGGAGATAGAGGGAGGGAGACAGAGAGAGGGAGGGAGGGAGACAGACAGAGATAGAGGGAGGGAGACAGAGCTAGAGGGAGGGAGACAGAGAGAGAGGGAGGGAGACAGAGAGAGAGGGAGGGAGACAGAGGGAGGGAGACAGAGACAGAGGGAGGGAGACAGAGGGAGGGAGACAGAGGGAGGGAGACAGAGAGAGGGAGACAGAGAGAGGGAGACAGAGAGAGATAGAGAGGGAGACAGAGAGAGGGAGACAGAGAGAGGGAGACAGAGAGAGGGAGACAGAGAGGGAGACAGAGGGAGGGAGACAGAGGGAAACAGAGGGAGACAGAGGGAGACAAAGGGAGACAGAGGGAGGGAGACAGACAGAGGGAGACAGACAGAGGGAGGGAGACAGAGGGAGGGAGACAGAGGGAGGGAGACAGAGGGAGGGAGACAGAGGGAGAGGGAGACAGAGAGAGAGGGAGACAGAGAGAGAGGGAGACAGAGAGAGAGGGAGACAGAGAGAGAGGGAGGGAGTCAGGGGGAGGGAGACAGACGGAGGGAGATAGAGGGAGGGAGACAGACAGAGGGAGATAGACAGAGGGAGATAGAGGGAGGGAGACAGAGAGAGGGAGACAGATAGAGGGAGGGAGACAGAGCTAGAGGGAGGGAGACAGAGAGAGAGGGAGGGAGACAGAGGGAGGGAGACAGAGAGAGGGAGACAGAGGGAGGGAGACAGAGAGAGGGAGACAGAGAGAGGGAGATAGAGGGAGGGAGACAGAGAGGGAGACAGAGAGGGAGACAGAGAGAGGGAGACAGAGAGAGGGAGACAGAGAGAGGGAGGCAGAGGGAGGGAGACAGAGGGAGGGAGACAGACAGAGGGAGGGAGACAGAGGGAGATAGACAGAGGGAGGGAGACAGACAGAGAGAGAGGGAGGGAGACAGCTAGAGGGAGGGAGACAGAGAGAGAGGGAGGGAGACAGAGAGAGAGGGAGGGAGACAGAGGGAGGGAGACAGAGGGAGGGAGACAGAGGGAGGGAGGGAGAGAGGGAGAGAGAGAGGGAGAGAGAGAGAGGGAGACAGAGAGAGAGGGAGACAGAGAGAGAGGGAGACAGAGAGAGAGGGAGACAGAGAGAGAGGGAGACAGAGGGAGGGAGACAGAGAGAGGGAGGAGGGCGACAGACAGAGGGAGACAGACAGGGAGGAGGGCGACAGACAGAGGGAGGGAGACAGATAGAGGGAGAAAGAGGGATACAGGGGGAGAGAGAGAGGGGGAGGGGGAGAGAGAGAGGGAGGGGGGAGAGAGAGGGAGACAGAGAGAGGGAGGGAGACAGAGAGAGGGAGACAAACAGAGAGAGAGTGAGACAAACAGAGAGAGAGTGAGACAGAGAGAGGGAGGGAGAGAGAGGGAGGGAGAGAGAGAGAGAGAGAGAGGGAGAGAGGGAGAGAGGGAGAGAGAGATAGAGATAGAGAGAGGGAGGGAGAGAGAGAGATGGAGAGAGAGGGAGGGAGATGGAGAGAGAGGGAGGGAGATGGAGAGAGAGGGAGGGAGACGGAGAGAGAGAGAGGGATGGAGAGATAGAGAGAGGGAAGGAGACAGAGCGAGAGAGAGAGAGATAGATAGATAGAGAGAGAGAGATGTGTGTATGCCGGGTCTGGTGGCTCAGTGGACGAAGGCGTCCGCTGCAGGGGCCTGTGTTCAACCTCATGGTCATAGTTTTTTTTTTTTGCTCTAGCCCCGCCCCCTCCCCCACTGACCCCGCCCCCACTGGTGCGGCCCTCGGCCACAAACCACACTGTAAATTTGGCCCCCGAGAGAAAGTTTGTGAGTACCCATGCTATAGGGCATACCGGGACTCCCTCCTTCATTTGCAGAAAACCCATGGTACATTGACAGACACATTTTTTGCAGTTAAGTATACCTACATTATAGAGGATTTTCTGGATGAGATTGAGTGCCCCTTGGCTAGGCGACTCTACTTGCAGTTTCGTTATGGCACTGTGCCCCTTGGTACTTTCACTGCCAAATGGTCACATGCTCCGAGGGGATTAGATAGGCAGTGTCCCTATTGTGGCGCTGACGATGAAACCAATGAGCATGTTTTATTTTTCTGCCCTGTATTTAAGAACTATAGGAGGCATTGGATAATTCCGCTGTGCCAGAACCTGGGAGTAAGGGCATACAAAGAGGTCCTTAGGATGTTGAGATTTGACACTAGCAAACCGCTAGTCTTTGCACTTACTCTGTATTTAATGGAAATTTGGAGAACAAGGCCAAAAAGTGTGTGCTGCAACCATGAGCGAGCCTGGTGGCGATCCTATCAACGGCTGATGCAATTGTCTCTCGATTAAAACCGACCCAACAATATGTTATATATGTACTGTTGTTTTAAATTGTTTTATAGTATCAGCCATAAGTCATACTATATGAGTTTTCCTGTTACAATCTTAGGAATTATTATGTTTGAGGACTGAACCTTATCCATTGTCTAATGTTATCAATAATGAATAGCTGCATTCATTGAATAGTCAATAGAAAGGAGTGTACCCCCACAGGGCCCAACTCCCCCAGATGCAAAGTCTTTGAATTATTTAAGGATAAGTCCTGTTAGAAAAAGGAGAATCTTTTCTGTCCAGTAGTGACTTTTCTGTCTATCTTTGTGCCTGGAGTGCCGACATTTAGGCCTCATTTTCTGGTGCGGAAAGGACAGAAAAAATCCTCTGGTAGTGGGGGCAGGCCCATTCGGTGCCAGGGACCATGTTAATGGAAATTCCATGATAGAAAACGATCTATTTTATTGGCAGCAAAACGGAGGAGCTGTGACCTAGCTGCACAATGGTGAAAGAGACGTGCAATTCTGGGAACATGCCACCCCAGAATGACCAAAGTAAGAAAGTACCGATCCTTTTCCTTCATAGAATTGCCAATGTAAATTGGCCTTACCAATCTGCAAAAACGGTTTACATAATTGCAGCTGTAAATACCCATTGTATAAGCTTTAATAAAGGCCTCACAGAAGGTAAACATTCAGAAAAACTTAACCAAGTGTCAAAGTATAGGTTATGTGCAAGCAAATGAAAGAGAAAAGGCACACTGAAGATGCATGTGTTGGTTGCTAAAATGTGTGATATACCTATAAATGTAAAAATTATAACATATCTCATGAGCATTTGATTGTGTTGCCGTCTTGGGAGGCACCCATCAGAAAAGTCTTCCAGAACTGATTCCATTCAGTCTGTAACCACCTGCTTCCCAGATTAGAAGGATTGGAAAAATTAAAAGGCTGCATCAAAAGCCATGCCAGACTGGTTACTGCAAACATTAAGGGCTCTTTAACAGCCGAAGACACAAAAGAATCACTGCAGTCGTCTTATAGACTATCTCAGTTGCTTTCAATCGAGTCGACCATACAATCTTGGCTGACCTCTTCACAGCAGATAAGTTTTAAGAAAGTCGACTAGTTTTCCTGATTTTCTGGTAATCTGCCCTCCTTCCTATCTGAAATTCCTGAGGCTACTTTTGTAGTCCCCAGGATACCTCTCATCTCCAAGTTTTTAAATATTTGTATTGAGCACCCGGAAAAGCTGTTTGGAACCTTTGGCTTTAGAATACATTTTGTATTTTTTTTTGCAGTTTTTAAAGAGCATGAACTTGGTCCAAAGGCATTAGTCCACAAGACTGTATGCTATTGATACTTAGATTTTTATCAGACAACCAACAATTAGAAATTGTTCCATAACATTTGCAAAAATCTCTGCGTAAAGTTCAACAATGGAAGTTGTTCAATTTTCTTAAGTTGAATACTGCAAAAGGTCATGATCTTTGGTATAAAACCTGCCTTGAATCATTGACCATAGACAGTGGACACAGGTTACTAGTCTGAAACTGTGGACAATGGGAAAGGATAGGTATCGATTCGAAATCTCAATATGAACTTTGACAGCCAAATCAATAGGCTTATGTATTCATGTTTTTGCAGCTATGGATGTTCCACAAAGTCTTGCTGTTTGCGCCTAGCAAAATAAATACAACAATGATGACTGCCAGTATAAATTTGTGTCTCATTGATAAGAAATGGCTATGGACTGTTAATGAAACACCTCAAAAGTTACAAAGGAAACAGATATTGTAAGTACGGCTTGTAAAAAAGGATGCATATCAGAAACAAGAATGCCACTATATTCAGAGCCACTGGAATTACGCGATAGTGCAGCCGCGGGTTTTTCCGCATAGTTATGGATTTGCCACATAATCCATCATCTGCTGCATAATCTGCAGATTTTAACCAAAAAGTGTTTCTAGCTCAAGTGGTTCAAGAGTTAATAAAAACGCACAGACGAGTGTTGCTGCGCAGTGGAAGACCCTTTGCAAAGGTTGGCTGGTCACCTTTCTGTTGCTTATTGCTGTATTTGAGTGTTAAACTGGAATTAATAATTTGCAACCTATGCCCAGACGTGTGTTAATAAGTGTAAATATATAACAATATAATAAAGTAATAATTTCACAAAGTGTGCCGCATTTTGCTACATAATTTGCCTTTTCTTGCTGCATAATTTAGTCTACTCTGATGCCTAATTTAGCCCTCCCCTGCCGCATAATTACAGTGGCCTTGACTATAAACAATGGCTCACTGCTCTGTAACTGATTTGTTTCAGAGTGATTAGTTTGATCACTTAGGAAGTTTATGGACCATACAAGGCTTCTTCCTTGTGCTTGCTCTTGTTTATTCCACATGTTTGGAAAGCTAAATCAGACTCTTTTTTTTGTGAAGTTTTTTTTCCCTTTAATTTGACGCGAACTTGAGCTAAGGGCATTAGAATGCTTTATATGTGCACTGGATTTCATTCCACATTTTATTTTTGTAAGGCACAGAGTGAAGAAGTGATTTGCTCAGAATCATAGGATATTGAGCGGAGGCCGCAACTTCGACCAGGTTCCCCAGTTCCAAAATTAGCAGCTCTGGCTGTTTGGACACATCTTCTTGGGCCCACTGTATGGAAAGTCACTACCATTCCAAATCCAAAAGACAAAAAGCCATTGTTTTAGTTCAGTTTAGCCCTGAGCGAGTTCTTCTTGCGAACATATGCTCAGTGATATTTTTAAAGGCATGTTAATATCTCAGGACAATAATCAGAGAATTTAATTGTTTGATCATTTATACTTGGAGAATATAAGAGGCAATACAAACTAAACACAAGAGAATCAATGCCTTTCTTCTCAAGTTCCGTATTGTATTATTTAAATGTTTCTGATATTTGGCAGTCTTTTTTACAGGGTAACATGGGAGCCACATTTTATACATTCATAAATTGAAGAGTTGTAACAATCAGAACTAATCCATAACATAACTCAATCTTTTCTGAGATTTATCAGAAGTCAGGGTAAAATAATAAACAGAACTTGTAAAAAAATCAAAACGTCAGAAAGACTGAACAAATAAAAGCTTTTTCTTCTCCACTCTATTACATGACACAAGAGTCGCATGAAGAAACTTCAATAACAGTTTCTAATGATCTATACCAATTTGTATGCTGTGATTGCTGTCCCAGGAGATCTCAGTTTCCTAATATGTTCAAGAGTAATTTCCTCTTTTTCTTTTGGTCAGCACACTACATCATTAAAATACTTTTAAGTGGCTTCAAGGTGATATGTTTAGGGCTATGTGAAATAACTGAAAAGAATATTACACCACTCATCATCACCCATACAAACCTTTCAAGCTCGTATTGACTATCTGTTGCCTGCTCCTGGTCCTCCTCCTCCTCTTCTGGCAATGGGTCATCTTCTGCTTCTTTTTCTGGGAGTTTAAGGAATAGCAAATGTAATGTTTAAATATTTTATACAATTGATATCTGGAATTCTAGGAAATGTCTAGGTAGAAATCAATTTACCAAACACTTTTTCTGTTTCCCTAAATGTTTTAATTCCTTGAATACAGGTTTTTTCATGCATTTCACATTTATAGCAGAGAGACACTTGAGTACAAAACACGTTTTGAAACAATCATCCCATTTAGGCAGACAAACCTTTTGTGTCAACGAGGGAAGAGAGTAGAATCTCATGCAGGTGCTAATTAATTCAGTTTTGAAAGAAAATGCACTTTTGAGATGTCACATTAGGTGTAAAAGGTGTTGTAGGAAATTTGCCTTTTCTGTGTGGTCACCTCAGATTTTTCACCTTTTGATGGAACCTATATTTTTGCTGGTTTTAGAACTGTGCACTTGAACCTGCTAACCAGTAGTAAAGGGCTCCCCCTTTAAACATGGTCAAATTGGCATATTCATAATTGGTACAGATAACTTATATAGAAGTCCCTAGTATATGGTACAATATGTACCCAGGGCCTATAAGTTAAATGTCACTAGTGGTCTGCATCACCTAGTGTGTCATTCACTACAGTTAAAGTGCAAACATGGCTTCAGGCCTACCAGTGTAGCCTGACCGTAGCAGTGTAAAAACCGCAATTTGCCTGTCAAAATAAACCCCTTTGACAGGTCAAAACCTCCCTTTTAAATATTAAGTCACCCCTAATTAGGCCTTGTTGGTGACACAAGGCAGAGCTCATGTTCCTACTTTTAAATAAAATTAGGATAAGTAGAAATGTTAATATGTCCTTACAGTGACTAGCACCCAAAAGCTATTTCTCACGTGGCAGGCCAGCAGTCTTATACAGAAAACCAGAGTACAGATTAAATACCCTAATACTATTTTTCTCAGGAATGGGACTAATTAGAAAACTAATTATTTTAATAGTTTTTAAAATTAAAATCAATGGTGAAGTCAAAATATTAATAAATATTAATTAAAAGTAACTTTGAGAAAGTTACCTTTCACTGCCTGAATTCTTGAAAGCTAAACTTGCAATTGGTTTCCCACTTCTATCAGCCTGTAATTCACAACTGATGAGGTTTAAAAAGTGCTCCCAGAGCAGAGAATAAAGGCATGGGTGTCGGGAGGTGTTGTTGCCCCCTTGACAGGATGACCAGTGGGGTTGGGCACAGCAACTGGATTAACTTTAAAGAGACCTCGCTTATCACAAACACTTGTTAGCTGACACCAGGGCAGGCCCCTTCCTCTGCCCCCCCCCCCCGCCCGGCATGCTCAAATCACAGCAGGCCTCTTTTTGACATGACAATGTAAAACCCTGCTTGACAGGTCTGCTGGGATTTACATATAATGCTGGGGGTGCACGTGAAGGCAGGGAAACAGGATACCAAACACTTCTTATGTATCCACTGTCTGGTTACAAGAAGACCCTGCTTTGTTCTATCAGACTTCTGTTTCTGTGTTTATTGTGTGTCGGGTGACTGCCCCAAACTGGATTTTAGTGTTCGATGTGGGAGACACTGGTATTACCATAGTACACTCACCACACACACACACACCCAGACTAAGTGTGGCTGAATACTTCCGCCATCTTTTGAAAATGTCCAAAGTGGGTAAGGTTGGCCCTAGGAACTTTTACCCCATTGGTTAGGGTGTGCCCAGGAGTAATTTCCATCCACTAGCTCGTGCCAGGCATAAATGTGGCGTCTCCAGGCATTCACTTCAGAACACTGTGACCTTATGAAGATCAGAAGGGGACTTAACCTTTTGTCTGTGACCTGAGAAAAGCCCAGAAAGGACTAGCCCTGCTCTCTCTTGCACCTAGGACAAAGAAATGCACTCTAAGGACCATATGAGTGAACTTCTTTTAAAGCTACAGGGACACAACAATCTACAAGAGGCCTTTTCCTGCAACTACCCAGCTGACCAGAGGCAACTGGCCCTGGACTTGACCTTGCTGTTCGGCCTCTGCCTAACACCATGTGAGTCTCTAAGGGCCTTCCCTGATGTCCTGGTAGGCTTTAGAAGTGTACTTCTGTAGTGAATTGGGACTTAAAGCACTAAGTCAGAAGGTAAAATCTTTGACCAGGACAAACCTGGTTGGTGTATCCAACCTGCGCTCCATCGTGGCCAGCCTCAAATTGTGCCTATGTCCTGGTCTATCACAACCATTGGCTAGCATTGGTACTTTGTGCTTCTTGGTGCTATTCCTACGTAATACTTTAAAAATTCATATCTCCGGTTCCCCTTATTGAATGCGTAGGAAAGTAGATCTGCTTCTTATGGTTACCCCCACTTTTTGCTTGATGTGATGCTGTTTTTGACTAGTCTGACTGGGATCCTGCTAATCAGGACCCCAGTCTATCTGCTTTCTCCCTAAATTGTTGTGTTCAGTACTTGGGTACATCCCAGATTGGATACTGGGTACCCTTATAAGTCCCTAGTATATGGTACCCATGTACCCAGGGCATAGGTACCCCAGAGGCCTCCCATGGGCTGAAGCAGGTATTATGCCACCCATGAGAGACCACTCAAAATGGAACTACAGGCCTGCCATTGCAGCCTGTGACGTTGGTGCATGCACCACTTACTGAAGACATAGGTTTACTATATCTAAGGATCACTGCACTTAAAACCTATAAGTCACCCCTATAGCAGGCCTTTACAATCCTGAGGGCAGGGTGCTTGGTTCTAAGTGAGAGGGTGCCCCTGCACGAGCAGGACACTCCTGCAGCCTATGGAGTCTATTCTCCCGGGTTGTCAGTGAAGCAGCCATATACTATATTAAGGGGCACCGCGTAATCGCACGATGACCATCTCGAAAACGGCTGCAACGAATCCTATCATGTTTGGTATCAAACATGTTGGAATCATACCCCCACACCGTAAAAGGTGTGGAAGGTATGATTCCAAGCACTGGAATAGCCCTCCGTTAGGCTCTCAGTGTTCCGGGTACCAGCCTTCTTGTCCCGGACAGCACAAAATGGTTGCTGCCGACCAGAGACACGATTCTGCCCTCCTTCTGCTGAGCCAAGCTCGAGCAGGGGAAGGTAGAACAATAGGCATCCTGTCACAGGGAGGTGTGACCACCTCCCAGACAGGATTTAGTGTATTAGGGCTGGTTGGGTGCGCTTGCCAGCGCCTGAAAGTCTGCATGAGGGGCACATTTGGTGTCCCTGTGCATAGTCTAGTTCAAACCAGTCCTGGGAGCCGTTGGCTCCCGCTCTGGCGCAAAACTGGACAAAGGACATGGGAGTAACCTCCCCCCTGTCCAGACCCTCCCTTAGGAGGGACCCCTGAATCTTCCCAACCCTTTCCTTAGGGTACTTAAGGGCTTACCTGGGTGTAGGTCCCTAGATTCGTCGTGGAATAAGATTCAGAAGTGAATCCATTGCACTTCTACCGTCTGGGCACTCTGGACTTCGCTGGACTTCGTTTGGGCCTGACTTTGTCTCCCTTCCAGTCTGCTACATCGTCTGTGCCTGTGCATCATACAGGAACCTTCCAAGGCCTGTGAAGCATCAAGGACTACCAAAGTAATCTCCCTTGGAGTGAAGGAGTCAATCCCCTGCATTCGCAGGCACCGCAACTAAGTCGGCCAGTCTGCAGATCCTGAGCTCCTCTGGACTCCGTGGGCTCTGCAACACAGGTGGTGGTTTTCCCCAGCTCCCGAGGCCTGCTCTACCCTGCAACCAAGTTTGAGGCCAGTAGTCCACGTGGGCGTTGCAATAGCCGAACCCCTGAGTACTGTGTCCCCTTTGCAGTTGCAAAGGCTTGTTGACATCTTTGCAAGAAGATCTTCGGGCTCCAAGTAGCCCCAACCTCGAGCACCACCAGTGACCAGAATCTTTGGCTACACCGCATCGTGTACATCGTGGCCTGCATCTTTTGGTGAGCTGTTTGAGGTCCTCTTGCGACTCCTGTGCCTCCGGCCTGTGGGTCCATTTGAGGGTCACCTTTGTTTTCCTTGGGCTCCCCTGATTTTTTTTTAACCAAACTGTACCGCCCCCGGCGACCCTATGGTGGCCAGCAGAACTGGGATCTGCCCCTGCACCGAAGGATTCGGTCAAGAATCTGGGAGTCAGGTGGGACAATGATTTGTCCCTCGCTACCCATGTTCAACTTGTATCCGCGGCCTGCTTTGGCAAGATGAAAACTATCAGAAAATTCATTGATTTCTTGCCAGAGACAGCTCGAAAAACCGTAGTACTCCCGTTAATCACCTCTCACCTTGATTACGCTAATGGACTCTACATGGGCCTACCGACTGCTCTGATCCGTAGGCTCCAGATAATACAGAATGCGGCTGCTAGACTGGTCTGCAAGGTCCCTCTCCGTCAGCATATTTCTCCTCATCTCAGACAACTCCATTGGCTACCGGTGGCCAAACGAATCGAATTCAAGGCCCTTACATTTGCCTTTCGGGCATATCATGGCAGAGGTCCCAATTACCTGAGGAAAAGGCTTCGCCCCTACCAGCAGGGCAGATCACTAAGATCCAATCATAAACGCTACCTCTCCATCCCCCATTTTGCTAAGGCAAGAATGGGGGGTAGGACATTTGAGGTGGGTACCACTAAATGCTGGAACATCCTGCCTTTTCAACTACGCATGATGCACTCTGAACAGGAATTTAGAAAGGCCTTGAAGACCTGGCTTTTTAGTCGTAATAACTAGATTTGCACCACCATTGCTCTGCTGTTGTACGTGTTAGCGCCGGGACACCCCAGTCGAGGTAGCTGTGCGCTCTATAAATGCCTTTATTATTATTATTATTTTTGCTGGGGGCCTGCCCTGACTCCCCTGCTTGTGGTGAGTCTCCTGGACCTTGCTGGTCCCAACCGTGCACTACCTTCACTTCCTGCGTGGGTTGCATTTGCCAAGGCTTGTTGGTGCTCTCGCCGGACACAGACCCCTCAGCACTCGACATCCTTGTGGGGCAGCTCGTATCCGGGTCCTGGTCATCCTCAGCGTCGCCTGGTCCTCGCAGCTGCAGAGTCAAGGTCACTGTCATCTTTCCTGAAGCACCCGACATCGGAGGGCATCCGTCTTCCAAGTCTCCTGGTCACCCCTGAGTGACATAGACTCTGTCCCCTCTGCTTTCAGGTACTCCTCTTCAAGAATCCACATTTGGATTCCTCCGGACACTTTCTCCTCTTCCAGCAGCAGCACTTTCCTGAAGTCCTCCATTGGGTTCGACTGCGGTTTCCGACGCCACTTCACACCTATGCACCCGGCTTCCCTGGGATAGGTAACTTGGGTACCACGGTATCCACGGGTGGGGTGGCTCTCCAACCTTCTGTCTTCCACGGGGTTTCTTCAGGATCCACTGGGAAGGGTCCCTAATCTTTAAAAATCCAACCACGACTTGCACGTAGACTTGTACGGAGCACACGGCTGTGTGCACACACTGCACACGCTCTCTGTGGGGTCTCCATCTACTTACCTTGGGTGGTTCTGTGGGTCCCCAGCAATTCTACATCCTCTCAACATTGTCTTGACTCGAGTCATGGTTCTCATACCACTTTGTTAGTATATGGTTTGGTCCCACTGTGTATTAGTGCTATTTACTGTGATTTCTGTGCTTTAGTATTGTATGCTTTGTGTCTATTTCCGTGTGGGAGATACCGTAACATACTAGATAGTGTTATATAATAAATACATATTTTTATAAATACTTTGTGTGGTTCTCTTTCATTTAATCTATACTATAAGTTTGCATTCTGGTAAAACAAGCTGCTTTACACTCCTTCAAGACTAAGCCTGAAGGCTGCTCTCCACAGCTACCACTTGGATAGCTTTCTAAGGTTGTCTGAGACCTCTTAAATCACCATAAGGGTTGTCTGGACTGGTGCAAGGTGCCCACTTACATTAGTGGACATCATATACCAGGCCGGCTACTCACAGAATGTTTTTCATTTTCTTATCATTGGCTTATTAATTTTTACTTCATGTTTCTAATCCAGTTTTGTTGTTGTTTTGAATTTGAACTTTATTACTGTTTTGGTACAGCATAAATACTTTACACATGGCCCTAAGTTAAGTCTGTCTGCTCTATGCAATAGCTACCAAGGGGGTGAGCTCAGAGTAATTTAAGGACTATGGTGGTTCACCCTGGCAAGGGCTGTGAGTATTCCTTCAGGTGGGTAGTCACCCACCCCAATTAGTAATCCAATTTCTTACATGTGTGCATCAGTTTGAGATCACATTTGATTGTTGACAACCTTGGAGTGTGGGAAACCTTTAGGAGCATAAGTCATGTTTATGTGGGAAATCGTCCTTGAGCATCAACAGGTTTGTAGAGACACAAGTAGATTCAAAAACACATTTAGGAGCAAAACTCACACTTAATTGCACAAAAACTTCTAGGTGCAAACCACCTATGGTGCAATTAGGCAGCACTGTAGTATCACATTTTAGGAGCAAAACCATAGTATGTGCAAAATCACCCTTGGTGCATCATCAGCACGAGCATGAAAACAGTTTTAAGAGCACAAAATACATTTAGGAAGAAAAACACATTTAGGGGTGAAACACTTTCAGGAGCAAAAAAGCCTATTCTCTGCAGTACATGGACACTTTGTTTCACTAGTACGGAAAGCATGCTTTGAGCACACAGACTAACACACCGAAACACTCCTCTTGCCTGATCCAAAACATGAATGACACTTTCTCCAGCAATGGCTTAAGAAGGCTGACCCAAACTAACGTGTGGCTGATTGACAGTGTCTCAAGACTTCGCTCTAGGTAGTTGTTGGTATTGATGACATGATCTCTCCCAAACTGCTAAAGCGGTCTGTAGCCATACCTAAAAACAGGCCATAAACATACTGATCCAATATCCAAAAGGCTGCTATTAAGCAAATTAACTGAAGGATCTCCATTTGGACAAATATTTGGAATTATAGACAAACATAACCTACCCTCATACTATCAAATTAGATTCTACCCTAGTCATGGCAATGAAGTAGCACTGATTACCAGGCGGGATGATACCGAAACCACAGCTGATTCATGGAGCTGCACCACTCTTATTACTTCCTCTTTTCTCTAGATCAATTCTTTTCATTGATACTAAGCTGCCACAGAGCCTCGCCACCAGTGGAATACAAGGAAATGCACTGAAATAGATTGCTTCCTCCTTAATTGTAAGTTCATTCGTCCTTTCAATTACCCCCAGCACCACTCAATCCCTGAGCCGATGTCACTGAAGGTTTGACCATTTCCACTCTCAATATTCACCTTAACCCTCTAAATGAAATCATCGCCTCCGTCAACCTCAACTGCTAAAAAGATGCCAATGGCATGCAAATCATTTGAAAATCCACCAGGCAATATCTCCAAGAGGTGAAACACTGGATACTACTGAACCACCTCAAATTAAACATGTCCAAAACCAAGGCAGTCACATGAGACAAATGGATGAAATACCATCTCTCAACAACTAGTCCACACCAAACCATTAAAACTATGGGTGACTGACTATAGCTCTACTCCAGAAAGTATTAGAATGAGCAAAAATCACCTAGAATTTCAAATTGCACTAAACCCTGGCTCTTTCTATCAACATAAGTAAATTAAACAGACAGAAAATACTAAATATGTGTTTACATGTGCAACACATCATGATTACAAACAGCTTTCAGTTTAACGAACCATATCTGAAAACTCTATATAGGGCAAAAAACATTCCATACCATTCCAACTGAACACCCACTGAACAGGCATCAGAAGTATGACTCTAGCGGAAGTCGCTTCTGGGCTCACCAAGGGTCTGAAACTATATAAATGCTACAAACAATAGAATTCTGATGCTGCTTCAGTGACTATCCATGGAAAGCTTGCATGCAGAGCAGTGGTGGTGTCTCCAGTGTAACCGCCGGTGCCTCACATAGCAACTGGATGGTGGTCCTGTGTTGGAGACATGGGCATCTGCTCAAAGCTACCTTTCCCAATAGCTGCAGAGTTCAGAGGGCAATGACGTAGGACACAGTAATGGGAGTACATGCCACCGTGTTCTCAGAGCTGGGGAGTGCCACGGATGCTACTACAGCCTCGTCAGTGGAAAGCCTGCGTGTGGGCCATGACAAGGACTCCAAGCTCCACTGCCTGTGCCTGGTACAGTAGCTCAATGGAGAACAAAGGTGCCAGGGAATTACAGCATCTAAAACATATACAATGCGGTGCTTGCACACAGATGCAAATGGAGCGCAAGTATGGATTATTTGATGGAGACAGAATTCTTAAATTGTGGATTCTGAGACCGAACAAGCGAAAGTCATGCATCTGAAGTGAAGGTTCCAACAGCAAATGGCAGTTATATGGGCTAATTCAAAAGTGAATGACACTTCGAGTAAGCATTACTGTACACAGGCAGGATTATTGACCGTCTATGTGTTATTATGAACTAATTTAATAAGATCTGACATACAGCTATAGTTGCGACTTCCGTACCAAAAAAATAAACTAATTCCAAATCTGACTTTTAAAAGCTGCTTTTACCTTCATCTCTCAACTTAGCAAGTGCTTGTCTCTTCTTTCTCCGTTTTTCTTTCTTCAGAAAAGCTCTGTACTTTTTATGGCTGGAAAAAAAAAGCAACAGCACCAAAAAGGTAATGTGAAAAAATAAACATCTACAGGACAGGAAAGCAACGTACTTATCTGTTTAAGTTACGACATGTACATAAACTTCACGAAGGTACAGCAAAGTAATAACAGTTAAGTAAGCAACTTAGAGAGCATCAAGTACCTGGGTGTGTGTCTATATTTGTGTGAGAATGACCCAGAATTCTCATAAAGAAGTAGCATCTTATGATCAGGACTTTCCCGTAGAGCGTCATGGGGCATCAGTTCTTACAGAGCCTAAGCTTATTAATGGGGTTCTTGGAACATCTTACCTCCTTCACCTCCTCCTACCCGAGAGAGAATGCTGTCTACCCGCAGAATGATAAACTCACTTGATTTTACCTCAGGAACATTCAGAGAAGAAGCATTTTTATACCTCCTAAACGGTCTAGTAAAACCACTGTGCAAGCTCTCATCTTATCTAGGCCAGGCTATTTTAATGCCCTTAATATTGGCCTTCCTGCAAATTAGATCATCAGAATCCAACTTATCCAAAGTTTGAGCACACATCAGAATGTCTTCCCACTTGAAATCTCTTCTTTTGCCTATGCCTAAATAATGATGTCTCTTTAAGGCTTTATGCTTGTGTCACACAGGCCGTTGCTTCTATTGCAACAAATACACAGGAATAACGTTTGAGAGAAACGCTCCTCCAAAACACTTCCTCACCAAATTTCAAAAACTTCTTAAAACCCACAAATGCCTCTACTTCCCTTCCAACAAATAAATACAAGGGGGCAATGTTTGAGATGCGCTCCCACCACAGCGCTTATGTCCTCCAATGCGTACCTTCTACGAGTCCAGACTTTCAAGTAAAATTGTACGGGAGACAGGACCTTCTCAGTAAATACGGCCAAAGCTTGAAACTTCCTTCCCCTTCAACTCTGTTCTGTCCACTGCCTCCTCAAATCTAGGAAACTTCTTAAAACCCATTTTTTCTGAGCCTAAACTCTGTTCCGACTTCTACTACCATCAGTTTTTTTTAATCCTCTAGCGCTAGGACAACCTTTCCTGAGTATTTGCACGGTCTATAAAATCATAATCAAACCAGATCACATTTTGGCCACCACCTACTGTGCTATGCATACGAAAAAGAAGAAATTGTTCACATATTTGCAAAAGGAGTAGGGATAGCCAGTCATGCCTGAGTACTGGAGTTGGTAGAAAAATAAGGGGTTACTAGCACAAGGCTCTGAAAAATGCCAATGATCAATCCATGAATTTATATTTGTTATTATGTTGTGCAGTCTAGGTGAACAGAGAAAAAAGTTTACCTGGCTTCATAGATATGCTGTCTTTGATGCTATTGACAGCAAAAATCTGTAATCTACTTTGACCCTGCTGGGGAACAAAAACGTACTAAAGTTCCCAATGTCCTTTTACAATGATTATACTACCTGTGTAACATTTGGGAATAAAGGGGACTGGACCAAGAGCTCTGGGACAGAAGGTGCCAGAGGTGCGCACTTTTCATTTCCTATTTATAAACTATGCTCAATTTAGTCTGAATGAGGCCAGACGTCATGAAAATAGGTAGACTTGGATTCCAGCTTTGCTATTTGTGGATGTTGTATTAGTACAATCTAAATTGGTAATGTCTTGCAATAACTCCTTAATGAACTGAAAAGCCTACTCTAAAGAAAAATGTACTTTAAAAAGACTCGATAGGTGAAAAAGGATTTATCTATAAAGGAAGGTTGTCGAAAACAATTGAATAAACAGTTTTAGCTATGTTATTGTACGATTACCTGGGAATTCAATTTACATGCTCATTTTCATAAAAGGACTAAGACATGAGAATGGTCTTGTCCTGACGCAATCTAATGGAGCAATTTCACACATCGGATGGGGGAAATTTTTGTTGAAGTCATGATAAAAACTTGATAGTGCAAAATTTGAACCAGACAGGAGCTATACACAACATTCAGGTTTTTCAAGACCTATACCCAGGGCTCAAAAACTAAAATGGCTAGCTCACATCGGTGAGTTGAATCCAGGTAGGAGAGAGCTCCTATCCTTTCACTAACCTACTCGAAGGTCACATTGACAGATTTAAACATGTGCTTTGGCAAGGCCTGAAGAGGGAGAAAAGGTGAAAATGGAGCAGGGCACGGCTGGCCACAAGTGATACACTGTGATTCTATGCCACTGAGTGAAAATGGTGTGTGACACCTCCCAGTGCCTCCTAAATGACAACAAAAATGGCATAAGGAGGCCATGAAAAGAGCAGAGAGCCAGTGGCCAGAAACAAAGTTCTGAAGAAGCATGAAACTTGTCCCACTCATCACATACAGCAACAAGCTTCAGAGTTCTTGGCACCCCAAAGCAGCCAGCCTTCACTGACCACGCCACTCACCCACATCCCTTTATGGAACTGATGGAGCAGGCTTTCCGTGAAATAAAACCTGCTCGGATTGAACCCTCAGTAACATTCATTAACAGTGTGCAATGAAAATTATATGGTAAAAGAAACTAACATGGGGAAAATGCTACTGCGCAAGCGCGTACTAAAGCACTGAAGTAGGCCGCAAATGCTTTTTGACTAACGAAATAAAGAGGACTAATGCTGCTTTTATGCACTTTATTAACGTTTGCTAGAAAATAATATTTAATAATAGTTGCGCATGGGTAGATGCAGCACTGGGAGGGTGCGTAATGAAAAACATTTAAAGTGAAAAATAATGCTTGTGTTTGTTTTCCATAGAAGCATGGTTTTCTGCTCTGAATGAAGTTATGGGGTTAATGGAATAAAAGGAATAAATGATCGAAATAAAATTCGAACGAGAAGGGGAACGTGGACAGAGAATGTCCTTCAAGAAAAACGAGTGTCTGCCAAGAGTTTGCATGAAAAGACAATTCAATCAGCAAGCGGAGGAATGCTTCCTCTGGAGAGGTGCGAGCGGCACAAAAGTTTGCTACATAACTGGAGAGAAGGAAGTAGAAGAATGACAGTGGCTCGAATTTGTATTTTCTGGGGTGGAAGCTGACGTGATGAAATAAATAAAACAATAGAACATTGAGTGAGATGGACATGCCGAGTGTGGTGTGACAGTACACCCCCTTCCTTAACCAATCAAATGTAGAATAACCCTTCGCTTAGATACAAGTGTGGGTTGGACATCTGAGTTTTAGGGCATAATTGAGGTACCTAGTGGGAGGGGTTTAGGCTGTTGTTCTAGGTGCTTGGTGGTTGCGGTTCTGTCTGATGGGAGATCGTCGTTGTCGTCGGTTTGCTGTTCTGTCACCTGTCTGCTGATTCCTGGCTTAGTCTTTGCCTCTTCAAATCTTCTTGAGGGGCCTTGCTGCTCTCATGGCCAAAGAGTAGATTTCCTATTTCTATTTGGGCTAGTATAGAATGAAATCTGAATTTGCATAATCATTTGCAAACTTATTTTTCCTTATGACACTTTTGTCTCTTCGCCTATCCACTCCTTTATGCATTGTCATTGATATGAATTTGTCATTTTCTCTTCTAATGTTGTTTGCCTTGTGACGATCTATGGTTGTACTGTATGTTGGTATTGATGAGCTTTATTTCACATTATTTGGATAAACATTTATAAATATATAAATGAGTCTGTCTTTATTAGAGGTGTATATTAGTTTATAGGTATTTTAAGTTCTAAGTATTAGTTTGCCAAACCCTGTCAACTTTAAAAAGGATTGCATCGCCATAATTTGGTAATCTAAAATGAAGATACAAATGGGTTATTGGTAAGTTTGGTATCTTTAGAATTACACTAACCCAGCGTGAAGGGACTTGGTGGGTAATGAAATTGGGCCTTGTCTGCAGAATATATTCGTCCCAGATCGCTGGATCAGAACTTCCCTCAGACGGTGCCCCCTATTTTGATGAGGCTGCAAAGTTAACAAGATCACGGAGCAGAAAGCACCCATCACATGCGATGCTCCTGTGCCCCCGCCCCAGGATGGTCACAGCACCTACCACTCCACGACACAGGGTCCAACGCTCAACACTATTATACCTCTGACATGAATGGTTACCAAACTCCATCTATTCCAACAACAGCTATGAAAAGATGCAGTAAAGCGAGTCAAATGTTTGCTCTGAGCCAAGACATCCTCTATATGGTGCTCTAGTGTAGTATGCAGTATGAGCAAGGATGGCCAGGTAGATCTACGAAGCATGAAACTGCTTTGGTACAGATAAATCAGAAAGCTTAACTGACAGTACTTTTGCTAAAACTTTGTCTTTTCTATTTCTGAGACCAACTGGTCTTTATGGTTCAAATCTGTTTTGTTGTTTTAAAAAAATTGTATCATAACTGGCACAGTCATATCATCCGTTTATACCACAACTTTGTATATACGTATTCTTGTACAGTATACATCGCTTGTTTTTCCAGTTATAACATTGCTCATATGCTGCTTCGTAAGTGCACAACATTACATACAGTAGTATCCTTGACATTAACTTATTTCCTGTTCCCGGGTCACTGTTGGTAATGTACATATACCCCCCTATATGTGTTCCAGCCTCCCCACAGTCGTATCCACCTTTTCGGACATCCTCTGCGCACATATACGGTCTTTTCTGCCACCATGGCCATGTCCATATCTTTGCACCACTCCGTGAATGTGGGGGTGGTGGACGCTCCCCAATGTTTGGCAATGTTTCTTTTAGCCAACATCATGCCCAGTGTCGCCCAAGTCTGCATTGTGGAGTTAAGGTCCGTCGCTTCCCAAATATTTAGCAGGCACCGTTTGGGCTCTGAAGGGACTGGGTTCCTGCTTACTCTTGTGATTGTGTTCATAACTGACTTCCAGTATGACATTATTGCAGGGCAGGCCCAGAGTGTATGGAAAAAGGTACCAATCGCCCCACACGGCCGCAGGCAGAGTTGGGTGTCAGCTCTCCCTATTTTGTGGAGAGTAGTTCTTGTGTAGTAAATTCTATGTCGGATCTTAAGCTGTACGAGGCGTAGTTTGGATGCAATCGCTACTTCCCTGGGTGATGCTAGTGCCTCCTGCCAATCAGTGTCATCTAGGTCTCCTACGTCTTCCCTCCATTTTTCACGGAGCTTTTGCATGGGGTCTGGCATGTTATTAATAATTTTTCAGTATGTCATGGAGATTGCTCTCTTGTCCATATGATCCGTCAGTAATCTATCCTCTAACGGCGAGGCCTCCGGTGGGATAGTGTCAGGGGGAATTGCCGCCTCTAGGGCGTGCTTTATTTGGCGGTATCGGAATTGCTCCGTCGGCGCCATCTTGTACTGATCTTGGAGTTGTGTAAAGGTGATCATCTTTCCCCGCACCCAGAGATCTCCCACTTTGGATATCCCTATATTGTCCCGGTGTTTGAAGCCTTTACTCTTGCCCAACCTACCTAGCTTATCCGTGACCCAGAGGGGCGTTGCTTGTGTGATCTTATTGTGCCACCCCAATTTTTTGTGCCTTATGTTCCACACCTGGAGTGTGTGGTTCGTCGGGCCTATCAGGGCCCGGGTTTTGTTATAGAGTGCTCGATACAGGCCTTCCTCTCCCAACTCCATTCTATCAAGGCTGTAGGCCGGTATGTGTGGGGGACGTGGAGCCAATGGTTAATTACAGTCAATTGGGACGCCCAATAGTACGTTTGGATACTCGGGAGTGCGATGCCGCCATCGTACCATGTTTGGAACAATTTTGTCATAGCTATGCGGGCTGGTTTGTTATTCCAGAGGAGTTTGGTGATTTCTGCTTCTATGGCTCGGAAATTGGACTGGGGGACTAGGAAAGGCGTATTTTGAAGGGCGTAGAGGAACCTTGGGAGCGCCATCATTTTAAAAAGTGCCGCTTTCCCCAGGAGCGTCAGCGGCAGCGATTGCCAGTGTTTAGTATCTCTTTGTAGCCGTTGCAAGGGGGCTTGGAGATTCATAGTCATAAAGACCTCTGGGTCATGGGTGACGTGGATTCCCATGTACTTGAAATGATCCTCTGCAATTGTTACGTCACACCCAGCCGGCAGTATTGGTGGAGGTCCGTTCAGGACATACAGCACGGATTTAGTCCAATTTATCGTATATCCCGAGTGTCTCCCATATGAGCCACAGATGTCCAACATGCGGGACAGGGAACATCTGGGAGAGGCCATATAGAGGAGAACATCATCTGCATATAGGGATATGCGATCCTCGCAGTCGGCAGTCCAACGGAGCCCGCGAATGATAGGGTCTTGTCGTACCCAGGCTGCCAGCGGTTCTAGTATAAGGGCGAAGAGAAGCAGTGACAATGGGCAGCCCTGTCTCGTGCCTCAGTGTAGTGGAAACTCTCTGGATATATGCCCATTAGCTACTACATGGGCCAGGGGATTGGTATACAACAGCCTAATCCAGGAAGGGAATTTTGGTCCGAACCCCATCTTTGTGAGGACGGCAAAAAGGAAGGGCCATTCGACCGTATCAAAGGCCATTCGTGCGTCCAGGGACAACACGATGGCTTCCTCTTGTATGGTATGTTTTCGTCCCAGGACGTTATGGAGGCGTCTCAAATTTAAGGCCGTATTCCTACCTGGCATGAACCCTGATTGATCTGGGTGTATCAATTCGGCGAGATACGGTGTAAGTCTATTGGCCAGGGTTTTGGCTAGTATCTTGGCTTCGGCGTTAATCAGAGATATGGGCCTATAAGAGGCGCACTCCCGAACGGGCTTGCCAGGTTTGTGGATGGCCACTATGGTTGCCGTTCTTTGGTCTAGCGGCAGTTCCCCCCTGTCCAAACTGTTCTCATACATGGCTACGAGATAGGGCGTGAGTGTCGTTGCATTTCGTTTGTACCACTCTATGGGAATACCGTTTGGGCCCAGGGCCTTTCCTGACTGAATTTTACCGATCGCTATCGCTAACTCTTCCGTTGAGAGCTCCGTCTCCAGTAGTTGGGACTCCGTCTCTGTGAGCTTGGGGAGTCGGATACCGCGGAGGAAATCCTCTGCATCCTCTTGTGTTATTGTGAGCGCTGAGGTGTAAACCTGTTCATAGTGATGTGCTAGGAGGTCTACTATGTCTTGAGGGTTCTGTGTAGTTTCTCCCGTGGGGAGCTGGAGCTCTGCGATCCACCTATCCGCCTTTTCTCGCTTGTCAAGCCAGGCCAAAAGCTTGCCTGCTTTATCGCCGACTTCATATATAGTGTGTTGAGTCGCGGAGAGTCGCACTGTTTTGTTGTTTTCACTGAGATGAGAACGGTAAAAACAGAAGGCTTTATTATCAAAAGGCCCAGTCGCCAATTGGGAACCAGCAATGCAAAGGCAAGCTTCTGGATAGAAACAATGTAATCAACTAGAACATAGTCCCCAAACTCCCTCCCTCTCCGCCCACTCCCCACCCTAGTACTCACTCTTTGTAAGTGTGCTCTGGGTAATCTAAACCCTTTGTTAGTCTCTATCCCTAGCCTACGGGGCCCTCAGCCACTGTGTGAGTGTTGTCTCGCGTGGCAATCAAGCACAGCACTCTCAGGAATGTCAGTTCATGAAACTCCGTGGAGAGTAACGCAATGTATGGGTCCACAAGTCCCGGTACGCCTCTGGATTATGGGTCGCCGCCAGGGTCAATTTCTCCATGGCCAAGATGCGCCATATTCTATGTAGTTGCGTTGCGCCTAGCACCAGGCCTATTTGTCGACCGCTTCTAGATTTCAGGGGAAAGATCGTGAGATTGGAGAGCCCCAGGATGTTGTAGGCCAGGAAGTGAGGGACCTGCATCTCAAATGGGGTTTCTCTGTCCATCAGGACACCATCCCAATACCAAGTTAGCTTCGGGCATGTCCAAAAGAGGAGAAAAAGTGTACCAGTCACTTCACACCCTCGTCAGCAGTTCTATCGGGGGTTGGGGTTCTATCCGTTTAACCTAGCAGGGTTAAGGTAACGGAATGTCGCTATCTTAGTGGCCGTTTCTACGCATGCTGTATTGTGTGCAGTGTGACGTGCCCCGTGGTACATTTACCCCATTCCATGCGTGTACGAGGCCGCCCCAGTTCTTGGGTCCTCCGCCTCTGTCCCGGTGTGTTCTCCTCTGTATGGGGTTGTGTCAGAAGGGTGTACAGTCAGTGATGATACACTTATCTCCGTCCTTTGTTAGAAGCCATTTTTCGAAAGGGGTAAGCAGCCTCTGTGCAGCTTGAAGAATGTCGGGGTGGGTTACCCAATGTCGGATCTGTAGGTAATGGAGGCGTTCTGTTTCAGGTATTACGTTGTCAGTTTTTAGTTAGTCAAATGGAAAGGGCCGGTCTGCACCCAAGAAGTGCCCAATGGACCTACAGCCAGAATGCTACCACACAGAGAAGATGTGGGATGGAGGCCTGGGGAGATGTCGTTACCCAGTATGTTTGTGAGGGGAAGGACGGCAGGAGATTCTGTTGAATATGCCCGTGGAAGGAGACAATGGAAGGGCCTGGAACAGGAATAGGGCCCTGAGAAGAGTAGTCATTTTAAGAGCCGCTATTCTCCCCAGCCAGAAGTGGCGATAATGTCTCAATGGGCGAGGTCCGCCTTAACCTGGCAGAGTAAGGTACGGTAATTGATTGTTACTGTGTCAATGGTCGTGGAGGCAATCAGTCGATGGTAAGAAGTAAGATAACTGCTCCTGTAGGTGCAAATGCAGCATAAAGATTAAGGGCCTTTGACTTCTCGAGATAAATGCTACATCCCAACACCTTTTTAAATTGATTCAGCTCTTCTATGAAGGCTGGTAGTGAATTCAAAGGCTTGTTGAGTCTCACTAGGACATCACCTGCATATAGGCTTATTGTGTGCGTGTCTCCCCCGAATCGCACTCCAGAAACACGCAGGTCGTCCTAGACTCCATTTGCCTTGGAAACCATATAAAGGGCAAACAACTGGGGAGACAGTGAACGCCTGGTCGCGTCCCTCTCCATACGGAGAAGTGGACCAAGAGCACTGCGTTGACCCTCACAGCCACTCTAGGATCATTATAGCTGCTTAGTACTCAGTTGCAGATTACTCCCAAAGACAAAGTGGTCCAGGGTCACGTCCAGATATGGCCAGTGCACTCTGTTGAATGGTTTTTCAGAATTGATGGCCAAGAGCATCACCTCCTACCACAATTGTTTAGCCTTACTAATGAGGTATAGCATTCTCTAAGTATTGTTACCACGCTGTCAGTGAGGGGGTAAACCCGGCTTGGCCAGAGTCCACCAACACCATTATGAGGGGGTTGAGACGGGCTGTTTTCGCATCAATGTTTACAAGTGAGATGGGGAAGTACAAACCACAGACGCGTTTGTCTTTCCCGGGTTGGGAATCACAGAGAATGAGGCCTCCAACATGGAGCTGGGAGGGTACTAGTATCTGCAAATGAGTTAAAGAGTCTGGTGAGGGGGCGTGGCCTGGGAACATGGCCGACAGAAAGTGAGCCCTTGAGCTCCTGGCCGGCCCGATCGAGAAATCCTGCTTAATCCTGGCAGGGACATCCTGTATCTAGTGCAAACCAATGCTCACTAGCAGTGGAAACTGGACTACACCAGAAAAAGTGCTTTGGGTAAGGCAACACTGCCATTGTGTGCGGCGACCTGCGAGCGTGGCCCGACTCGTGATCTGCGGTGGCGAACAGCTGAGTCAGCTTCTGGGTGGACTCTGTGCCCCCCCCTTCCCGGTGGACTGGAGCGCCGTGGGAGGTGAGACCAGCGTGCTCGGAGTTGTTCGCCGTGGCCGAGCGGAAGCTCGGCGGTTGTGAGTGAGTGTCGCACCCCTGCACTGCGGCCCAGAGACTGATCGGCATGCCGGGTGGGGAAAGGCCGCCCGGCATGCGCACCGTGGCGGAAGACGTGGTGGTTGCCTGCCCAGTGCAGGGCTGCGGGCCAGCCTTCCTGGAGGTGGGCAGGTGCCCCGGACTCGCCGCTCCCTGGACGGAGCTGTTGTCAGCAGATGCCCGGTGGTCAGCCCGCATTGCCCGTGCTGTGATTATCCTCTTGCGGAAAGGAGCAAGTTTGTGGCCCCCTGGTGATACAGGCTGCCCCATGTGGAGGACGCGGCTGATCAGCTGCCCATTCGCAGGCCCTGGAAGTGCTGATTTAGACCCAAGTGTCATCATTGAAACCAAGCACCGGGGATTCCAGGTGAGGAGCCATGCAGCCCCTGGTCGGCCCGTGAGCGGGGACGGAAAGTCCCAACAGGAACTGCTAGTAGGAGGGCGCCCCCAGGCTGCAAGCAACACAAGCGGGCCCACCAAGCATAGGACACCCCAGGACAACATTGGAAGGAGGCGGTGGGTCTTTGGCATGGACACCAGACATTGTAGGTGGCCACCTGGAAGTTGGGGAGATCCCCAGGGCCCTGCAACACCCATCACAAACCTGGCCGGCCGAAGACCTGACCGGTGCACCCCCTCCTCCTCAGCTCTAGCTGGAGTTGCCCCTCCTACCCCCCAGGACAGATATAGAGGTCCTAAATCGACGCCCGCACCTGGAGTGCACTGTACCAAGTGACTACGTCTGGATACTGAGACGGTGCAAGTGGAGCCAAACAAACTCTCTTTCCAGTGGGCCCTGGGTACTGCGCCTATACAAAAAGTGGAGACACAGCACCGGTGGTGGTGTTGGGATTATTGTGGACAATATTACAGTGGCCAAACCAAGTGCAGGCGCACACGTCGACACAGGCCGGAGAACACCTGGGCCTGATGTCTGAAGTGGCGGAAGACTTGGGTAAAGACAAAGTGGCCCATTCTGCGAATACTAATACCATCACTCAGTATACCACGCCGCGTTACCCCCTCCAGCGGATAACTAGGCAAACGGGCCCAACGATGAAGGCAAGGCTAACGGCTGCGGTGAACCTTCCCATGCAGACATATTGGCGGCCATACAAGGCTCCAGAACGGCCCTGGAACACCAAATTGAAACAGTATCGATAGACGTGAATCTACTGAGGGCCGACTTGCGAAATGTGGCGGATAAACTGTCTATTGCAGAGGGAGACATTGTGGAGTTGAAAGGTGAGGTGGCAACTCTTAAACAACAGATGACCCAGATGACCACAACTACAAAGGGCCTGGAGCGTCGAGCCGAGGAAGCGGAGGTCCGCACTCGACCCAGTAACATTTGCCTTCTGGGTTTTCGAAACTGGTAGAGGAGGGGTCAGCGGAACAGTTCCTGGAGAAATGGATCCGCACTCAACTGCTTCCACAGGGCTTATCGGATTTCTTTGTGGTGGAAAGAGCGCACAGCGCGCTTGTGCCACTGCCACTGCGAGAGCCCAGCCAAGGGCCATCATAGCTAAGATTCATAATTATCACAACAGAGACTGTATACTGCGTGCCGCTCGTGAGAGACAGTCTCTCAGCTTTGGTAACAGTAAGATCACTATTTACCCGGACCAGACCAAACATTTCTTGGGTCAAGCAGAAGTGCGGGCGCTACAACTCCAATATATGCGCTTGTATCCAGCTAAACTGAAAATCCTGTCGCAAGGAAAAGCACACTTTTTCGAGACCCCAGAGGAAATGTGGGAACTGCTCGAGATCAGGGGAGATGCAATCCCTCCCCATGAGGCACACATTCAACGGCCAAGATGTGGCTCCTATACCCGGTATGGGACGCGACGCAGCAGCTTGTCCGCAGAAGACCTCAACATGATTCCGCTAGGGGAGCAGAGGGTCATAGTCAATGAGGATGGCACCATGACCTCGGAACTGTGAAAACACAGGGACCAGTCCAAAACGCAACTCCGTCAATAGTAGAGACTGGAGACGTAACAAAGACACTTATCCCGATGGTGGACTTTGTTCTGGACACTCTGCCTGCCCCTGCACCCGAAAATGAAGACATGTGAGAATTTCACTAATGTGGACTCCTAGTTATTTTCATGGTATAGTGCCTGTGGAGGCCTGGGACACTGTACCTGTGTCCAATGAGTGTAATAGTGTCTCAAGACTGCATGCTGAGTGGATGGGGGCGTTGCAACACCAGCTGTAGAGCCGAGAGGGCTGGTTCGAGAAGTGCTAGTTGTTTATGGTGTACTACCAGAATGAGATTGCTACAGCACTGCTCTGTGGTGCGCTTCGGCTGGTTAGTGCGATGGATTGGGACCGGTCGGGAAGCTTGTTGATGTGGGGAAGTTAATCAGTCCCTGTTGAACCGATGGAGAGGCTGTGCACGTGATGGCATGGCCATGGAGTGGGCATTTATTGATGCACAGTGTCTGTCCGGGGGGTGGGGGGGAGGTTGTGACAGTATTATTTGTTTGAATCGCATAGTTCGCAGCAGTCACAGGACGCAGGGGGGCGATGGAGAGAGCAGCATTTCAGGCACACAACATGCCGGGATAGGGACTGAGATTAAGCTTCTAACCTGGAATATCCGGGGATTGGGCACATGCACTTAGGGTAGAGTGCTCACCTTTCTGAAGAGGCATAGCATGCCTACATGAAACACACCTAAACGATGGGGGAGCTGCAAGATTAGCCAAGAAATGGCGGGGGCAGATTATTCACTCATCCTTCTCGATCTATGATAGGGGTGTGTTGATATGGATGGGTCCTGGAATACCTTTCTCCTTAACATACCTGGAGGCTGATGTGAGAGGCCGCTTTGTACTGCTCAGGGGAACACTGGATGGACGTGAAATAACCATACTGAATTCCTATGCCCCAAACATTGTTGACGCTACATTTTTTCAGACCATGCAAGATTTGATAACACAAGACATAGACGTGCCCCTCCTGTGGCTGGGGGACTTTCATTGTATACTACACGCTAACCTGGATAGATAGACTCCCACCCAGAACAAGCACAAAACCCTTAATGACCAAAAAACACCGTGAGGTGATGCGAGAGGTAGGCATACACGATGTGTGGCAGTTGAGCAACCCGACGCAACAGCTATACACTTGCTATTCACCTACGCACAACACCCATAGTAGGATGGATAGGATTCTAGTGGCAGGGCTCCCCAGGGTGGACAACATTGTAGTGACACATTTAGCCCGTTCTTATCCGAACACTTCCCAGTCAGCTGTGTGGTGAAATGGGGTTGCCCTGACCAGAGGCTAGGACATGGCGAATTTCCGCCGATATCCTGAAGACCCAGTCAGGAGGGAGGAATTGTCACAAGCATTAACCGAACATATGACTTTTATCTGGGAAGTAAAGGCTAGTAGAGCTACGGAATGGGAGGCGCTGAAAGTGGTGCTAATGGGTACATGCATGGGATTGACATGTGGAGTTCGTATGCAGCTCCAGCGGGAACTCCATGGGGAGGAGGAAGCCTTGGCTGAGATCCAGGTGGAGGGGCTAACACATCCGACTATGGTTGACCGAGAGCAGACCGTGTGCAGACGCATCAGGCTAGATAAATATAGACTATGACAATATAGACAGCGCTTACATAGGGAGGAGATAAGACCGGTCGCCTCCTAGCGTGGATACTGGGAAGGGAACAGACCGCACCCGAGACTACCCACTTGATCATGCAGGACAATACAAAAGTAACCACTAGGGCCAGTATAGTAGAGGTGTTTCAACGACACCTCCAGCGAGTGCACGCAGCAGACCCCGCCATCAAGGCGGACCACTATACGACGTTTCTAGAAGGGTTGACACTAAAGCGGATGGGGTCAGCAGATGTGGCAGCACTGGATGCCCAATTAACACTGGAAGAAATAAGCAAGGAGCTGAGGGGACTACCTAGGGTGAAGGTACTGAGGGGGAATTTCCCGTCCGAGTTTCAAAAGGCGTTTTCGGCAATGGTGGTGCAAAGTCTCCTACAGGTGTTCATGGAGGCACATGAACGGAGCGTGTTGCCACCTCCCATGAGAGAGAGAGAAATATTTATATTTTTGAAGCCTGGGGGTAATGACTCGGATCCAGCGGCATATCGACCACTCACTATGATCAACGCGGATATAAAAGTGCTGTGCAAACTGTTGGCTACTCGCTTGGTGCCCCAAATGCCTCGACTGGTGCATGGGGATCAATGGGGGCTCATAACCTGGACGAAATACCGGTATGAATCTGCGGCGATTGTCACATATACTGCACAAAGTGAAAAGCAGGGATGAGGAGTTGTCCTTGGTATCAATCGACCTGGAAAAGGCCTTTGATACAGTAGATTGGGGCTACTTGTTGGAGGCGCTGAAGGTAGTAGGCATAGGGCCGCAGTTTCGGAGCTGGGTCAAACTACTCTACACTAACCCCAGCGCTAGGGTGCGCATGCGTCTAAGTCGTGGGCACTGGAACATGGAACGAGGCAGGGGTGCCCACTTTCGCCACTATAATTTGGCTTAGCAAAATAACCACTGGCGGTCTGGGTGAGGAAGGAGCTCGCGAATTGGGGCATTTGCTTGGGTGGTGTAACACACGTGTTTCATTGTATGCGGATGACGCCCTTTTCCATACAGACTCGACCCGCGTGGCATTACCTATACTATTATGTCTCCTAGATGACTTTGGAGACTTATGCGGCCTATGCCTTAATCGCACTACGTCTTTAATTTTCCCCCTGGCGAGCATGGTTGCCACACCTTTGGATCCCCTCCTGAGTCTTGGGTAGCGCTGGGAATGGGCACACTTCCGCTACTTCGATATACAAGTGGCACATACGAATGCCCAGCTACTGCACCTTAATGTGGACAGGGTCATTGCTGCATTGTGGAGATCAGTAGCCTTCTGGAATACAATACCTCTTTCACAGATGGGCGGGCTGGCGGTGTCCAAGATGGTGGTACTGCCCACTGTCTATATATGCTACAAAACTCATTATGCTCGATCCACAAGACTGCTTTTAAACAACTGAACTCAGCAATCATCTCATTACTTTGGGATGGCCGCCGCAGCAGAATAGCCCTGAGCACCTTGTCCCGACGGTATGGGGAGGGAGGGCTGGAGGCACCAAGACTGGACTAATATTACTATGCGGCACACCTGCAACATGCAGCCCAGTGGTTTGATGAGGAGGACAATTGGGAGAAGCGATTATTGACGGGACACGTCACTGCAGACAGATTGCCTGTGACCTAAATGGAAGGCGCAGGGGTTGCCGACAACAGACCATACATAGTGCAACACACTGCACACATTTGGCAGCTATATGTGGAACAAGTCCTGAAACACGCTCTATTCCACCGGGAACTTCCCGTATGGATACTGGCGCCAGTACAGCAGACGGTGGCCCATATATCTTTTCAGGCCTGGAGGGAAGGTGGTTGTGAGGTGATGGCTGACTTATACCCTGGTGAGATTTTCATTACATACGAGCAGCCATGTGGGAATTTTGAGCTGGGACAGGGACACTACTTGAACTACGCAGGTTTGACTGAAATATTTAAAATAACCTGGCCCGACTAAGGCGCAGACAATGCACACCCTAGATATATTATTGACCTGTGGTTCGGGACGACGTTTGATACCCTATTGAATAAAGCAATGAGGCTGGATACGACCCCCCCCCCCCCAAAACGTGAGAGGCATGGGGCGTAGACCTAGGCACACCTTTGGAAGACAAGATATGGACTGCTGTTAGTGGACTCACCTGCACAGTATCCTGTCATGCCCGTTTCAAGCTGGTGCACTATAACTTTTTACATCGAACATATATAACGCCCAAGAGACTTCGTGGTATCACCCCTTCCCGCTCAGAGGACTGCCCAGGATGTGGTGAGGGGGAAGCTGATTTTCTGCACTTAGGCTGGAGATGCCCTATGGTGCATACTTTCTGGTCCCGGGTGATGGTCGATGTACAGAGGGGTACGACTTTTCATGTTGAGAGTTCACCACTACACTGTTTACTGGGCTATGTTCAGAAGCCAAAGGGGTGCAAGATGGCATACAAGCTTTCGCAACCGCTTTCGGTATTAGCGAGACGTAGAATAACCATAACGTGGATGGGTCAACGCTCCCCCACAATTGAAGTCTGGCATCGGGATGTGCGAGAGTGGACACTGGCTGAAGAAATACATATGAAATTGGAGGATGACCTCAGGGACTGGAGGGAGCTGTGTGATACATTTCTGAATCCCAACCTAGATGTAAGCGCCCTGCGCAATTCTGATACTAGTGCACGCATATCTGCAGGGGAAAATGAATAGTGAATGATGAGGCGGATGATGGGGTGAGAAAATGTGGACTGGGATGTTTCGAGAATAAATTGTTTGCTGTCCTATAACAATGTATATTCTCATTGTATATGCCGAACCTACCAGTTGTACCTGTACTGCTGCTACATGTTTGTTGAAACTGAAAAATAAAGGTTGTTAAAAAAAAAAGTCTTCTTAGGATTGGGGCAAGGGACCAGCAGGAGGTTTTATAACATAGGGTGAAGTAGTCGGGACACTTAAGCAGTTTCAGTCATGCGATTGCTGCGATGACTTCCTCAATTTGGTTGGAATTGTCTAGGGAGTCAGCATGTTGTGAGTACAGTCGGGGAATGCCTGTGCCTTGAAGGTATGTGTGAGAGTCTGCATCTTATAGGCCCTGTGCCTCATAAAGAGACTTGCAAAAGTCCCTGAAGGTTGATGCTAATTGGGCCAGTGACCTTAGAACTGTCAGGGGTCAGGAGAACAATGGCCCTATCAGTCTGACGCTTGGATGAAAGTTTGTGGGCAAAGATCCTGCCACATTTGTCTCCCCCTATGTGTTGTAGGAGAAGCAGCGTGCAGGCCTCGAGTAATCTACTCGCCTACCCACTATAGCGTGTCAGATTCATCCGGGAGAGCTTTTTAGGGCCTACTCACCCGTTCTGGCAAGGTGACAAATAACAGCTGTTCTTTTCACTCACAAAGTGAATGAGTAATGAAGATGCCTTTAAACCTTCTTTTTATCTTGTCACATTTACGTTGCATTCAGAGACTGAGGTCAAAAGTCAGTTTGTCTTCCTACATTTACTTCTCTTTCTCTGGCTGTGAAGTTAGAGGATTTTGTAAAGGGAACTGTGTGACAATCATGCTGTGCAAAGCGTGTGAAATGAAAGGCTGTAAGAGGTCAGGCTTTCTTTCTAACACAACATTGAAAAAGCTAATAAGTGAACTGTGCAAACATTTGAAAATATATTTCAGTAGTTATGAAGGCACAATTTTGTATTTCTGTGTGGGGAGAAAAAGATTTTTATAGGATGGAAACAAATCAGAACACTTTACTTGGTGATGTGCAGAAGATACATATTTTTGCTGAAACCCAATTTCTAAACATTGTTTGTACGCTATATAGTTTTTATCAGTAAAACTGCATGTTAGTGGGAAGGTTTGTGGTCATTTCAATGGAAATGTGTTGCCTGTAAATGACAGTGCACTACTACCACATCATGCTTTATTAAAAGTGAGTTTTTTGAACATGAACTGAGAAATATTCCTGACCCCACCCTTAATGCAATGCTATTAGCGAACTAAAAGGCAAGTCAGGGGTCATGTGTACCCTATATGTGCGCTTGATTCTTATTATAGAGGGAGCAAAAGTTTAGTCTATTAAAAAAAATAAAAAATGTTGTACAGTTGTACTCAAATACTTGAAGGAGGTCTTATATGTGATAATGAAGAAAAAGGTGGACCCATAAAATATTTGCCTAGGATGACACAATTTGAGACCAGTTTACGGGTCAATTAAATCACAGTTAGATTGAGTAAAGTATTCAAGCTACTAAACCGGCAGGTCTAGTAACACTTTTATGGTTTTTGGAGGCCAGAGCGCATATTCTGCCCTGTTTAAATCTAGGCTGTGTGGTTAAGTCCGGGCGGACTCTAGCTACTATCAAATCTTCTAGGCCCCTGTTCATTTGTGGATGTCTTTTAATTCTCGCACCTGCCCCTCTAGTTCCCTTCTCTTCACGCAGCTTGTTTTTGGTTGTGGAGGTAGCAATGAGCACCCCTCTCACAACCGCCTTCAGCGGCTCCCATAGGGAGGCTATGTAACTGTCCTCTGTATCATTCGTTGCCATGAAATCAAAAATGGTTTGTGTGAGTTTATGGACAGTGTCGGGCCGGTGAAGCAAGCATTCTTTTAATCTCCATAGGCCATTCACCAGCCGTGGGGCCTTGACCCGCAGGGTGAGGACAAGGGGTCCGTGATCGGACAGGGCCCTGGGTTCAATATCTATCAATCTGTTTGATCCTAGAATGCATGGTCAGTGTGCCCAGGAAGTAGACCATGCAGGCGTAGGTTTTATGTGGCGGAGAGTAGTATGTGTAATCTCTGGTATGTGGATAGTCTATCCTCCACATGTCTCTCAACCCCACCGCATATAGCCACTCATTCCGCCCCCCGAGAGCCTGACTGTCCATAGCTTTGTCCCAATCTGTTGAGGCTGTTATTCATCACACGGTTGAGGTTTCCCACCCACCCCATTAGGATAGCTTGATCAGGGAATTCTGAGGTCTCCAACACTGTCCGCTTCAGAAATTGCTCCTGGTTGTCATCTGGGGCGTAGATGCATGCAGCAGTAAACGGATGCCCCCCTAGTTGGATGTGGTAAGCTAGTATCTGCCTCTTATTTTGACTATTTTGTTCCCAACCAGCCCCCTGAAGGAACGTGAGAATAGGATGGCCGCTGTCTTCATTGGGTTAGAGGGTAATAGCGGGATTTCAACCTATACCAGTCCCTGGGCAGATGTGTCACCTAGAGGAGGCAGATGCCCCCCCGACTTGCTCTACGAAGGACAGCACTCCCCTCTACTTGACGGGGCTACTGAGTCCTCGCCCAGTGAGGCAAAGGGCCCGATTTACAAAGAATCTGCAAAGTTGTGGCAGAGGCAGTCGTGGCGGGATCTCTGCACTCGTGGTGGGATCTCCGCAATGAGAAACTGCAGTGCGGAGATTCTGTCACGACTGTGTAGGGTCTTTGTGAATTGGGCCCAAAGTATTTTCAAGTCGGTGGGGGTGGGTGTATGCTGCTGATATCTCCCCCGTGTGGGCTCGAGGGTTGTAGTCGGGACTGAGAATGGGGGCGTGCTTTAGAGCATATGGGAGGAGATGAGCCCGAGCCCATGAGGGTCTTCCTATGGTAGAGGCAGTGCTATCCCCTTGCCGACGCCCAACAAAAGCATAAACAAGTAAATAACAGAGTAATTCAAGTGAACACCATTGACAGCCATGGTAGTTCTGTGGACAGCTCCTCCAGGACCATGGGTGGAGTAGTCCACATCCAGTGACGTCTCACAGTACCTCCAGCTCCCTCACTTCTAGTGCAGGAAGCGAGGCATGAACCAAAGCAGCAAGGCGCCCATAAACAGTGTCAGATCAAGACTCTGGCTTAGCTTGTGTCTTGACGATCTGGGTCCCCTGTTAAAGTGTTGAAGTACTGCTTGCCTCTTGAGGGAAATGGTTTCATGGTCCGGGTGGAGGCATTTAGATGATCTCATGAGCCAATGCCATTGGCCCGTTCAACTCTCGTTGATATTGTGGGACCACCGTGGTGAACCCTCCCTGACCTCATCTGGGATGTTCAAGAGTTGGCATGCCTCAGACAGGGTTTTCTTCAATGCAGTGTGCCGTCCCAGCACAAAATGAGGCCGAAAGGTTGGCCCCAGGCGTACAAGATTCCTTTAATTCTGAGGAACTCCATGACAGGTGGGAAGTCCCTGTGTTTCTTGAGTGTCAGGGTGCAGAGGTCTTGGAACAGCGCAATGTTGTGGCCCCAGAACTGTACAAGGTAGGCGTCTCTCACTTTGCACAGGAAAGTTCTTTGAGCCGGAGGTCATAGACGCATGCAAGGAAACTTGGCGGGCGCCCCCTCCATCACCCAAGCGGCCCACCCTTTAGACCCTGTCTAACTGTATGCTGGTCTCTGCCACCGGGTCTAGGATCTGGCGGAAACAGGCCAGTATGTAATCCATTATGTCTGCGCCCTCAACCCTGGTCGGTGCACCACGGATGCGATTGTTGCTCCTGCGGGAGCGGTACTCTAGATCCTCTGCATGGGCCAGTAGGGTCGCTTGCTATTCTTGTAGGTGCAGGACTTCTTGTCCCAAGTGTTAGAGCTCCTCGCCTCGTGCCGTTTTGTTATCTTCGAGATTGGAGAGACTGTCACCTACCTCTGCTAAGTCATGTTTGACATCCCGCAGGTCCTGGGAGAGCTCTCTTTTCGCTGACTGGAAGTTGTTGTGTAAAGAAGCAAAGAAGGCCTCCATGAATGTCGTCAGTGAAGCTTCCTTGTCACCCCCTCCGCAACAGCCGAGGGCCACTGGCTGTACTCAGCCAGGACACAAGAAGAGCGGGAGAGCATGCTCTTCAGAGTGCAGTCTATCTTGCCCCATGCTGCTGCCATGTCGGGCCGCCACTACTTTCACCAAACATAATCAGACCACTAGGCCCAGCTTAGAAGGGGGGGGTCCTGTGAGTGCAGGCCAGTCCCACCCAGAATGAAGTGCCCACTCAAGCCTCTGCAAGCGCAGCACTCACTATGTGTGGCCATCTGGAGGGGGTTGAGCTGGCCTCATGACTTGTGCCGGTGTGTGCTTTGCTGGTGTGGGCCTGGCCAGCTGGAGAAGCAGGGGCGTACTGGGTCCTCTGTCTATGCCCTCTGTGGCATGGGGCTAGGCCGATATCTGTCAGGCACTCAGGCCCAGCCATTTCAACTGAGCCAGCCACCCCGTTGGAGATACTGAAGGGAACAACCCACATCCTCTGCTGGCAGGCTGTCACTGATTTAGGTCTCCAGTTCAAGGAAGTCATCCATTACCGGGAGGAAGCACGACATCAAAGTCACAACCGCCACTGGTTGCTTACTGTGCCGCAGCACCGAACCCTGTCATCTGGGGGTTAGGGGGCCACGTCTGCTGTGTGACCGATGCTCCTGGGGGGCAGGGGGCCTAGGTTCGCCTGGGAGGGGGGGTAGGGGGGGGGACAGCCTGCTTCCCCGGCGCACGGGGCTGTCCCCAAGTCGGGTCCCAGTACTCTATGCAGTGCCTGCCATCTTGAGCTGTACAGACTCGAGACCATGACCTTTAGAGTGCCCGTACAAGAGCGAAGGGGGTAGCTCACTGGGTCTCTGTGCTGCAGCCCAACGTCTGGAAGGGTCCTGTCCTCTGGGATGGCTTCTTGGGGCCCCCAGGTCTGGCGGTAAATGCTGTAAACTATGGCGGGTGGAGGAGAGGAGCGTTCTATGCGGCCTCCATCTTGACCAGGCCCCCAACAACAGGTGTTGAGAAAGTACTAACTTCAAGGTGAGGGGTGAAGAGAAAAGCCTGTTGTCTCCTTTCAAGATCGTCCCTGTCCGGCCTTATCCCAAATTAGAGGGAAAGTGACCTTTCTATCTACATGATATACATATCTCCCATGCTCCTCCGATAAAATGTCAGAAGGCTGTTCAACTCTGGAATCTTATTATTATGCTACAGGCCTATTATTGCATCTATTTCTGTTATCAGTGTCTCTGCTTCTAGTATGTTTTTTAGGTTGAGCCTGGGCAGCGCGCATGCGCTGCTCTGCGAGGCATGTAGTATAGAGTTAGGGATGTGAAGCTCTGCCCACTGTCCGCCCATATTTTTCATTGGCTTGTGTCGTTGTCCTTGGTAAATGCTAGCTTCTGATTCGTTAATAGGCTTGGTAGTCCCTCCTTAGTACCCCCTTGTCTTCATTTGTAACCTCCCATGGCGACACCCCCGGTTACGTGTGTCGTTGCTCGGTAGGCTTTAATTACAGCCTCCGAGCACTATTTTGCTAAATGCTTTTCACCTGCCTGCAAAATAGGCAGGATGTGCTCTCTTGTAAGACTTCATTATTTTCCCATAGCACGGCACGCCACAGTGGCGGCCGTGCCTTTTATTTGCAGTGCCGAACGCGGACGCATGTTTTTTTTCAATTTTTTAACTTTTGTTTGTAAAAGTGCCCCATGGGGCGCTTTCACGTTCATGGCGGCCATGTCTCTTTCTTTAGAAGAGCTGCGTCTGAGGAAAGGGGCACGGCCATCATTAAAGTGAAAGCGGTGCACGGGGCGCTTTTGCAAACAACCATTTGCAATGCAATAGGTCTCGCATTTTCTCGAGTTTAGTAAATGCAAGACCTATTGCATTGCAAATGTTTGTGTTTTCCTGTTTCCAAGTTCCAACGCCCAGGGAGTGACGTCAGTAATGCGTAGGGATCCCGGCGCTATTATCCCGAAAAGAGTCCCCAGTTTCAAAGTAACTGGTCTCCGGACTTCACAGCGCAAACCGTGGAGAGGAATGCAGGGGGGTTCCAGGTGCGGCATCTGCATCCCGCTGGTAACTTGCAACCCTTCTGTAGAAAATCAAACCCACCCCTCTCGAATCACGACTTTAAAGGTCCAAGTTCGAGTAGTCTAGTTAAAAAAAAAGAATGGACTCTGATTGGTAGCTGTGCCTGAGGCGAAAACCATATTATTGATTGGTTGGTCTGTTGATTCTTCTAGCCTGTGATTGGTTATTGGTCCTAGACCCCGACAGGCTTTAGGATTGGCTGTTTTGATTTTGTCGCTAGCCAGATTAGAGGCAGTGACAGTTGCTAGGCTGCTTCTGAAACATGTGCATTGCTAGCCACAGCAGAGTGATTTGCGCAGATTCAATTTTAGAGCTAATGAATCAGATGCTACGTTCGTTTCCTTTAACATCTGTTGGGTTCAACGGTCCTCTTCTCAATAGGCGCTATAAAAACCAATGCATTTCAACGGAGACCCTGAGAGAGTGTTTTTACTTGTACTGCATGCCTTCCCTCTTTATCTTTTAAACTTTTAATTTGCACGAAAGCTTAAGCGAAGCCGTAACTTTGTTGTTTTATTAATATCCGGCACACAACCACGTGAAGTCTATTAGCCATCCACAATAGCCCACTATGATACACCGTCTTCTCTCTCTGGACTTTTATCAAACTGCCCATCACCCTATTTGTATTTACTCCGATGTAGGGGTGCGTGGAGCCATGGATGGCAGAAATGTCATTTGAATACTGCAGAACAAGAGTAGCTCTAAGCCTGCAAATGTTTACTTGTGGGTGCCGTTGGACTGCTTCTCCAGTTTTAAAGATCAATTCAACTGGGCTGGCATGAATATTTTAGAAGATCCTGGAGTAAAATGGTCTTCTCTCTTTTTTTATAACCCCTTATCTACTTTCTAATCCTTCCCCTCCCATTGTCGTGTTAAATTTCTTCCCGCCCCCTCCCGTTGTCCGTGCCGTCTTTACTCCCGACCCCCCTCCCGTTGTTCGTGCCGCCTTTACTCCCGCCCCCTCCCGTTGCCCTTGCCGTCTTTACGCTCGTCCCTCCCTCCCGTTGTCCATGCCGTCTTTACTCACGTCCCCCCTCCCATTTACTGCAAAAATTACAAGAAAAGGGTCCAGGCACCTTGCGCTTACCTTATTCCCTTAAAAGTTACCCCTTTTACCTTTAGATCTGGTGCATTGGTAGACTAGATCACCACTAAGTTCAAGGTTAATTTTACTTTGCTTGAAGTTTCATTTTAAGGTACAGACTTACCATTGTGATTTGAGCAAATAACCATACTCTGGATGTCACCCACACACAGGGATGCTTATGAGTGCAGCACGCTCGGCTGTAAAGCAGCTGCTTCTAACACTTCTCACTCACCAAGCACTCTTGCTGCCTCTGCTAAAATTGTGTGTGACCGATTAAGCAACAGATATGACAAAACAGTTAAAAGGTCCCTAAGGCGAGACCTATTGGCTATGCCAATGCTTGTTTTGTTCCTGAAACCACCCTTAGCAGTATCTCTCTTTTATAGCCCTAAAACTCCTTACTCAATCTCCATGCCTGTTCTTGCATAGCCTATTCTAATTCTGCCATATTTCGGCATCGCTTACTTTTTTTTGTTTTTTACAGCCAGAACAGGTGTGTATCCACTGTATCTACATATTCATAGATTATTTTATTTGTGGCCAACCTCACTCCCACCCCCCCCCCACCCCCCCTCCCTTCCCCGGTATGGGCTAGTTTTACCAGAGATATTGCTCCCCAATTCTCAGTGCTTCTCCTTGTGTCTTGACTGTTTGATGGAAAAACAGAATGTCTTCCATCCTCCATTATTCAGCCTCCAATCTCATTAAATTCAACTGCCTCACCTTGATCATAGTTTAAATAAAGGACAGCTCTGTACCTATCCCCAATGCATTACAGACTGCTCAAAATAGCCCCTGTTCTGTTGAGGGAGCGTTAACTGCAATGATTCCAAATGTTTGAACTCATATTGATCTAGTAAATGTAAGGCATTAATCATCCTCGGATGAATCAATAGCAGCAAGTACAAGTGGTCAATACTTTGCAGACCTAAACTTTGTTATCCATGACCTTATGAATACATACAATGTGCAAATAGGAAGGAATGGACTAATCTAGAGGGAGACGAATGTGCACTTGAGTGAGCAAAAACACTACTTTCTCATGGTTTCTTTCTCTCCATGCATACACTAGACACATTACAGTATGAACATTCAACTTAAAGAGACTTGCACTTGCTGGCCCCCAACCAACCCCCTTTCCCATTGATCTATATCCCACCAGCAATAAACCAGGCTGTGCTCCCAACATCAGTCCATGACTTGCAGAAACAAATCCAGCAAGAGGGGTTAGGTTGTTCATATTTAGGATTACCATTGCCTATCAAACTAAAAATCAACATCCAATATTTACCCCTTGAATCATAATGTTCTTTTACATTTTGAGTAGTACAATCCAGATAACTACCCCTACGTATTTCCAAGAGTTCCTAGTTATACCTGTCTTCTACATTCATGCTCCCTGAGCAGCCATGGTATGGTTTGCAATGGGCCAATTTTGGGCAGAAGCCCCATGTTTAATTTGATCAAGCACTAATATTTACATGCAGTGACAAGCTTGTGCAGACTTTTACATTTGAGGTACTTGTTACAGACAGCATTTCGTTTAGAGGTCACTGCATCTAAAAAAAAATTCAAGTACATCGAATCAACAAAAAAAGAATAACAACTTTCCACATGAACTGCATATAGTAAAGAACACAATTTTGCCCATAACACTCCAATAAAGGAATACATTATGCTCCACAACTTCAAATTTAGTACTGGCAGCACCCATTAGACCCTCTCATCCACTATCATTCCAGTTAACAGAGCTTCAACTGTCACACTTATTTCTTGGATACCCATAAGGGCGGGCTTACGCTCGACCCGATTTTTCCAAACTTAAAGGAGCTTTTGGCTGTAAAACTCATTAAGGCTTCAGGAGTCAGTGTATATTTATTGCTTAAATTAATACAGAAATATACAAGATAAATACAAATGAAACATTAAAGAGTATCATACAACTGCAAGCTCTATTTATAGCATTAACTCTTCCCTGCTGCATTAATCTTAATGTGACTGATATTGTTAATACATATGTTGGTTCTTTACACATGAAAAGGGTGGATTGATGGATCCTGGCCATGTGTGAGTCTAATCTAGGCGAGGGCCTTAAATTTATCCAGGGCCACAGGAATTATGTGATTGTGCAGCAGTTTGAAAATTATTATAGATTTGTGCGTTTGCCATATAATCCAACATTTGCCGCATAATCAGCAGGTTTTATCAAAAAAAATTGTTTCTTGCTGAAACGGTTTAAAAGTTTCTAAAAATGCAGAGACATGTGTTGCTGTGCAGTGGAAGGCCCTTTACAAAGCTGGGCTAGTCACCTTCCTGTTGCTTATTGCTAAATTTGATTGTTAAACTGGTTCTAATGAGGTGTAACCATTAACCAGACCGTGTTCCGAAAATTAAAAATGACGAAATAATGAAGTAATACTATTACAAAATGTGCAGCATTATGCCACATCATTTGCCATTTCCTGCTGAATAATTTGCTTTTTCTTGCCGCATAATTTGGCCCCCTCCTGCTGCATAATTCCAGTGGCCCTGCATTTATCACAGAATTTACAAAGAGACATAAGTGAAATCCACTCAGGAATATCCACACGACACAGGATTTGAAAGTATACACCATTACGGTTTATTAAAATGGAGAAGTAAATACAGAAGGCAGAAAGGCATTAGGCTTTCAATTCGAAATATGCAAAATCTAAATAAATGTAAAATACTGTTGCATGCGAAATCTAAGCCCTAATCTAATCAATCACTAGAACCGAATATGGTGTAGTATCAGGCAAAGGAGAATCAAAGAGCATTTGTCCTAAAGACTGGTCAATTAACTAGGAGAGGAAGTACATGGAAAAAATTCTAAATTCAGAATAATGAAAGGTCTGACATGGAGTCTGCCTTAAGAGAATCGGGAAGAGCATTGGCTCATCTCCAAAATGGTGAGCCCTTATACACTTTTAGACCAAGAAACTGTGCAGTCACTGTGGTGTGAACAAGAAAGTTAAGTATAACAACCAATTGGAAAATAGAACACGCATCACTTGGTATCATAACATTTGCCCTACGTCTAATGAGTAGGCTGTACTGTGCCTTACACAGAAAACAATACTAGATTCAAAATATAAGTAGCACCCATTTCGGCTGAAGGAAGCGACCTTCGTTTGTATACAACTGTAAAACCGATCTCTCCGGGAACATCAGGAACAGTTAACATTGCATTTTATAAATGTTACACAACAAGCAAGACCATAGAACTAACGGAATCTCTTACTAGTAAACATGTGTGACAGTTCCAGTTAGCGCAGCACACTTTATACTCTTGGTAAATCAGGCAAGAGCATACTTCGCTTATTTGCACACTAAACCAATTCTTATAATTTTGCACTCTGCTATCACCGCCACTTGAAGGGGAAACAGGAGCGGGTCATGACTCAAGGTCCCAGGCTCCTTTGCGGCTGTTACCGCCGCCGAAGCCCGCAATACGCGCCCGGAGGCGCTTTAAAACATCAGCAGGGCTCCCGCAGCGCGGGAAGCCCTGTAAACTCTGCTATCACCGCCACTTGAAGGGGAAACAGGAGCGGGATAGGACTCAAGGTCCCAGGCTCCTTTGCGGCTGTTACCGCCGCCGACGCCCGCAATACGCACCCGGAGGCGCTTTAAAACATCAGCAGGGCTCCCGCAGCGCGGGACGCGCGCGGGTGTGCCCAGGCCAAGGGCGGGCCCGTCTGCGCCCATCAGCGACTGACAGAGGCTGGGCTGGGTAACCCCTCTGACGTATAGAAGCCAACATGGGTAAGCGCAAATTGCCTTGTTCTAATGATCTGCCCAAAACTAAAGCCAAGATCCCCCGTAATTGTGCCTCCATAATGTCTTATCTAACTAGTGCAGTGGGGGCAATCACCACAGAGATCCACAATGTAGAAGCTCAGTTGGGTATGGGTGAGGCGAACTTGGTTGACAATATCCCCCACTTGGCAGTCTCACGTACCTCAGGATCTGACTCTGTTAATGTTACTACAGCGGGGGCCGATGGTTCTATTCATAATATTGACGCTATACCAAATTCAGGACAGGAAACGTCTCTGGGGATTGGCGGAAGTATACCCGTGACCTCGGCAATGGAAATGCCCGTAGCACCTATGAAAAAAGAGAGGAAAAAAGGACCCAAGGGAGGCCCGAATAAAAAGGACTCTGTCTCCCAGGAGGGGTTTGGTAGTCACACGAACATGGAAGAAAGGGAGCCCTCTCACTTGGGACTTACTCCTACGGAAGTAATTCTAACCCATATTAACACTTTATTCGAGACATTGAGAGTGGAATTAATTAATTGTATGAAATATGGAGTTGATGGGATTATGAAGAAGTTGTTACATCTTGAAAGAAAGTGGGAGGGGGTGGCCTGTCCTAATATTATCGAGAAGGAGAAGGGCGAAGATGGAAATTGGATATCTTCCTGTAATAATATCAACCAAAATGAGGATAGGGTGTCTGTCACCGGGGAAAATGGTGCTAGTACCTCTGGTCTTGGCCCCCAGAAGCTTAATGAACCCTTCCAGGGCCCTAAAACAGTTCCTAATCTGTTGAATAACGCTGGAGCTCATGGGAAAGCTGAGGTTAGGTCTATGACAGGCACAACTAACCCGATTGGTAAGAATAGTCACGTAAGGCTCCACTTACCCCCAGAGTCCACACCTCTGGTAGTAGTACTAACCGGGGTGCCCCCCCTTAAGATGAATGTTGGGGAAACAACAGGTCAGCTAATACGCAAAGTTAAATTTTGGTGTTCTAGACACTCTGAGGGGGGCTTGAATGCGTCACCTCACATTATAATGGCCAGACGGGTTGACTGGGTTGGCCACTGTCACAAAAATATTGATGGCGATTGCGTCGTAAATTTTGACATGAAGGATGTAGCAGGTTGGCTTTTTGAGACCGCTCAGTGTGGTGACAAAGAGGGAATAAAAGTATTTCCTCTGGGGGTTTTTTATCCTCCCAAAGTGGTTGAGAGGGCCAACTGTTTACCTCCCTCTCTAGGGCCGCAATGGAGAGAAAATAGGCAAAGAGTGGGTATCAGACCAAAGCCGAGTGGAAATCTCTCCCTAGTGAGCGGGATCCCTATGACTCCTTTATCTGTGGGGGGCGCCATAGGGAAAAGCTCAGCCCCTAGGGGGGTGGAAACAGCAAATAGATTTGAAATATTGAGTGAGTTGGACGGAAATGATTGACTAACCACTATCCCTCTTGTACAAGGAAGGGAGGAGGGTACACAACGGGAGCCCATAATAAATATGACACAAGTAAGCAGGCCCAATGTAGTAGGTTCAGTTAATATACTTAGTTGGAACATTGCAGGGTTGAGAAATAAAATGGAGGATGCTATATGGAATAATTTCTTAAAGGAATATGAAATTATTGGGCTTCAAGAATCTTGGGAAGTGGGTAATACCCTCTGGTTGGATGGCTATTCTACCTATTTTGAACCAGCAAGGACCTCGGTGGTAGGAAGACCAAAAAGGGGATGGATTACTCTAATATCCCTCAAGGTTATAGGTACTCGTCGAAAATTGGAAACAGGGCTAGCAAATTGTTTAGCTGTTGAAATTGTACCCGCCAACTCAACTAAAGTTTTAATTGTTAACTTCTATAACTCATTTGATAGAACCACAGTTATTGAACATCTGTCTAGTCTTAAAACTTATCTGGAGAGTTATAAGGAGCAACAAGTCACATCTTATTTGGTTGTTATTTTAGGGGATTTTAATATACATTTATGTTCCAAGAGCTGTTATGTTACCGATAGCCTAGGGCCTGGCATGTATTCAGACGTACATTTTGAACACACACTGCAAGGGAAATTTTTGGAACAAACCCTTGCAGATTTGGGTCTTTTATATCCAAATGATTTAAGCGACACAGTTGATATTCCATCCTTTAAAGGTAGGGGAATGCATACGACCATTGATTACATTTTTATAAAAACTGCCCTGGAAAGATTTGTTAAACATTATACAGCTGTGTGGTCACAATTCAGTGACCACAATCCCATACACCTGATACTGGGAGAGGGTATTGGGCTTAATTTGGTAACCGATAAATGGGTGCCTACAGCAGTTATTAAGAATAAAGACCAGGGCGGTAGACTAAAATGGTGTAGGGTCATCCCTGAAGACTTCTGTAGTAATTTAGCTACCAAAGTGGGATTGGAAATAGAGCTATGTCTTAATAATGGGGCAAGAGAAAATGGAATTTTAGTCGCCTATGGTAAAATTTGCTTGCAGGTGGCAAAAGATCTTACGTATGACTGCAAGAACTATCCCAATAGAGGAGAGAGGTGGTTTGACCACAGATGTTCATTGGCGCATCAGAAGTTGATGGCCGCCTTAAAAAATAGATCACAAGATAAAAGTTTAATAGTTGACCTTAGGAAAGAGTATAAATTAGCTATTAACACACGCAAATCAGACATTAAAAATGATGCCCTGAATGAATTAATGTCAACTGATGTAATAAAAAATAGTGTCAAGTTCTGGAATATTGTGAACAGACCATTCTTTGCGGATAACCAAGGCAGTCTGCTGGAGTATAATATCCCTGAAGAGGATTGGATCAACCATTTTAAAAACATATATGGGGACCAGGGTGATTTGGAACTTAGGAGTCCCCCATATGTAGGCAGGAAATATTCCCTAGTTTTTACGGAGAAGGAAATAGCAGTGGCTATAGATCAAATGTCAAGGAACAAAGCCCCTGGTCCGGACGGCGTCCCAGCTGATCTATACAAAGCTGATATAGCCGTATGGTCTAAATTATTAGAAAATGTTTTTAATAAAGCTTGTGAATTAGGTTTACCCAAATCTTGGTCACATTCGGTTATAGTGCCGGTTTTGAAAAAAAGGGAATAGAGGTGACCCGCGATGCTATAGGCCAATTTCATTGATAGATTCAGCCATGAAGGTTTTAGGCAGAGTGATCTTAAGCAAGCTCGCTGAGTGGCTTAATGATGCTAATATCCTCTCAAACTTACAGTACGGGTTTAGGAAAGGGAGAGGAACTACGGATCAGTGCCTAAATCTGCTTCTATTATCTGGAAAATACACGGTTGCGAAGAAAGGTTCACTTCATTTGGCCTTTATGGATCTCTCTTCGGCCTTTGATCGTGTTAATAGATCCAAACTGTGGCACCTGCTTTCAAAACTAGGCCTAGATGAAAATATAGTAAACTTTTTAGCGGATTTGCATCAGGACCTTACAGCCACGATAAGATTTGATCAAAAAGGTAACCTTCAACGTAGCATTCGCATTATTAAAGGAGTGAGACAGGGTTGCATCCTAGCCCCACTTTTATTTACTTTATATATTAATAATCTAGATACAGTTTTAATGGGTGCTAGCTTGGATATTCCTCGTGTAGGTGAGCGGCTAATCCCAGCTCTCCTATACGCGGACGATGCTGCCCTTTTAGCTAGAACGGCAATTGGCCTACAGCATCTTTTAACATCGTTTGCTGTTTTATGAAGGATTTGGATGTCAATTTTTCAAAGTCTCACACCATGGTTATGGGGGTAAAACCTAAGAAATATAAAACTCACTATTGTGAAGGGAACATAATAACACGGGTGGTGTCGTTTTTATATTTAGGAGTGTTATTTGATGAGAAGGGTACATGGGTCCCACAAATGAAAGCTAAAAGAAATGCAATGGCTAGATCTACCTTTGCTGTCCTAGATTTTGCACGTAGATTGGGGTCGAAGCCAATGTGTGCCATGCTAAACATCTATAGGGCCAAATGTCTGGCTATAGCAAATTATGGCTCAGATCTCTGGGGATACAGAGAAGCGGGCGATATCCAAATAGTGGAAAATAAATTTTTAAGGACTCTTTTAACCATGCCACAATCAACAGCTACCTATATTATCTATCAAGAAACTGGCCTAGGTTATATATCAGATACTATAGGTATGGCACCCTTACTTAAATGGATAAGCATTTGGACAAACCCAGAGCTCGGGATGAATCGCGATATTATTCGCGATTGTTTGGCACTTGACCGAGCAAATAGTATCCCCTGGTTAAGTTACGTGAAAAAGACTGCAACTTATTTAGGGAGACCAGAGTTATTTAGCTCCCCAGAGAAACTTCGAAAGGTGGACATGCGCTGGGCTAAAAGCATGTACTTGCAAAGATCAGAAACGGATAGAGAGGCTATAGAATTAACTAAGCCCCTTGTACGGGCACATCAGCTTTTATCCACCTCACGATCAATTGAACCGTACCTAAATATAGTTACTAACCACCAACATTGTTTCCTTCTGGTGAGACTTAGATTGAATCAACTACATTTACTCCTTGCAGAACCAATGGGTTGGCAGAAGCCAGAGGACCTGAATGTTTGCACATGTGACAATTTTTCTACTCAGGACTCAATGCATTTTGTCTTATTTTGTGAGAATTTTTTGCACATCCGAAATCGGTTCATTTTACCTATTTTAAAAGGCAAAGGTTTTATACAGGCCAGACCTGCTTTTATATATTTGCAAATGTTGACCAATGTATAGGAAATCTTTAGCATAGCTAGTTTTTTGACCGCAGCAGTCAGAATACGGAAGAAAAGAAGGAACGCCCTTAATTAGTATATTTTAAATTTAATGAAATGTATTGTGATGATTCAGATTCTGATTTATTTGTATTCTGTGATGATCGAGTTTTTGTAATATTTTTAAGGGAAATTTTATTGTATGATTTTAATGTAGTATGCTTTTATGGTTTTAAATAACCGAATAAAGTGAATTTGACTGACAAAATGGTGAGCCCTTATACACTTTTAGACCAAGAAACTGTGCAGTCACTGTGGTGTGAACAAGAAAGTTAAGTATAACAACCAATAGGAAAATAGAACACGCATCACGTGGTATCATAACATTTGTCCTACATCTAATGAGTACGCTGTACTGTGCCTTACACAGAAAACAATACTAGATTCAAAATAGAAGTAGCACCTCATTTCGGCTGAAGGAAGCGACCTTCGTTTGTATACAACTGTAAAACCGATCTCTCCGGGAACATCAGGAACAGTTAACATTGCATTTTATAAATGTTACACAACAAGCAAGACCATAGAACTAACGGAATCTCTTACTAGTAAACATGTGTGACAGTTCCAGTTAGCACAGCACACTTTATACTCTTGGTAAATCAGGCAAGAGCATACTTCCCTTATTTGCACACTAAACCAATTCTTATAATTTTGCACACTAATCCTACATGAAACGCGTACTTTGCATGATATTTAGAATGATGTTTGTGTTTCCAGATTTAGCTAGTTTTAAACACCATGAGCTCAGACTGTCTCCACATAAGGATCTCATGGACCTATGCGGCGTCATCCAAGTCTCCTTTTAATCAAGAAATTGCATTGTTGTATCTTGTCTATTTTGTTACGGAAACTGTATTGTTGTATTTTGTCTATTTTGCTATGGTTTTAATTAACTAAACAATAAACGACCCTAACCTTACTATTATATAAGGAAGTACATTGCATCTGAGCTCTATGGTGCATGGGCACGAACTGAATTGAAAATGGGCAATTTGAAACACAGGTAGGCCAAGGCCCACCAACGTAAAACTAATAAGATTTCGTATTTTAAACACAGTGAACACATTTAATTTGCAACTCTCTAGTACTAATTAAATCATAAAAATATTATTGTGGTACCTGCTTCCATACATTATATTTAATACACATTTGGTGTAATATTCAGACCACTACATCTGTACTTCATGGTTTGTTTTTCAACACTTTAGTACAATAATTAAGAGTATCATTCTCGTGTACACGAAATAACATACATTTTCTTTAACTTGGTTTTCATTGATTCAGGTTAATCTTCTCTATTCATGGCCATAAAACGGTATGTGGTATATATATGATAAAATGTTAAAAAGAAAACATTTAAAAACACGTGAATACTACTCATGCCATGCCCATTTATCGCTAACGTTTTTTACCTCCTCTAGCCAAATGAATGTTAAAATTGACTTGAGAAAAAATTAGCTCCGGTTTACTCTGTTGCTTATTGCAAGCAATGCCAAAGGCACATCAAACTAATGTTGCTTTATGAGCTATGCAACTCAAGGTATGACTGCAAAGCATCCGAGACAGAATGACTAGATGCCTGTCTGTTTCTTGGAATTGCAGCGGACTAACGGCCGGGAGACATTGCTGCGCAGCAGATGAGCTGTGGTACGAGGGAAAAAGCTATTTTGGTTGCACTGCGAACTTGCTCATGCATATGGAATTGAAGATGCTTTTCCATGGGTTGCTTGATGTATTTGTGTCTGCTTAGAAGTATACCGATCCACTCACCTAACAGGCGCATCTCCTTCAGCCAAGGAGGCTGCCATGTTTGTTTGCTGCGTGACGTCACACGGTGCGACGGATGCGGAAAGGTGGAGTTACGGTGGAAAACAAAGCATACGCGCATGCGTAATCCCAGGCAAGCGAAACAGAGAGGGCCCAGATCAGACCTGATTCAAGCGGGAGACACGAATTTTAAAGCCAAAAATGTCTTTAAAACATGATTTTTAAAGCCAAAATTGTCTTTACTTTAGGTGTCTCCCGCTTGAAATTGTCTCTGCTTGAATAGAAGTCAGTGGAGGTAATGCATAGCCCCTGTAATGGGTTTGTATTTAGTTTGTTCAGCCCCCGATTTTGTTTTCAAACTCTCGCACTTTCCTGCTTCAAAATATGTTGGCATGTATGAAAACGGCGCAGAGATTTATATCCGAAAAGCTCCGAATTTTTGTTAATCGCTTAGTTGCAGGGTCAATATTGGTGCCCGAGGCTCTCACAGAATATCATAAGGCTGAAGTTAGCTTCTTATTTGGCCAGCATCCTATTTGCTGGTGGAAGTTAGCATCTTATTCACCCAGCAACGTGGAGCCATCTTGGGTGCGGTGAAAGGTGCCCACCCATTCTAGCTTTTTGAGACTGGCATGACAGGCGCAACACACAAGTACCTTACTTATTACGGGGGCTCCAGGTACACCTTCAAGGAGCAAGGTGAAAGAATGTGTATGCTGTGGGAGTACGTATCATCTAGCGGACTCTAAGCAGTGTTTTGCAGTTAATTAAGACTAGGAAATGTGATCCCAAGGGTCACTATGCGCGCATGTGCAGACGGGAGTAATGTAGAAAATGATAAGAGCAAATCGAGGGTTAACATCATTCAAGGGTGAGAAGAACACGTGCTTAGATAGGATACTGGTGGTAGGTGAGACAACGGAAAGGGGGACTGGGTCAAGGAGGATGAGGAGGCCCACAGCAACTTTTGCAAGTGTGTGGCTGTGGGGTCGAGCTCATGATTGACTTGGGATCCATGTACACTATAATCCTACAAGTTTTGTTAAAAAAAGCTGCAAAGATATTTCACTGTGACCCAAAGATATTAACCCTGTGGGGTGCAAGGGTTAATCCATAGATGTTTTGGGATACTTGGTGGGGTCCATATGGTGTGGGACACAGTGCGTTGAAGGAAAAGTATATATTTCAAGTGATGGTACCCACATACTGTGATGGATGCACCAGTATGATCTCAATATCCTAATCAACGCGAGGTCACCCTGTCAAGTCATGGTGGTGGAAGATGTCCAATTGAAAGATATTTTACATGAGGCATGTAAAGTTTTTGAAGATAAACTTGGATGTTTAAAGGAATATGTACATAAGATTGTGCTAAAAGATGATGCCAAACCAATTCAACACAAACTTAGGAGAGCGCCAATTGCGGTGAGAGATGGAGTGAAAGAACTGTTGAAGGACATGTTAAACGGAGGAGTGATAGAACCGGTGTAGGCTTCGCCCTGGATTTCTCTTGTTATTACTCAAAAAGCTGATGGCCGCCTGAGGTTCTGTGTTGACCTAAGATCCTTAAATCATGATATTGTAACCAACACATTTCCTCTTCCTAATAATAAGGAACTGTTGTTATCCGTCAGAGATGGTAAGTACTTCTCTAAACTAGATTTGAGAAGTGCATATTATCAGGTCAGGCTGCATAAAGTTCGAAGACATTAACTGCGTTTATTACTACAGAAGGCACCTTCCAATTCACTTGCATGCCGTTTGGCTTAGCATCGGCTGCAAGTGTATTTTAACGGATGATGGCAAGCATATTTGAGGGTTTAGAGAATGTTGTCTACTTTCAAGACGATATTTTAATTGCTGGGAAAACAGTGGAACAACACAATGCTACCTTCAGACAAGTGTTGAGAAGGCTGGAAGAGTTTGGCATGACAGTGAGCCGGGATAAATGCATTTTTTTGACAGAAGAGGTTGAGTACTTAGACTACACAATATCTAGCGGTGGGATTAAGCCCAAGAGTTGTCTGTTAGAGGCCATAAGATCTTCACCCTGCCCCGAGGACAAAGACCAATTGAAATCTTTTCTAGGTCTCATAGAATATTATTCTAAGTTTGTGCAAAATTTTGCAGATAAGGCAGAAAGTGTGAGAAAACTTTTGCACAAGGGGAGCAAGTTTGTGTGCAGAAAAGAACAACAAAGTTATTTCGAGGGTATTAAGAAAGAGATATGTGAAGCAGGGATTCTTGCTACATTCAATATCAAGTGCAAATCTATTCTTACTGTAGATGCCAGAGCCACCGGCATTGGAGTAGTTTTGTCTCAAAAACATGTTAAGATGGAAAGAACAGTGGCATTCGCTTCACGCACCCTGACGCAAGTAAAGAGGAACTATTCTTTAATCGAACGAGAGGTCCTAGCAGCAGCATGGGGTGCGGAATATTTTTGAACTGATCATAAGCCTCTGATCAAGATTTTGTCTGCTGGTTGGGCTGGAAAAAGATCAGCAATTCTTGCTAGGCTAGCAGCTAGATTGCAAGAATATCTCCATGATGTAGAGTTTGTACATGGATGGAAGAATATGCAGGCGTATTGTCTGTCGAGGATGTCATTGAATTGGGAAACAGTGGATAGGCCAGCTGTGAAAAGCTTGGACACCAAAGGAGCAGTAGCTTCTGTTCAGGTTGTGGTACAGAGTGGTTTAGGTGCTTTCACTCGGTTGGAATGGGAGGAAGAGATGAGTTCAGATGAAGTTTTGAAGGAGGTGAGGATTATGATCAAAAAGGGGGCAGTGAGGGAGAATACTATTTCTATGCCAACTAGGCCTTTCTTAAAAGTGGTGGAGGAATTGTCTGTAAGTGGCCGGGACATTGTCATGAGAGGTGATCATTTTGTGCTGCCTTTAGGGTTGAGATTTCGCATATCCAAATTGGCACATGAGGGTCACTTGGGACAGGGTTTGACAATTAGGGGACTGAAAAAATAATTCTGGTTGCCTGGATTGAATGATCAACTCAGGAGATGGTAGAACATTGTAACCTGTGCAAAGAAAGTGAGAAGAGATTGAGAGTTGGCAGTCGAAGTATGGGAGGACATGTTGAAGATCCTGGTGTACCTTGGCACACCATATTTTTAGATTTCATAGTCCCCATGTCTGAGTTGCTATACGATATGAGGTTTTCTGTAGTGGTGGTAGATGTCAATTCCAGGTGGTTAATTGTGAAATTTATGAAAGATGTGACTACCAAATCTACCATAGCAACGTTGGAGAAAATGTCTGAAGAAAAAGGGATCCCTAATGTATTACTTACAGATAATTGCACCCAGTTGACCTCCTACGATGGTGCAATTTTTGGAACAGTGTGGCATCAAACATTCTCGCATGTCCCTTTATAATCCCAAGGGAAATGGTATTGCTGAGAGGGCTAATAGATTAGTCAAAGGGGCATTCAACTTCCACTGTCCAATGGAGGTTCCTTCTGGAAACTCATGGCTGATATGGTATGGGCGCATCACACTACTGTTCATAGTGTTACGCACAGATGTACATTCCAACAAATGCGAGGACGTTCCCCAGGAACTAGATTAGTACACACATGGTTAAAAGAATGGGTTGTCTCAGTAGGTGATTATCTCATTCAACCAAGTTGTGTCAAGTTTAGAGTAGGCAATTGGGTCAATATAAGACCCGGAAGGGTGAAAGGAGGGTTGTGAAAATTTAGAGGTCCCTTTCACGTTGAAAGCGTTGGGAAGTTTTTTGTGGTAATAGAAGGAGGAGAAAGGTGGAACTTGAGGAACGTGGCTTTGTACCAGAAGGGGGGGGGAGAGTGTGTGAAGAGGAAGGAAGAAGAAGGATGTTCTGGTGCCATGCTGATGTGAGATGAAGAGACAGGAGGGATCAGAGGGATGGGGGTCACAATGTCCTACAGGGTGGTGTGGGATATTCTAGAAATGTTGAAGAAGCCAGAGTTCGCAGGCCTCCCCCTATTTGGAAGATTATTTAAGATCGTGAATTCTGTCCAGGACGCCTATCCAGGCGCCATAGTCTAGTGTTGTTGTTATGTTCTACCTGCTTTGTATATTTTCCATTATTCTCTTTTCTTTTTCTTTTCTCTTTTCTTTCGTAGTTTAGTTGAAGTAACCTTTTCTAGGTATTCTGTACTTATGCTAGTGTTTCATGTTTATTGATAAGTAAGGGAGGGGGATGTGTTGTGATGGAACTTGTAGCCTTCTAGAATGTAAGGCTGAGAACACTCCAGGGAAGTGAGTTTATCCTGGCTCCTTGGAGTGGATTGATGCCGGGTTGTGTACTTCATTAAAGCTTCAGCTGGAACCTCTACGAGTGTCCTGTATTTCCCTCAAGTTGGGCTCACAACACACCACACACTGTTTTGTGCCATACACTGAGGTAACACACCATGATTCCTCCTTTTTACATTTACCATATGGGTTCATGCCTCTAATTTATGTTATTGCTTCATATATGTCTAGGAGTGTTTCACGCTGGAACTGACAACTGTACTTTCATACCTAACACAATGTGCTTTTTGTTATGTCTCTCCCTTACATATGTGTGTTCATTTTTGTTCAGATGCTTAAATCTTTGAGGTTAATATCCATGGTACCATTAACGTATCCATATGGGTTACCTTTTGTACTTTTTGGATAAAATGTGTTATATTCATAATGCACACGCTACATGTTTATTGTACTTGGATTAACCAATTTCGGTTCCTTTTCTGTTCTTGACAAATTATAAACCTGCCAAGTGCTTTTTGCTGATTTGCATGATGTTAAACTTGGATGACTAATGCCGTTATTTCTTCTCTAAGATTTGCCAAAGTTACCTCCGATGACTTTCTCTTTCTGCTGTTAAACTCTAATGATTAATACCTTTATGTTTAACAACAGTGATAAGCCTTGTGAACCCATTCCTTAATTTACATGTGCCTATGGTGCACACATTAGAACGATTCTATTTAACTTTCAGCGTTCTTACGTAAGGCTAAACTGAGATGGTTTACGCCCTCGAGGGCACCCACTGCTTAACATTTGTAATGATAATTCTCTCGCAGTCCTTGCTGTCCTTCGGACTGTTTAATAAGCTGCCATTTTTCCTGTTTTAACAATTGAATAACTGTTGCCTGCACATCCACTTGGACCGCCTTCGCTTGGTCCTGTGTGTTTTTGGTAATTTATTTTACCTTTGTTTCTGCACAGTAGCCATTTGTAATGTGCTCGCTTACGTACCGACAGCTGCCATCCTATGACTCGCAGCTGCCAACCTTTGACATTCCCTGGATTTTTTCACTTTGACATGCACGCTACATAGCGGCCGCCGACTACTTAATGAATATGTTTCCCGGCAGCGGTCGTCTCTGTCGCGACGTGGAATTTCAACATTAACTGCTTCACTAGTGTGAAAGTAAGACTACATGTCGGCTTGCTCTCTATTCACGATTTCCAAGTGGGGGATTCTTGTTTAATTTCTACTTCGTTCTCGTTTCTAGATTTTCACACAGAGAACCAGTATCAGATGGCTAAGATTTTTTCCAATCACTAGGAAAACATAATTGCTGACGATCCTTTCGTGTTGTATCTAGGGTGAATTTTCCTGAACAACAGAGGATCCCTTATGGTTTTAATCAATAGGAAGTAACCTCTCCTTACACTCACGGTTTTGAATGTATTTTAAATTGTAGAATTTTTTTAATGTTTCTATGAGGACTCCATCTGGGAAAGGATGAGTTCCTTTGAATTTATTCTTTTTGGTGAGTTGCCTCGTGGCCCCATTTTTATAAATATTTTCACTTTCTTTTGGCACACCATACTTATTTAAGATTATAATTTCCCATATAGGCTGTCCACTTGCCTTATACCTGTCCTGAAGAAGAACCGCCATGATGAATACTGACTAAACGCATACACCTGGGTCGAAACGTCGACGCTACTTTGATCAGTCCATGGCCTTAATCACGTCACCCTATAAACAAAACGATTTGACATAAAGGGTGCTTGTTGAACCCTTGTATAAATAGGACAGACATTTGTTTATATCTAGTATCTATGTTCTTTTTCTCTTTTTGTTTAAAACTCTGTTGCACTTTATGTCACACGGTTCCCTTAAGTCACCTATTTCGTGTTGTTTGTTCTGTATGTGACAGTCATATACAAAATAAATGATTACTCATAAAATATAACAAGCATTTGCAATGCAATAGGTCTTGCATTCACGCAAGTTTGAGCTATTGGCATTGTAAATGACAATGCCTTTTATTTATGTTTTGGGTTTTAAAACACAAATAAAAGGCATTGTCATTTACAATACTAATTGCTTAAACTCTCGCAAATGCGATACCTATTGCATTGCAATAAAGGGCCTTCTCGACCGCTTATTATATTATAAATATCAGAGGAAGAGACCGGCCAGCGACGTCTTCAAAGTAGTGATAAATAGTGCAGTGAAGAAGATGTGTAAGTGTTGTAAATTACACAGTCACAATGTGTGAAGTGAAAGTTACATATGATCTGAGCTATAAACACTAACAAACCGCTCCAACACCTTTCGCTCTGTGATTACACTGTCGCGGCTCAGTAGGAAAAGCGGGAAGGGGGCTATTTCCTGCCCTCTCCGTGATTTGAGTGTGCAGTGTGGCATTGCGTAATGTCATTGCTATCTTTGGCCTAATAAAAAACACTCCAGCTGTAGTAGGGCCCTGGCTTCACCTCCTGGTGCAGGGTGGGCTGTGCTTTATGGCAGGCATGGAGGGAGGGAGGGATGGTCTCGGCTGCAACTCCGGCCTTGTACAGTGCCCCTGCTATTACTAGTGAGCGAGAGGCGCTGAGGTGGTGTTAGAGGTATTGGTATTGGTGGTGGTGGTATTGATATTGGTGGCATTTGTGGTGGTGGTATTGGTGGTGGTGGCATTGGTGGTATTGGGGGTGGTATTGGTATTGGTGGTGGTGGTATTGGTGATGGTGATACTGGTATTGGTGGTGGTGGTATTGGTGGTGGTATTGGTAGTGGTGGTATTGGTGGTGGTATTGGTTGTGGTATTGGTGGTGCTGGTGGTATTGGTGGTGGTGGTATTCGTGGTGGTATTGGTGGTGGGGTGGTATTGGTAGTGGTGGTATTTGTGGTGGGGGTATTGGTGGTGGTATTGGTGGTGGTGGTAGTGGTATTGGTGGTGGTGTTATTGGTTGTGGTGGTATTGGTAGTATTGGTGGTAGTGATATTGGTGGTGGTGGTATTGGTGATGGTGGTATTGGTGGTATTGGTATTGGTGGAGGTGGTATTCGTGATGGTGGTGGTGGTATTGGTGGTGATATAGGTAGTGGTGGTAGTATTCGTGGTGGTGGTGGAATTGGTGGTGGTGGTGGTATTAGTGGTGGTATTGGTATTGGTATTGGTGGTGTTGGTATTGGTGGTGGTTTTGGGGGTATTGGTGGTGCTGGTATTGGTGGTGGTGGTGGTATTGGTGGTGGTGGCATTGGGTGTATTGGTGGTGGTGGTATGGGTATTGGTGGTGGTGATACTGGTATTGCTGGTGGTGATATTGGTGGTATTGGTGGTGGTGGTGGAATTGGTGGTGGTATTGGTGGTGGAATTGGTGTTGGTATTGGTGGTGGTATTGGTGGTGGTATTGGTGGTGGTGGTGGTGGTATTGGTGGTGGTGGTATTGGTGGTGGTGGTATTGGTGGTGGTATTAATGGTGGTGGTTGTGGTGGTATTGGTGGTGGTTTTGGTCTTGGTGGTGGTGATGTTGGTAGTGGTGGTGGTATTTGTGGTGGTCGTGTAATTGGTGGTGGTGGTTGTATTAGTGGTGGTATTGGTGGAATTGGTGGTGGTATTGGTAGTGGTGTTGGTGGTGGTCGTGGTATTGGTGGTGGTGGTGGTGGTATTGGTGGTGGTGGTATTGGTGGTGGTGGTGATGGTATTGGTGGTGGTATTGGTATTGGTATTAGTGTTGGTATTGGTATTGGTGGTGGTGGTATTGGTGGTGGTATTGATAGTGGTGGTGGTGGTGGCATTGGTGGTGGTGATACTGGTATTGCTGGTGGTGATATTGGTGGTATTGGTGGTGGTGGTGGTATTAGTGGTGGTATTGGTAGTGCTTGTGCTATTGGTGGTGGTTGTGGCATTGGTGGTGGTGGTATTGGTGGTGGTAGTATTGGTGGTGGTGGCATTGGTATTGATGGTATTGGTGGTGGTATTGGTGATGGTATTGGTGGTTGTGGTGGTATTGGTGGTGGTGGTGGTATTGATATTGGTGGTATTGGTGATGGTGGTGGTATTGGTGGTGGTGCTGGTATTGGTGGTGATGGTATTGGTGGTGGTAGTGGTGGTATTGGTGGTAATGGTATTGGTGGTGGTATTGGTGGTGGTGGTATTGGTGGTGGTGGTATTGGTGGTGATGGTATTCGTGGTGGTGGTGGTGGTTTTGGTGGTGGTGGTATTGGTAATGGTGGTGGTGGTATTGGTGGTTTTGGTGGTGGTATTGGTTGTATTGTTGATGGTGGTATTGGTGGTGGTGGTGGTATTGGTATTGGAGGTGGCATAGGATTGGTGGTGGTGGTATTTGTGGTATTGGTGGTGGTGGTATTGGAGGTGCTGGTGGTATTGGAGGTGCTGGTGGTATTGGTGGTGGTAGTATTGGTGGTGGTGGTGGTATTGGTGGTGGTGGTATTGGTGGTGATGGTATTGGTGGTGGTGGGGTTGGTGGTGGTGTTGGTGGTGGTGGTATTGGGGGTGGTATTGGTGGCGGTGGTATTGGGGGTATTGGTGGTGGTGGTATTGTTGATGGTGGTATTGATATTGGTGGTATTAGTGGTGGTGGCATTGGTGGTGGTGGTATTGGTGGTGGTGGTGGTGGCATTGGTGCTATTGGTGGTGGTGGTATTGGTATTGGTGGTGGTGGTGGTGTTAGTATTGGTGGTGGTGATACTGGTAATGGTGGTGGTGGTATTGGTGGTGGTATTTGTGGTGGTAGTGGTATTGGTGGTGGTATTGGTGGTGGTAATGGTGTTGGTATTGTTGGGGGTATTGGTGGTGGTGGTATTGGTATTGGTATTGCTGGTCGTGGTATCGTTATTGGTTTTGGTGGTGGTATTGGTAGTGCTGGTATTGGTGGTAGACGTATTTGTGGTGTTATTGGTGGTGGTGGTATTGGTGATGGTATTGGTGTTATTGGTGATGGTATTGGCGGTGGTGGTGGTTTTGGTATTGGTGGTGGTGGTGGTATTGGTGGTGGTGGTATTGGTGGTGGTGGTAGTGGTGGTATTGGTGGTGTTGGTGATGGTAATATTGGTGGTGGTATTGGTGGTGGTGTTATTGGTGGTATTAGTGGTGGTATTGGTGGTATGGTTGGTATTGGTGGTGGTGGTATTGGTGGTGGAGGTATTGGTGGTGGTGGTATTGGTGGTGGTGGCATTGGTGGTGGTGGTATTGGTGGTGGTGGTATTGGTAGTGTTGGTATTGGTGGTGGTGGTATTGGTGGTGGTGGTACTGGTGGTGGTATTGGTGGTGGTGGTATTGGTGGTGGTGGTATTAGTGGTGGTGGTATTGGTGCTGGTGGTATTGGTGGTGGTGATACTGGTATTGGTGGTGGTGGTATTGGTGGTGGTATTGGTAGTGGTGGTATTGGTGGTGGTATTGGTGGTGCTGGTGGTGTTGGTGGTGGTGGTATTCGTGGTGGTATTGGTGGTGGGGTGGTATTGGTAGTGGTGGTATTTGTGGTGGGGGTATTGGTGGTGGTAGTGGTATTGGTGGTGGTATTGGTATAGGTGGTGGTATTGGTGGTGGTGGTATTGGTAGTATTGGTGGTAGTGATATTGGTGATGGTATTGGTGGTGGTGGTATTGGTGATGGTATTGGTGATGGTGGTATTGGTGGTATTGATGGTGGTGGTGGTATTGGTATTGATGGTGGTATTGGTGGAGGTGGTATTCGTGGTGGTGGTGGTAATGGTGGTGGTGTTAGTGGTGGTATTGGTGGTGGTGGTGGTGATATAGGTAGTGGTGGTGGTATTCGTGGTGGTGGTGGAATTGGTGGTGGTGGTGGTATTAGTGGTGGTATTGGTATTGGTGGTGTTGGTATTGGTGGTGTTGGTATTGGTGGTGGTTTTGGCGGTATTGGTGGTGCTGGTATTGGTGGTGGTGGTGGCATTGGTGGTGGTGGTATTGGTGGTGGTTTTGGTGGTGGTATTGGTGATTGGTATTGGTGGTGGTTTTGGCGGTATTGGTAGTGCTGGTATTGGTTGTGGTGGTATTGCTGGTATTGGTGGTGGTGGTATTGGTGGTGGTGGTATGGGTATTGGTGGTGGTATTGGTGGTGGTGATACTGGTATTGCTGGTGGTGATATTGGTGGTATTGGTGGTGGTGGTGGTATTGGTGGTGGTGGTGGAATTGGTGTTGGTATTGGTGGTGGAATTGGTGTTGGTATTGGTGGTGGTGGTGGTATTAGTGGTGGTGGTATTGGTGGTGGTGGTGGTATTGGTGGTGGTGGTGGTATTGGTGGTGGTGGTATTGGTGGTGGTATTAGTGGTGGTGGTTGTGGTGGTATTGGTGGTGGTTTTGGTCTTGGTGGTGGTGATGGTGATGTTGGTAGTGGTGGTGGTATTGCTGGTGGTATTGGTGGTGGTCGTGGAATTGGTGGTGGTGGTTGTATTAGTGGTGGTATTGGTGGAATTGGTGGTGGTATTGGTAGTGGTGGTGGTGTTGGTGGTGGTCGTGGTATTGGTGGTGGTATTGGTGGTGGCGGTGGTATTGGTATTGGTGGTGGTGGTATTGGTGGTGGTGGTGATGGTATTGGTGGTGGTATTGGTTTTGGTGTTGGTATTGGTGGTGGTGGTATTGGTATTGGTGGTGGTGGTATTGATAGTGGTGGTGGTGGCATTGGTGGTGGTGATATTGGTAGTGGTGGTGGTATTGGTGGTGGTGGTGGAATTGGTGGTGGTATTAGTGGTGGTATTGGTGGTGGTATTGGTAGTGCTTGTGGTATTGGTGGTGGTTGTGGCATTGGTGGTGGTGGTATTGGTGGTGGTGGTATTGGTGGTGGTGGCATTGGTATTGATGGTATTGGTGGTGGTGGTGGTGGTATTGGTGGTATAGGTGATGGTATTGGTGGTGGTGGTATTGATATTGGTGGTATTGGTGATGGTGGTGGTATTGGTGGTGGTGCTGGTATTGGTGGTGATGGTATTGGTGGTGGTATTGGTGGTAATGGTATTGGTGGTGGTATTGGTGGTGGTGGTATTGGTGGTGGTATTGGTGGTGGTGGTATTGGTGGTGATGGTATTCGTGGTGGTGGTGTTGGTGGTGGTTTTGGTGGTGGTGGTATTGGTAATGGTGGTGGTGGTATTGGTGGTTTTGGTGGTGGTATTGGTTGTATTGTTGGTGGTTGTATTGTTGGTATTGGTGGTGGTGGTGGTATTGGTATTGGAGGTGGTATAGGATTGGTGGTGGTGGTATTGGTGGTGGTGGTATTTGTGGTGGTGGTGGTATTGGTGGTGGTGGTATTGGAGGTGGTGGTGGTATTGGTGGTGGTAGTATTGGTGGTGGTGGTATTGGTGGTGGTGGTATTGGTGGTGGTGGTATTGGTGGTGGTGGTATTGGTGGTGATGGTATTGGTGGGGGTGGGGTTGGTGGTGGTGGTATTGGGGGTGGTATTGGTGGCATTGGTTTTGGTGGTGGTGGTATTGTTGATGGTGGTATTAGTGGTGGTGGCATTGGTGGTGGTGGTGGTATTGGTGGTGGTGGTGGTGGCATTGGTGCTAGTGGTGGTGGTGGTGGTATTGGTGGTGGTGGTGGTGTTAGTATTGGTGGTGGTATTGGTGGTGGTGATACTGGTATTGGTGGTGGTTGTATTGGTGGTGGTATTTGTGGTGGTAATGGTGTTGGTATTGATGGGGGTATTGGTGGTGGTGGTATTGGTATTGCTGGTGGTGGTATCGTTATTGGTTTTGGTGGTGGTATTGGTAGTGATGGTATTGGTGGTATTGGTGGTAGAGGTATTTGTGGTGTTATTGGTGGTGGTATTGGTGGTGGTGGTGTTATTGGTGGTGGTGGTATTGGTGTTATTGGTGATGGTATTGGTGGTATTGGTGGTGGTGGTGGTATTGGTGGTGGTGGTGTTGGTGGTGGTATTAGTGGTGGTGATATTGGTAGTGGTGGTGGTATTGGTGATGGTGGTGGAATTGGTGGTGGTGGTGGTATTAGTGGTGGTATTGGTGGTGGTATTTGTGGTGGTGGTATTGGTGGTGCTGGTATTGGTGGTGGTGGTATTGCTGGTATTGGTGGTGGTGGTATTGCTGGTATTGGTGGTGGTGGTATGTGTGGTAGTGGTGGTATTGGTGGCGGTATTGGTATTGGTGGTGGTGATACTGGTATTGGTGGTGGTGGTATCAGTAATATTGGTGGTAGTGGTGTTATTGGTGGTGGTGGTGGTAATGGTGTTGGTATTGGTGGTGGTGGTGGTATTGGTATTGGTAGTGGTATTGGTGGTGGTATCAGTGGTATTGGTGGTGGTGGTATTGGTGGTGGTATTGTTGGTGGTATTGGTGATGGTGGTATTGGTATTGATGGTGGTATTGGTGGTGGTGGTATTGGTTTTGGTCGTGGTGGTATTGGTGGTTGCGGAGGTATTAGTGGTGGTGGTTGTGGTGGTATTGGTGGTATTGGTGGTGGTATTGGTGGTGGTATTGGTAGTGGTGGTTGTATTGGTGGTGGTATTGGTGGTGGTGGTGGTGGTGGTGGTATTGGTGGTGGTAGTGGTATTGGTGGTGGTGGTATTGGTATTGGTGGTGGTGGTATTAGTATTGGTGGTGGTATTGGTGGTGGTGGTGGTATTGGTGGTGTGGTATTGGTGGTATTGGTGATGGTATTGGTGGTGGTGGTGTTAGTGCTGGTGGTATTGGTGGTGGTGGTATTGGTGGTGGTATTGGTGGTGGTTTTGATGGTGGTGGTATTGGTGATGGTATTGGTGGTGGTGGTGTTAGTGCTGGTGGTATTGGTGGTAATGGTATAGGTGGTATTGGTGGTATTGGTGGTGGTGATGTTATTGGTGGTATTGGTGGTGGTAATGGTGTTGGTATTGATGGGGGTATTGGTGGTGGTGGTATTGGTATTGCTGGTGGTGGTATCGTTATTGGTTTTGGTGGTGGTATTGGTAGTGCTGGTATTGGTGGTAGAGGTATTTGTGGTGTTATTGGTGGTGGTATTGGTGGTGGTGGTGGTGTTATTGGTGGTGGTGGTATTGGTGTTATTGGTGATGGTATTGGTGGTATTGGTGGTGGTGGTGGTGGTATTGGTATTGATGGTGGTATTGGTATTGGTATTGGTGGTGGTGGTATTGGTGGTGGTGGTGTTGGTGGTGGTATTAGTGGTGGTGATATTGGTAGTGGTGGTGGTATTGGTGATGGTGGTGGAATTGGTGGTGGTGGTGGTATTGGTGGTGGTATTGGTGGTGGTATTTGTGGTGGTGGTATTGGTGGTGCTGGTATTGGTGGTGGTGGTATTGGTGGTGGTATTGGTTGTGGTATTGGTGGTGGGGTGGTATTGGTAGTGGTGGTATTTGTGGTGGGGGTATTGGTGGTGGTAGTGGTATTGGTGGTGGTATTGGTATAGGTGGTGGTATTGGTAGTATTGGTGGTAGTGATATTGGTGATGGTATTGGTGGTGGTGGTATTGGTGATGGTGGTATTGGTGGTATTGATGGTGGTGGTGGTATTGGTATTGATGGTGGTATTGGTGGAGGTGGTATTCGTGGTGGTGGTGGTAATGGTGGTGGTGGTATTAGTGGTGGTATTGGTGGTGGTGATATAGGTAGTGGTGGTGGTATTCGTGGTGGTGGTGGAATTGGTGGTGGTGGTGGTATTAGTGGTGGTATTGGTGGTGGTATTGGTGGTGTTGGTATTGGTGGTGGTTTTGTCGGTATTGGTGGTGCTGGTAGTGGTGGTGGTGGCATTGGTGGTGGTGGTATTGGTGGTGGTTTTGGTGGTGGTATTGGTGATTGGTATTGGTGGTGATTTTGGCGGTATTGATAGTGCTGGTATTGGTTGTGGTGGTATTGCTGGTATTGGTGGTGGTGGTATTGGTGGTGGTGGCATTGGGTGTTTTGGTGGTGGTGGTGGTATGGGTATTGGTGGTGGTATTGGTGGTGGTGATACTGGTATTGCTGGTGGTGATATTGGTGGTATTGGTGGTGGTGGTGGTATTGGTGGTGGTGGTGGTGTTGGTATTGGTGGTGGAATTGGTGTTGGTATTGGTGGTGGTGGTATTGGTGGTGGTATTGGTGGTGGTATTGGTGGTGGTGGTGGTATTGGTGGTGGTGGTATTGGTGGTGGTATTAGTGGTGGTGGTTGTGGTGGTATTGGTGGTGGTTTTGGTCTTGGTGGTGGTGATGTTGGTAGTGGTGGTGGTATTGCTGGTGGTATTGGTGGTGGTCGTGGAATTGGTGGTGGTGGTTGTATTAGTGGTGGTATTGGTGGAATTGGTGGTGGTATTGGTAGTGGTGGTGGTGGTGGTGGTTGTCGTGGTATTGGTGGTGGTATTGGTGGTGGCGGTGGTATTGGTATTGGTGGTGGTGGTATTGGTGGTGGTGGTGATGGTATTGGTGGTGGTATTGGTGTTGGTATTGGTGGTGGTGGTATTGGTATTGGTGGTGGTGGTATTGATAGTGGTGGTGGTGGCATTGGTGGTGGTGATATTGGTAGTGGTGGTGGTATTGGTGGTGGTGGTGGAATTGGTGGTGGTATTAGTGGTGGTATTGGTGGTGGTATTGGTAGTGCTTGTGGTATTGGTGGTGGTTGTGGCATTGGTGGTGGTGGTATTGGTGGTGGTGGTATTGGTGGTGGTGGCATTGGTATTGATGGTATTGGTGGTGGTGGTGGTGGTATTGGTGGTATAGGTGATGGTATTGGTGGTGGTGGTATTGAAATGAAATTATGGAAGGGAATCGAGGACCACATAGTCAGGACCTGAAGTGTAATGCTAGGAATTGTTTGAGGCGAACACTTAGGGATAGGAGTTTATACTCCCCCCAGTTAATAAACTCTCCTTGTGAAACCATCCACCTCATGGGGCCCCTCGTTACCATCTCCAACGCCCCAGACAGTGAGCTAAGGAAAGACAGTAAGTCCCATTCTGCTCTAGTTAATCCCCATTTAGTACAACAAGGTGATAGCGTGGCCCCTAATGACAGCGCTGCTGATGTCTTGAGAAGGAATAGAGGTATAGACAACAGTATTAGGGTTTTATCATGGAATCTGGCGGGCCTTAAAAATAAATTATCCTGTCCAGAATGGGGGCTTTTTGTGGCAGAGCAGGACATCTGTCTTTTTCAGGAGACATGGGCGAGGGACGAGCTTCAGCAGGTGGGTTTTGCCTCTTTCTGTTCTTTTGCCACCTTTGGGGGTAGGGGGAGACCCTCAGGTGGTTTGTCTATCTGGGTGGGCACCCATTTGGGTTGCAGAGCCGAACAGTTGGTAACCCCTTCAAAAGACATTCAGTGTGTTCTGCTCACCTTTCCCTCCTCGATAAAAATTGCCCTAATTAACGTGTATTCCAGACCTGTTAGTAACAGCCAGGAATCTGTTACCATCGATTAGCTAGGGCTTTTTATTCCAACTCTGGACCCAGCTATCCGGCTCATTGTAGGGGGCGATTTTAATTGCCAAAATGAACCCCTTACTGATCAGGATCACTTCATGCTCAGCGAGGAGGATATTCTATGGTCAGTCCCTGATCCACAGATCAGTCCTATCAGGATCTGGTCACCACTGGCAATACAAATCAACTCACTTTCGCTGGCTCTGTCATTAAGGGCATGCAATGGGCGTACCAAATCGGACCGCCCTGGACAACTTACATTTAATAGAGTAGGTCAAGCATCCTTACTTGACTATAGTCTAGTGGAAACAAGATCGTGGGGATGGGTCCTTGACTTTCGAATTACTATTAGACATGATAGTGACCATAACGCCTTAATCTTGAGCCTGAAAGCAGAGGACCTTGGTGTTTTTAACTCTGCTGGCCCAGTAGATAGTCTTCCCCGAGCACTAACATTGACAAACAACAGAAGAAATGTTAGATGGGGCTACATACAACACTCACCCCCTAAGCTGGCCAAAGTCTATCAGGCAGTCATCCCGTCAATGACCAAAATGTGGGAGGTAGTGCAGGCGGGGGGCCCCCTACTGGAGCTGGATAAAGCAGGCCTTACGCACCAAGAGCTATTGGAGAAGTTGGTGGACGTACTCCATCCCCTGGTGCGTAGGAGGGAACCCAAACGTTCCAAATGTCCCTGGTTCAATGACAAGTGTCGTATGGCCAAGTTAGCCCTATTAGAGGCACTGAAAGCGAAGGACAAGCCCTCAATTAAATCCACCCGGGCCGGTTATAAAGAGATAACCAAACAGGAAAAGAAGAAGTGGGAAAGTGACAGATGGGAATCTCTTAGGATTGCCCTAGACAATAAGGATTTGAAAACCTTTTGGGCAATAGTAAGCTCTGGCGATAGAGAAGGAAGCTCGTCGATAGAGCCAAACATAGCTCCCGAAGTATGGGAGTCCCACTTCGAGTCGTTGTACTCGATTAGGGAAGACAGTTCCGACTGTACTGGCAACCCCGCTGTAATATCAGAACCTGACAGCGAGGGGATCACTGAGATTACCATGACCGAAGTGGGTAACGCTATCAACAGACTCCACAGCAATAAAGCGCCGGGCTTAGATAAACTACCAGGTGACCTTTTAAAGAGGAACCCAAAATCTGGGTACCCTACCTGTGGGTTTTATTCAATGCCGTTATGAAGGGCATGAAGCCCCCGGACACTTGGTGTGGGGCAGAGATTGTTCACATATACAAAAAGGCTGCCCTCTTCTCCCAATAAATTACAGGCCGATCAGTTTAATCGATATTACCCAAAAACTCTTCGGCCGGGTCCTTTTAGATCGACTTCAGGGCTGGATGGAGGAAAAGGAGATCTTGACCCCATATCAAGCTGGCTTCAGATCAAACATGTCAACCGTGGACCAGATTTTCAGACTCCAACTTCTTTTTGGAAAACGGTGACAGTAGAGGGTGGCAGCCTCTACTTAATCTTTGTTGATCTGAAGTCAGCTTTTGATCTTGTACCCAGAGAACGACTCTGGGAAGTGCTCAGAGACCTGGGAATTCCATCTTATCTCCTCAATGTCATTGTAAGACTCCATCAAGACAACTTTGCCCAAGTGAGATGTGGAAAATACGGGGAGCTCAACCCGCGCTTTCCTGTTAGGAAAGGGGTTCGCCAGGGCTGTGTCTTAGCCCCCACTTTATTCTGCCTCTTTGTCAACGGGCTCATTGATCATCTCAGTAGAATTAAAGACAACGATGCCCCAAAGTTAGCCTCTGGGAGGGTGCCGGCGCTGATGTTCGCGGACGACACCCTCCTACTTGCTAAAACACCAATGGGTAGTCTGCGTATTCTCGACGGGTTTGCTAATTTCTGCAGGCTCCGGGGATTGGAGATCAATATTTCAAAAACAAAGTACATGGTCTTCAACCCCCCTAAAACTACTTGCCCTAACCCATCTCTCTATGGAATTCCCCTGGAGAGAGTTAAGGTGTTTGATTATTTGGGTGTAACTTTGTCCGAACACTTTGAATGGGGGCCACAGATGACAAAGGCAAGGCTCAGGCTTACGCAGACGGTGGGTGGGATTATGAAACTATATAGCCCTTCTGCATTCAAACCGGTGGGTCCCGTGGTGGAAGTTTACAAGGCACAAGCACGGGGTGCTACTCTATATGGGGCAGAACTGTGGGGGCACCGCCCCTCTTCTGATTTGAGTAAGGTGGAGAACAGCTTCCTGCGGCAGCTCCTAGGCCTTCCTCATAGTACTCCCCTGCTGCCTATTCGCATGGACTTGAGTATTAGGCCTATAGATGAGGAGATCGCCCTTAGACCCATCACATTTTGGCGCCGTCTATGGGCGACCCCGGAACTGTCCAATTTTAGGGCTGAGCTTAAGGAGTTTTTAGTCCCCTGTACTCTTAAGAAAATTTCCTGGTTAACCCATATAAGAGACCACGCTTTCAAGTTAGGTATGCCAGACTTATGGAGGTCACCTGAGATAACATGCCCAATGACCCCCAGGGTGGCTCTAGTTGGGCGCTATAGAATTTATAAACTAGCGGCCACCCAGGAAAGTTCTTCTCACGGTCGTTTGACTATGGAGTTTCTCCAAGTCAAAGACGTGTATAACAGAGAATCCTTTCTGGACACTATTGAACCCCCTTTAGCCAGGAAACTTTATGTTCAGTTCAGGATAGGGTCCCTTCCACTTCGCTCTTTTACCAGCAAATGGGCTAAAGAAAGCAATAGCGAGTGTCCCGCCTGTAAGTACAGGGAAGAGTCGATTACCCATATTTTCTTTTTTTGCCCAGCCTATCTTAAGCCGCGCAAGCGTTGGTTAATCCAACTGTGCAAGAATATCGGCTTTGTGCGTTGCGTGGAGGCATTGAGGGTTTTAAAATATGTAACTCACCCGCCAATAGTGTTTGCTGTCTCACGCTTTTTAAATTCAATGTGGTTCATTAGGCGGCCTTTTGTAATGCAGTTGATTCTGGGAGGAGAGAAATAGTTGATCACGCATAGGATTGTTTTCTTTTACCTATGCGTCCCCCCGGATCTAGACTGTATCCATTCCTAACTTTGAATAACTTTTATCTCTATTCTTATTGTATCCTTTTAAAATCTTTTTTATGATATTTAAAAAAATATATATATATATTACCACTAGTACGGCCGAGTTCCCTTTTTTATGTGTATTTTTGTAAAACTGCTGTGAATTTAATGATAATGAACTCGGTAATATCGAATGTGCTATTGTAAATATTTTTCAAGCGTTTTAATGTTTTATTGTCATATGCACTTTTATGGTCTCTTGTGGCCGAAATAAAGTTCATGGAATGGAATGGTATTGATATTGGTGGTATTGGTGATGGTGGTGGTATTGGTGGTGGTGCTGGTATTGGTGGTGATGGTATTGGTGCTGGTAGTGGTGGTATTGGTGGTAATGGTATTGGTGGTGGTGGTATTGGTGGTGGTATTGGTGGTGGTGGTATTGGTGGTGATGGTATTCGTGGTGGTGGTGGTGTTGGTGGTGGTTTTGGTGGTGGTGGTATTGGTAATGGTGGTGGTGGTATTGGTGGTTTTGGTGGTGGTATTGGTTGTATTGTTGGTGGTTGTATTGTTGGTGGTGGTATTGGTGGTGGTGGTGGTATTGGTATTGGAGGTGGTATAGGATTGGTGGTGGTGGTAATGGTGGTGGTGGTATTTGTGGTATTGGTGGTGGTGGTATTGGTGGTTGTGGTATTGGAGGTGGTGGTGGTATTGGTGGTGGTGGTGGTATTGGTGGTGGTGGTATTGGTGGTGGTGGTATTGGTGGTGATGGTATTGGTGGTGGTGGGTTTGGTGGTGGTTGTGGTGGTATTGGTGGTGGTATTGGGGGTGGTATTGGTGGCATTGGTTTTGGTGGTATTGGTGGTGGTGGTGGTATTAGTGGTGGTGGCATTGGTGGTGGTGGTATTGGTGGTGGTGGTGGTATTGGTGGTGGTGGTGGTGTTAGTATTGGTGGTGGTATTGGTGGTGGTGATACTGGTATTGGTGGTGGTGGTATTGGTGGTGGTATTTGTGGTGGTAGTGGTATTGGTGGTGGTAATGGTGTTGGTATTGATGGGGGTATTGGTGGTGGTGGTATTGCTGGTGGTGGTATCGTTATTGGTTTTGGTGGTGGTATTGGTAGTGCTGGTATTGGTGGTATTGGTGGTAGAGGTATTTGTGGTGTTATTGGTGGTGGTATTGGTGGTGGTGGTGTTATTGGTGGTGGTGGTATTGGTGTTATTGGTGATGGTATTGGTGGTATTGGTGGTGGTGGTGGTATTGATGGTGGTATTGGTATTGGTGGTGGTGGTATTGGTGGTGGTGGTATTGGTGGTGGTGGTGTTGGTGGTGGTATTCGTGGTGGTGATATTGGTAGTGGTGGTGGTATTGGTGATGGTGGTGGAATTGGTGGTGGTGGTGGTATTAGTGGTGGTATTGGTGGTGGTATTTGTGGTGGTGGTATTGGTGGTGCTGGTATTGGTGGTGGTGGTATTGCTGGTATTGGTGGTGGCATTGGTGGTATTGGTGGTGGTGGTATGTGTGGTAGTGGTGGTATTGGTGGCGGTATTGGTATTGGTGGTGGTGATACTGGTATTGGTGGTGGTGGTATCAGTAATATTGGTGGTGGTGGTGTTATTGGTGGTGGTGGTGATAATGGTGTTGGTATTGGTGGTGGTGGTATTGATAGTGGTATTGGTGGTGGTATTGGTGGTGGTATCAGTGGTATTGGTGGTGGTGGTATTGGTGGTGGTATTGTTGGTGGTATTGGTGATGGTGGTAGTGGTGGTGGTATTGGTGGTGGTGGTATTGGTATTGATGGTGGTATTGGTATTGGTGGTGGTGGTATTGGTATTGGTCATGGTGGTATTGGTGGTTGTGGAGGTATTAGTGGTGGTGGTTGTGGTGGTATTGGTGGTATTAGTGGTGGTATTGGTGGTGGTATTGGTAGTGGTGGTTGTATTGGTGGTGGTATTGGTGGTGGTATTGGTGGTGGTGGTGGTGGTGGTGGTGGTGGTATTAGTGGTGGTGTTGGTGGTATTGGTGGTGGTATTGGTGGTGGTGGTATTGGTGGTGGTGGTATTAGTATTGGTGGTGGTGGTAGTGGTGGTGGTATTGGTGGTGGTGGTATTGGTATTGATGGTGGTATTGGTATTGGTGGTGGTGGTATTGGTATTGGTTGTGGTGGTATTGGTGGTTGTGGAGGTATTAGTGGTGGTGGTTGTGGTGGTATTGGTGGTATTGGTGGTATTGGTGGTGGTATTGGTGATGGTGGTATTGGTGATGGTATTGGTCGTGGTGGTATTGGAGGTGGTGGTGGTATTGGTGGTTGTGGTATTGGTGGTGGGGGTGGTGGTATTGCTGGTGGTGGTATTTGTGGTGGTGGTATTGCTGGTGGTGGTATTGGTGGTGGTATTAGTGGTGGTGGTGGTATTGGTTGTTTTGGTGGTGGTATTGGTGATGGTGGTATTGGTGATGGTATTGGTGGTGGTGGTATTGGTGGTGGTGGTGGTATCGGTGGTTGTGGTGGTATTGGTGGTGATGGTATTGGTGGTGGTGGGGTTGGTGGTGGTGGTGGTATTGGTGGGGGGTGGTATTGGTGGTATTCTTTGTGGTGGTGGTATTGGTGGTGGTGGTATTGGTGGTGGTATTGGTAGTGGTGGTATTGGTGGTATTGGTATTGGTGGTGGTGGTATTGGCGGTGGTATTGGTGGTGGTATTGGTGGTGGTTGTATTGGTATTGGTGGTGGTGGTGGTATTGGTGGTGATGTAATGCTTGTGGTATTGGTGGTGGTGGTGGTATTGGTATTGGTGGTGGTGGTATTGTTGGTGGTGATGGTATTGGTGGTGTTGGTATTGGTGGTGGTGGTATTGGTGGTGGTATTGGTATTGGCGGTGGTATTGGTGGTGGAGGTGGTATTGGTGGCGGTGGTGGTATTGGTGGTGATGTAATGCTGGTGGTATTGGTGGTGGTGGTTTTGGTGGTGGTATTGGTGGTGGTGGTATTGGTGGTGGTGGTATTGGAGGTGGTTTTGGTGGTGCTATTGGATTGGTGGTGGTGGTGGTGGTATTGGTGGTGGTGGTGGTATTCGAGGTGGTGGTGGTATTGGTGGTGGTGGTATTGGTGGTGATGTATTGGTGGTCGTGGTATTGGTGGTGGTATTGGTGGTGGTGGTGGTATTGGTGGTGATGTATTGCTGGTGGTATTGGTGGTGATGGTATTGGTGGTGGTGGTATTGGTGGTGGTATTTGTGGTGGTGGTATTGGTAGTGGTATTGGTGGTTTTGGTGGTGGTATTGGTGGTGGTGGTGGTTTTGGTGGTGGTATTGGTGGTGGTAGTATTGGTATTAGTGGTGGTGGTGGAATGGGATTGGTGGTGGTATTGGTATTGGTGGTGGTGGTGGTATTGGTGGTGGTATTGATGGTGGTGGTGGCATTGATGGTTTTGGTGGTGGTATTGGTGGTGGTGGTATTGGTGGTGGTGGTATTGGAGGTGGTGTTGGTGGTGCTATTGGATTGGTGGTGGTGGTGGTATTCGAGGTGGTGGTGGTATTGGTGGTGGTGGTATTGGTGGTGATGTATTGGTGCTCGTGGTAGTGGTGGTATTGGTGGTGATGTATTGCTGGTGGTATTGGTGGTGATGGTATTGATGGTGGTGGTGGTATTGGTGGTGGTGGTATTGGTGGTGGTGGTGGTTTTGGTGGTGGTATTGGTGGTGGTAGTATTGGTATTAGTGGTGGTGGTATTGGTATTAGTGGTGGTGGTATTGGATTGGTGGTGGTGGTATTGGTGGTGATGTATTGGTGGTGGTGGTATTGGTGGTGGTAGTGGTGGTGGTATTGGTGGTGGTGGTGGTATTGGTGGTGGTAGTTGTGGTGGTATTGGTGGTGATATTGGTGGTGGTGGTATTGGTGGTGGTATTGGTGATGATGGTATGGTGGTGGTGTTGGTGGTGGTGGTATTGGTGGTGGTGGTGTTTGTGGTGGTGGTACTGGTGGTGTTGGTATTGGTACTGGTGGTGGTGGTGGTATTGGTTGTATTGGTGGTGGTATTGGTGGTGGTGGTATTGGTATTTTGCGGTAGTATTGGTGGTAGTGGTGGTATTGGTGGTGGTGATGTATTGCTGGTGGTATTGGTGGTGATGGTATTGGTGGTGGTGTTTGTGGTGATGGTATTGGTGGTGGTGGTATTTGTGGTGGTGGTGGTATTGGTGGTGGTGGTATTGGTGGCGGTGGTTTTGGTGGTGGTATTGGTGGTGGTGGTATTGTTATTGGTGGTGGTGGTATTGGTATTGGAGGTGGTATTGGTGGTGGTATTGGTATTGGAGGTGGTATTGGAATGGTGGTGGTGGTGGTGGTATTCGAGGTGGTGGTGGTATTGGTGGTGGTAGTGGTGGTGGTGGTATTGGTGATGGTATTGGTGGTGGTATTTGTGGTGGTGGTATTGGTGCTGGTGGTATTGGTGGTGGTGGTGATGTATTGCTGGTGGTATTGGTGGTATTGGTGGTGGTGGTGGTATTGGTGGTGGTGGTGGTATTGGTGGTGGTATTGGCGGTGGTGTTATTGGGGGTGGTGGTGGTATTGGTGGTGGTGTTATTGGTGGTGGTATTGGAGGTGGTGGTATTGGTATTTGTGGTGGTGGTATTCGTGGTATTGGTGGTGGTATTGGTGGTGGTGGTATTGGTGGTTTTGGTGGTGGTATTGGTGTTGGTAGTATTGGTGGTGGTGGTATTGGTATTGGAGGTGGTGTTGGTGGTGGTATTGGATTGGTGGTGGTGGTATTGGTGGTGGTATGGGTGGTGGTGGTATTCGAGGAGGTGATGGGATTGGTTGTGGTGGTGGTATTGGTGGTGATGTATTGGTGGTGGTGGTATTGGTGGTGGTAGTGGTGGTGGTATTGGTGGTGGTATTGGTGGTATTGGTGGTGATGGTTTGGTGGTGGTGGTATTGGTGGTGGTGTTTGTGGTGGTGATATTGGTGATATTGGTGGTGTTGGTATTGTTACTGGTGGTGGTGGTATTGGTGGTGGTGGTATTGGTATTGGTGGTGGTGGTATTGTTGGTGGTGGTATTGGTGGTGGTGATGTATTGGTGGTGGTGGTATTGGTCGTGGTGGTATTGGTGGTGGTATTGGTGGTGATGTATTGTTGATGAATGTATTGGTGGTGGTATTGGTGGTGGTGGTTGTACAGGTGGTATTGGTGGGGGTATTGGTGGTGGTGTTGGTGGCGATGGCATTGGTGGTGTTGGTGGTAGTATTAGTGGTGGTATTGGTGGTGGTGGAATTGGTGGTGGTGGTGTTATTGGTGGTGGTGGAGGTTGCGGTATTGGTGGTGGTGGTATTGGTATTGGTGGTGTTGGTGGTATTGGTGGTGGTGGTATTGGCGGTGGTATTGGTGGTGGTGGTATTGGATTGGTGGTGGTGGTGGTATTGGTGGTGGTATAGGTGGTGATGGTATTGGTGGTGTTGGTGTTGGTATTGGTGGTGTATTTGTGGTGGTGGTATTGGTGGTCGTGGTGTTGGTGGTATTGGTGCTGGTGGTGGTATTGGTGCTGGTGGTGGTATTGCTGGGATTGGTGACAGTGGAGGTGGTGGTATTGATGGTGGTATTGGTGGTGGTGGTGGTGGTATTGGTGGTGGTGGTGGTATTGGTGGTGGTGCTGGTGTTGTTGTTGTTAATAAAACAGGGTTTTGAAAACAACCCGTCAGGTGGCTTCAGTGCAGATGATATGTAACACAGATGTGCGGTTGTCAGCTTCAGCCCATTAGCACAGGATTATGTGCTACCTGGAATTCACATGACTTAATTCGCTAATCATTTCTAAATCCATTTTACTTGGGAGGTTGAAACAGACACGGGATATTTCCGAGTTAAAGTGATTGAAAGCAGGCGCTTGTTTTACGAGGGCGGCCGTGCTGCTTAAAAAATCACAAGCGGTTTCAGCTGAAGCAGCGCATGTCCGGCCTGCAGTAAGAGAAACTCAATAAAGTAAATAGTGCTTACAGAATAAATAACAGGTCCCGTGTAACAACCGAACTAAAGGGGCCAGTAGCCATGGGAGGTTACAAATGAAGACAAGGCTGAACTAAGGAGGGACTAAGAAGCCTATTAACGAATCCAAAGGCAGCAGTTACAAAAGACAGTGACACAAGCCAATTAAAAATATGGGCGGAGAGTGGGCGCTGGCTTCTCTCCCATACTCTACTACAGCAGTCTCGTAGAGCGTGCAGCGCATGCGCGCTGCCTCGACCTAAAAATGAAATATATATATAAATGTATATAATGAAATATATATATATATATATATATATACATATACATATATATACATATATATATATTGAGTAAGAATCTTGTGTGGTGTGTTTGACTTTGGCAGAAAATGTGAATTGGAAATGTACCAATATTATTCCAAAGCATGCTATGGGAGAGCCCCTACAAAAGATTATGTTGTAATTCATGTAAGGGAACGCCACCACCCCCCAAATGTAACAGAAATAGAAGTAAGGGAGGTATTGCAGGGTATAAGAGAATCAAGAACTAGCTCATGGGAACCCACAACCAAAATTCTAAGAGATATTTTCCCTAAAGCCCCCAAACATAGCACAGGCCAACTACCACACATGCCCACTTTAAAATGTTTAATTGCACTTACTAAAAAAGCCACCAGCAGTACTCCTCCTGTCCCTAGACAGGAGGAGTACTGGTACTCCTCTCGCTCTGATACCTGTCGGGGTCTTGTTCGCGCTATACAAAACTTTTTTAAATAAATAAAAAATAAAAAAAATAGAAGATACCAAGACATAGAATATACATGAACATTTAATAATGACATAGCAAGGAACCTTTCCTGTTATATAACAACTTAAACAATGATAAATTAATCCTAATATCTACAGCAAATAGCATCTAAACTAAGCCACTGTCAAACCTGGATGATGGATGGGACCTTCAAAAGGTGTCCCAAACCATTCACTCAGATATAGACCATACATGGTGAATATCACAACACAAATATCACTTTTATATATGCCTCACTACCAAATGAGCAAAGCAGCACTTACTACAAACTCTTAAACCACATTAAACATGAAACAAATTACTACTACCCACAAAAATAATTGTAGAATTTGAGCAAACCATGATTTAAACTATTTTAAAAATTGACCCCCACAGAGCCATACAAGGCTGATACTACCATTCCAATCAGTCAAAGCATATGGAGACACCTCCAACAATCTGCACTAAGGGCCTCATTATGATGTTGGGCGGCCGGACCTCTGGTCGCTATTGCGGCAGCTGGGAGACTGCCCGACGAGCATGCGGCAGTCTGACTGCCGTATTTCGATTTGACTGCCGGGCTGGCAGACGAAACGTTGTCAGTACCACAGCGGGGGGATGCTGCGGCCGTGGAAAAGGGCCGCAGCACATGACACTGTCGTGCAGCACCTCCTGCACGTCCGTGCACCGTGTGCATTGCACCATGTTGTGCATGGCACACGGGGGATGGAGGTAAGTGGGGGCACTACATGTGCCCCCAGGGACACTTTTCATTGGCCTACGACGGCCGGGGTCCCTGTTTGGGGCACCCTGATCCCTTTCTGACAACCTTTCCATTTTCGGGTTCCCGCCATGAAAAGGCTGTCGGAAAGGGATATCGTAATCCCGACGGCGGTGCCTGCCTCGGTACTGCCGCCATTCTGGAATGCCCCTCCAACCGCCGCACCGCCTGGATCTATGATCCTGGCGGAGGTGGTGGTGTTGCGTCCGACAGCTGTGGGTCTGACCGCCAGTATCATAATACCGCAGTCGGCCCGAAGGGCTGTCGACAGTCGGACTGCCTCCGACGGGCTTTCAGCGGTCCAACCGCCAACATCGTAATGATGCCCCATGTGTAGAATCAGCTACAAACAGCAAATTTGCCTTTAAAAGAAAAAAAGCATTATAGCACTAGCCTATGTCCCTGTCATAGAGGTAGCTAACTACTATAATTTACTTATGAAAAGCCCTTTCTACCAGCAAAATGAAGAGAAACTAAGCTCCCTCATTGATTATTTCGAAGACACTTGGCAGAATGCATTACTCTGGATACAGACGCCAACCCAAACTCCAGCTACCATGGTGGAATGTCTATGACAGCTTCTTAGCACAGGAAGCCAAAACAAACAAGGCAGTGGAAGGATGGCACAATGCCTTCCATTCCACACTAGGCAGAACCCAACCTACGCTCATAAATTTATAGAAGCATTACAAAAAGAGCAAAGCTACCAACAACTACAAATGGAGCAATCTGTAACCCAAATTGCACGTAAACATAGCAAACAAACCAAAATAATGTACAACATGCTACAATTTAAAGTAAAACTCTTCATAAACAACAAAGGAGTAGATTACTTAGAAATAATAGATAAAAGCATATTATAAAATAAATACTAAACTAAAAAGCTCCCAAAAATTATAGCATAATGTTAACCAACATTACAAATTGTTTTTCCGATAAATAATAAAAATATTTTATTACATCAGTTTGAACATTAAATAAAGCTCCAATGTTAAATAAGACTGAGATAATAAAATAGTATATAATTAATTACCAAGAAAAATCAAAACCTAACCAACCAAAAAGCTCAAAGAACAAACTCAGTTCATCTTGTAAAATAAATACAACACATAAACCATACATTTCTAAGTAACAATCACATATTTATGCAAATAATAAAATATAACATTTCCTACCCAAAACAAATAAAATAAATATGACATTGTTATATGCCCCGTATACAACAAACTGGGTTGGGTGGGGGAGCTTTCTCCTATCTGGCTCCACTTTACTGGAACCAACTGCCCACCCATCTACGGCTTTGCTCCAACTATCTAGTCTTCAGAAAGCTGCTAAAAACCACACTGTTTTAATGTTCTTTCCCCGGTAGCCAAAGGCAGTCACAGCGCGGAGATACCCCGGTTGGGGTGATTCGGGCGCTCTATAAATGATATAAATAAATTGTTCTGATAATAATAATCCACCAAAAATGGGAAAAGATTTTCCAAAAAGCCCCTCAAAAAATGCAACGACTCCAATAGAGAGCACTTGAAGCAATCCAAATTATCTAGGAACTATAAAAAACACGTAAAAGTGTTTACAAAGATAAACACTCCTGGAAATCCGGAAAAAAGGGAAATCAAAATTAAAAATATAGGTTTATTATAAACCAAAAGTGATTTTCTTAAAAATAAAAATAAACTACTTCCAATGTCCACAGGACAGGTTTGTAGACAAAAACCTGTAAAGTAAACAAGAAAACCCACCCGTAAAACACATTACATTCCCAAAAATACATATACATTACAGTTAATCACCAAACAATAAGTAACATACCACAATATAACATTGCATAACGATACATTAGTAAAACAGTGTATGAAAACCCAAAACTAAACACTAGTTGAAAACACTACTATTAATACCATTAAACATACCCTCATTACCCTTAAAAAACCTTTATAAAGGACTTGCCTATTCCGTGACCTGGATCCCTGAAAATAGACTAAAAATGACACAAATAAATTACAAAATAGAAGGTAGCTGTAAAAAAAACAAAATGGCAGCTAAAGGAAACTAAAACAAAAGACTATCTTCCTATAGAAATGAATGGTAAACAATTTAAAAATGTTTAATAAATGTGTTTCAAAAATGTAAAAAATTATTAGACATGTAAAACATGTCAAAAATGCTTTACAAATGTTAAACAATTGTAAAATATAAGCTAAATAATAGTATAAAATATAAACATGTTTAATATAAACTGAAAAAACCTTTGTTAAAATGATGTTGAAAATATGTGTAGCAGGATCACTTGGGAAGGAACACCGCTCATCGCATAGTAGACCTGTAGCTCCAGCCTTTCAGGTCTACGAAGCGAAAGCAGTTAGTACAGCACTGTACGGAGCAGAGTTGTGGGGATTCGAGAAGGCCAATGACCTCTGCAGATCTGAGCATAAATTCCTTAGGGATCTAGTGACGCTGCCCAAATATGTTCCCCTCACTCCCCTTATGCTTGATATGGGCAGACGATCTACTGGCGATGTAGCAAGGCTTCGCCCGTTGCTCTTTTGGGCTCGCAATAGGCGAACCCCTGAGCTTTTGCCTTATGCGGAAGCCCTATCCGAGGTCATCAGGCTGGACACAAGTAGCAAAGTTGGGTGGATTTCTAACGTTAGGAAAATTATGTTAGCCATAGGGCTTCGAGCTCACTGGGACAAGCAGGACCCACCGAGGAAAGAAGAGCTCAAACATCTCTACTGGGAATGGGTGGACCAACAAGAATCTAGTAAACCAAATTTGGGGAGACTAACTACAGAATTTTATCTTCACAAACAGGACAGATATTTAGAGCTCTTTTAGATATAATCCAGGTCCCTCGGTACAGGACTTTATATATTCACTTCAGGCTTGGAACACTCCCTGTCTGTGAAACTACAGCTAATTGGCATACACGTAATCCAACATCAAAGGACTGTCCATGCTGCAGGGCCCCGGTAGAAAGCGTTGCCCATGTTATGTTTGCATGCCAGGCATATTCCACGGCGAGTGTGAAGTGGCTAAAACCCATTTGCATTGCAACTGGGCACACGGGATCACCGTGTTTCCCTGTGCATTCTCAGATCAGATCCCAGACCGCTCTTTGCCTGTAGTGTGGCCATGTTTTTAAGCCATGCATGGCTCATAAGACGAAAGATCCAGACAAGAATGCGGCAGTCCCCAGTAGCATGAGGATTACATGCAGCTGATGTAGGGCTCTTAAGATGGTAATCTATGTCTTATTTATACATTTTGCACGTGCACTTTATTGCTTTCAGTCTTCCCATTATGCTTCCCTGAGGGGGGATTGTAAACTTGGTCCAACTTCAGCTGCACTGTAACAGGAAGCATCGCAGTGCATTTCCCTCCTTATTTTAGAATGTATTTTATGTATGTTTTTATTCTACCATGTTGTATTATTGCTATATCGATAGCCCTATTATTGATTTACTGAACAGCACGATGTACCCTGGTTGCAGCAGGATATTAGAATGGTTTGGTTGTATATACCTGTCTGCAACATGCTATTGTATGAATTGACCACTTTTATATTCTTTTATTTAAAATGGTGTTTTTATAGCTTTTATGACGCGAGCTGTCAAAATAAAGCTTATACAACAACAGCATATAAAATAATTTAAGAAATGTTAAACAAAAGTTAAATAATGGAAGAAAAAGTGAAAAATGCACAACGTACAATACTATTTAAATATTATTTACATTTTATATGTAATAAACAAAATGTATTAAAAATATGTTATTTATCTATGTTGAAATACATATGTTTAAAAATGCAAAAATATACATTACATAAACTTTAAAAAATAACTAAAATGTGAAAAATAGGTTAAATGTCTTTCTTATATAAAATATGTAATTAATATTATTAATTACAAAAATACAACTATTTTTTAATATATTTCTAAACATCAGTACTAATTAAATAAACTTTCTACCACATATAAATACAATAAAACAAAAGATTTCACACAAAAATTATAAAATTGGGGGGGCGTGGCCAGCAACATGGCCGGGTAGCTGCGTTGTCCGCGAGCTCCGCTGGCCCCGTACTAAATCCTGCGATTATCCTGATTCTCCTCGCTTACAAACATCGTGCCTGAGGTTGGAGGACACGGACAAGCGGTGGTGTGCCCGGTGAAGTGCCCAGAAGCGATTTTCGGGCTGAACTCGAGACCTTCTCGGCGCGACCTTCGGTGCGCGGTCTCTCAAGATGGCGGATGGGGCGGACTGACTGAGACGGCAGGCCGGAGCTGTGGAGCCCCTATCTGATGTGCCCGTGGTGAACCCGAGTGAGCGCGGGTTGCGGTGACTGTGGCTGACACCCCGAGTCGCCCTGATCCCCCGCTGCGACTGCATGAGCTAAAGGCTTGAGGCTGCCTTGGGAGCCCCGATACTGGTGCGTTGAGCTGACTGGGAGGAGGAGGTCGAAGGAGAGGGGGGCTCCCCTCGCGGGCGAGGGACAGAGCTCTGCGGCCGCTGTGACCGCTGTTGCTGCTTTCCGATGCGGACTGGGAGGCGGCGGGAGCCTCCGCTGAGAGACACTTGGCTCACGGTGACTCCTGCTGGGAGGGAGAGCAGCGCGAAGGGGACTGGCGCTTTTCCATAGAGCGCATGCTGACTTGAGTGCGGCAGGTGCGATAGGCAACGCGGACCGCCTCCACCCTCTACCGTGGGGACACACCCAGAGATCTGTGCCTGCCCTGAAGGACCCCACTGCTGGCGAGGCGGCACTGAAGTCGCAGGACGGAGGCAGTCGGGGGGAGAGGGGGGCCCCCTCACGGGTGAGGAGAGGAGATCTGCGCCCACTGCTGCCGCTGTCCAGGCCTTATTGTGTTCCGGCCTCCTACCCTGGAACTCACGCTGCTGGGTGAGTGGTGGCCCCTCCTGCTCTCACTGCTTACACTCTTCGAGGTTGGAGCCACAGGGGGGTCGGGGAGCGAAGTTCGGTGGGACCACGGACGAGCTGCCTCTTCCCCGTCAGGCCCCCCCCTCCACAGACTCTGCTACCACAGGAGGGATTGAGTAGGCCATAACCTCCAATAAAGGGACGAACTTCTTTGTTTTGAGGCGCGCCCTGGGCCCTGGCACGCTTAACGCGGCACTTGGATGTGACTCACTCACCTCTTGCCACCACCCACGCATACACTCCACGATCAGCCAATCATCGCGGCTGGACACAGCCCTAGAGGGGCGCCAGTGCCGTGTGGACTACAACCTGGGACCTGCGCCATTGTCTTTCCACACGCGGGGGGTACTGAAAGAAGTACGCCAAGTGGCCCAGTGGGCCGAGATTGATTTCCTACTTCCTCCTCACTCTGCCCATCGATATCGTGCTGAAGACGACAACTGGCTCAGGTGGCACTGTGAGTAGTGGCTCCCTCCTTAGAACTCCCTCGGTGTGAGCGCACCCCTGGATCCCTTCACCGCTTTACACGGCCTGTCCAGCGCTGCTGCGGCTGTCCTGGGAGCGCCGAGACGCTCTTGGAACAAGGGGCGGTGGAGTCCCCGATGCTGCGACGGGGGCTGCGACAGTGAGAGGATGGACTGGGACACACGCTAACGCCAGGTTGCACACGATGGCAAAAGACAAAGAGCCCAAATCGTCCAGACAGGGAAAACTGGACCGCTATACTAAAGTGCTCCCCGCGTCGACGGGTGCAGAGGGAGGCCCTGCTCCTCTTCCAGACAATGCGACCATTCTACAAGCCATGCATGCATCCAGGGACAGCTTGGAGGGGAAGATGGCAGCGATCCGCTCAGAGGTGACGCTGCTTCGCCACGATCTCCGCAAAGTCTCTGAACGAGTGACCGAGGCAGAACACCGCATCTCAGAACTCGAAGACACCTCTCACTCCACACGGAAGGATGTGACGGGACTCTTGGATTCTATGAAGGAGGTGACCTGGAGGGTAGATGATGCCGAAAACAGGGCCCGCAGAAATAATCTGAGATTTATTGGTTTTCCGGAAAAAGCAGAGAGGGCAGACCCGGGTCAGTTTCTCCTGACGTTCTTAAAGGAAACCCTGCCGAACGCACCCTTCTCGACCTGTTTTATCATAGAACGGGCACATAGGATGCCAAATGTCCCCCCGCCGCCGGGGGCCCCTCCTCGACCCCTAATAGCTCGCTTTCTGAACTATCAAGATAGAGATTTGATATTGCGTGAGCTGCAAAAGAAGGGAGGTCCAATATGAGAACACTCGAGTGATGGTTTTCCCTGACTACTCACGTGATGTACAGAAGCAGAGACAGACTTTTGCCCCGATCAAGGCGAAACTGCGGACACTTGGGCTTCAATATATGTTACTATTCCCAGCTAAACTCAAGGTCATTTTTCAAGGCTCTACGCTGTTTTTCCAAACTCCAGAAGAGGCATGGTCCTGGATTGAGGAGCGGCCCCAGCTGCGACGTGGGACACCCAGTGCTTCGGGCCAATTTATGGAAAAGCGAGTGGGTTCAAGCCAAGAACGGCCCAAAGAAAAACGACGGAGGCGAACGTTGAGAATCCGGAATTCAGCCGGGAGCACACCGGGACGGCTGCTGCGATCTAACGACAACAAGGAACACCTGTCGGAGTCTGACGAAGAGGTGGTGCGGGTATGCCCGCCACGAACCCTGGCTAGATCAGACGACACTGTCCACACTGAACTGTCGGAGAGGGAAGACTCGGCGGACACAGACGGCGAGCACCCACTCCTTGAAAGTATTCAACGACTGGAAGCAACAGAGCTGACCTTGCTCGACGCTGGTGCACAGCTGCAGCAACTACCCAGCAATGGCGAGGAGGACTGAGATAAGGGGCAGGGTGGCCGCCAAAAGACAGTAAGACTACCCTAGAGCTTAGAGGGCTTCGCAGGGCCTAGCCCCATGCTAGGGAAGTATATTGTGTGTTATTGTATTCTTATTGTGTAGTTAATTGACTGGGGGGAAGGGTGGGCTACAGACCTCTTAGTGGATTACACGTGCCTGAGTTGTCATGTTGACGAATTGGGGGGTGGTGTGGGTGTCTGAAGAGCGTGGGGTAATTTAGATAATGTCGCACGTTGTGTGTTGAGATTGTTTCACGGGGAGGGGGATGGTTTTGTTCAATTTGTTCGAATGCACACTTGGGTTGAAAAGAGAGGGGGCAAGATGGGCGGGTTTCTGGTGGAGAACCGGGCAGGTGATAAACCAAGAGTTGCTTCACAATGGCAGAAGACAAATTTACGGTGATGACGTGGAATGTCAACGGCCTAGGAAATAAAATCAAAAGGGGTTTGGTATCTCGTTATCTCAAGAGGCTTAAACCCGACATCATATTCCTACAAGAAACACACCTGATAGGCATGAGCTGTTCTTTCCTGGGAAGGGGACAATACACTGCCCTGGCGCATGCGGGCTTCACCAAGGGTTCGAGGGGAGTGGCAATCCTCATTAAAAGGTCTCCTCCCTTTCATGTCACTCAGCAGTGGGTGGATACTGATGGGACATACGTTGCAGTGCAGGGAATTTGGAACCGCAGGACGTTTTTGCTTATTAGTGTATATGCACCCCCGCGACTGCAACAGCGTACACTGGATAGACTAACTGAGCTCCTACTATACTCCGGCCCTGCCATACACATAATAGGGGGAGTCTTTAACGATGTTAGCGATCCCTCCCTCGACCGTACCCAACTGCGACCCGGGTCCCATGGTCACACAATGTTGGCTCGATTCCAAAAGGCTCTGGGGCTGACTGATCTGTGGCGAAGACACCATCCTAATACACGTGCGTATTCCTACTTCTCGGGGGCTCACAGGGTATTCTCGAGGCTGGACTACCTTCTCGCCCCGGCGGGGGAGGTCAGACAGGTGGAAAGCATAGACTATTTAGCTAGGGGCATCTCTGATCATTCGCCCCTCCTAATGACGGTGGGTGGGAGGGGTGGCCACCAGGTAGCGCAGTGGAGATTGAACCTGTGGGCACTACAAGACAAGAGAGTTGCTAGGGAGCTTAGGGTGGACTCTGAACTTTACTTTCGAGAAAACGAAGGTTCGGTACAATCGGCTGTCACCTTGTGGGAGGCATTTAAGACGGTGCTCCGCGATAGAGCACAAAAAATAATTGCCCACAAAAAGAAACGGGAGACCCAGGAGATGGAAGAATTAGAACGCACGCTACTAAGCCTCGAAGGCCGAGACCCCGCCACACTGACTGACCATACCCTCCGCCAAATCGCAATAACTAAACAAGACTATCTGGCGTTGGCGACCAACGAGGTGAGGGCTCAGCAACTGGCAACGCAACATCGGCTCTATCAGACGGGACAGGGCAGGGAAATTGCTCGCGTGGCTAGGAAGGAAAGAATTGGAGATGAGATGGGTGATGTCCATTAAAGAGCGCAATACCATGCATATCACACCTGACGCTATAGCAGGGGCATTTGCCAGATACTATACTGAACTCTATGCAGCTAAACATCAGACAGAGGAGACACAAATACTCCAGTACTTAGACGCGATTGAGCTACCCTCACTCTCACAGGAGGAGAGAGACGGACTAGAGGGGGACTTCACTTTGGAAGAGGTGACCGAGGCCATTGGCCGCCAAAAAGCAGGTAAAACCCCGGGGCCTAACGGTCTCCCGGGTTAATTTTTTTAACTAAATAGCACACTATTGGCGCCACACTTGCTTAATTTGTTTAAGGCGTCAAAAGACCAAGGGATTCTGCCACAGGATCTCCGAATGGCCACGGTGGTGGTCATCCACAAGACAGGGAAGCCCCCGGAAGACTGTGGGTCTTATCGCCCCATATCCCTGCTTAATATTGAGACGAGGATTCTGGCTACGATACTTGTGGCGCGTCTCCTGACGATTATCACCCCCTTGATACATAGGGATCAGTCAGGTTTTATGCCAAAGCGTGCCACACGTTTTAACCTACGCCGTCTGGCTAACTGGATGGACACGGTACAGAGCCGAGATAGCCCCCATCTGCTCCTCTCGCTTGACGCTGAGAAGGCGTTTGATACGATTCACTGGCCCTTTATGAAACACACCCTGGAAAAGTTGGGCTTTGGCCCAGTGTTCCGAGACTGGTTGGCACTGTTATACAACGCCCCGAGGCTAAAGTCCGGGTCAATGGGGTCGTTTCCGAGAGCTGGCCGATCCAGCGGGGCACTAGACAGGGCTGTCCCTATCTCCCCTATTGTTTGCTCTTATTTTGGAACCTTTGGCCTGCGTGGTTAGAACCCGCCACGGACTAGGTGGCTTCGTGGACGAGTCCCGATTCTTGGAGGAGGAACGCATATCGTTATATGCGGATGACGTTTTGCTTTATGTCACACGCCCGGTTGATACAAAAGGGGATGATGGACGGAACGTTTGAGCCAATCAAACACTCACACCCAGTCAACTGATCTGGGTTTAATCCATCATCATTCTTTAGCTCACTCCACCACCCCAGTTCAGACATGGCCATATGCAAATCAGTCTGACCCTGTGCCTCATGGGAACAGTCCAGCCCGAACTGCCAAGCCATGTCTTCCCTGGACCGGAAACAAGCATCCTAGGACCGGTTTCTGGCATTTCAGCCGTCATCAGCCAGGCTTGCTTGAATCCAGTGGCAAAGTGAGCAAGGGACCCACGTCTGGGCATACCCCGCCAACTAAGGGCGACCAAAGCGATACAAAAGGGGATGATGGACGGAACGTTTGAGCCAATCAAACACTCACACCCAGTCAACTGATCTGGGTTTAATCCATCATCATTCTTTAGCTCACTCCACCACCCCAGTTCAGACATGGCCATATGCAAATCAGTCTGACCCTGTGCCTCATGGGAACAGTCCAGCCCGAACTGCCAAGCCATGTCTTCCCTGGACCGGAAACAAGCATCCTAGGACCGGTTTCTGGCATTTCAGCCGTCATCAGCCAGGCTTGCTTGAATCCAGTGGCAAAGTGAGCAAGGGACCCACGTCTGGGCATACCCCCGCCAACTAAGGGCGACCAAAGCGATACAAAAGGGATGATGGACGGAACGTTTGAGCCAATCAAACACTCACACCCAGTCAACTGATCTGGGTTTAATCCATCATCATTCTTTAGCTCACTCCACCACCCCAGTTCAGACATGGCCATATGCAAATCAGTCTGACCCTGTGCCTCATGGGAACAGTCCAGCCCGAACTGCCAAGCCATGTCTTCCTGGACCGGAAACAAGCATCCTAGGACCGGTTTCTGGCATTTCAGCCGTCATCAGCCAGGCTTGCTTGAATCCAGTGGCAAAGTGAGCAAGGGACCCACGTCTGGGCATACCCCCGCCAACTAAGGGCGACCAAAGCGATACAAAAGGGGATGATGGACGGAACGTTTGAGCCAATCAAACACTCACACCCAGTCAACTGATCTGGGTTTAATCCATCATCATTCTTTAGCTCACTCCACCACCCCAGTTCAGACATGGCCATATGCAAATCAGTCTGACCCTGTGCCTCATGGGAACAGTCCAGCCCGAACTGCCAAGCCATGTCTTCCCTGGACCGGAAACAAGCATCCTAGGACCGGTTTCTGGCATTTCAGCCGTAATCAGCCAGGCTTGCTTGAATCCAGTGGCAAAGTGAGCAAGGGACCCACGTCTGGGCATACCCCCGCCAACTAAGGGCGACCAAAGCGATACAAAAGGGATGATGGACGGAACGTTTGAGCCAATCAAACACTCACACCCAGTCAACTGATCTGGGTTTAATCCATCATCATTCTTTAGCTCACTCCACCACCCCAGTTCAGACATGGCCATATGCAAATCAGTCTGACCCTGTGCCTCATGGGAACAGTCCAGCCCGAACTGCCAAGCCATGTCTTCCCTGGACCGGAAACAAGCATCCTAGGACCGGTTTCTGGCATTTCAGCCGTCATCAGCCAGGCTTGCTTGAATCCAGTGGCAAAGTGAGCAAGGGACCCACGTCTGGGCATACCCCCGCCAACTAAGGGCGACCAAAGCGATACAAAAGGGGATGATGGACGGAGCGTTTGAGCCAATCAAACACTCACACCCAGTCAACTGATCTGGGTTTAATCCATCATCATTCTTTAGCTCACTCCACCACCCCAGTTCAGACATGGCCATATGCAAATCAGTCTGACCCTGTGCCTCATGGGAACAGTCCAGCCCGAACTGCCAAGCCATGTCTTCCCTGGACCGGAAACAAGCATCCTAGGACCGGTTTCTGGCATTTCAGCCGTCATCAGCCAGGCTTGCTTGAATCCAGTGGCAAAGTGAGCAAGGGACCCACGTCTGGGCATACCCCCGCCAACTAAGGGCGACCAAAGCGATACAAAAGGGGATGATGGACGGAGCGTTTGAGCCAATCAAACACTCACACCCAGTCAACTGATCTGGGTTTAATCCATCATCATTCTTTAGCTCACTCCACCACCCCAGTTCAGACATGGCCATATGCAAATCAGTCTGACCCTGTGCCTCATGGGAACAGTCCAGCCCGAACTGCCAAGCCATGTCTTCCCTGGACCGGAAACAAGCATCTGGGGGTGAGTGTTTGATTGGCTCAAACGTTCCGTCCATCATCCCCTTTTGTATCGCTTTGTTCGCCCTAAGTTGGCGGGGGTATGCCCAGACGTGGGTCCCTTGCTCACTTTGCCACTGGATTCAAGCAAGCCTGGCTGATGACGGCTGAAATGCCAGAAACCGGTCCTAGGATGCTTGTTTCCGGTCCAGGGAAGACATGGCTTGGCAGTTCGTGCTGGACTGTTCCCATGAGGCACAGGGTCAGACTGATTTGCATATGGCCATGTCTGAACTGGGGTGGTGGAGTGAGCTAAAGAATGATGATGGATTAAACCCAGATCAGTTGACTGGGGTGAGTGTTTGATTGGCTCAAACGTTCCGTCCATCATCCCCTTTTGTATCGCTTTGTTCGCCCTAAGTTGGCGGGGGTATGCCCAGACGTGGGTCCCTTGCTCACTTTGCCACTGGATTCAAGCAAGCCTGGCTGATGACGGCTGAAATGCCAGAAACCGGTCCTAGGATGCTTGTTTCCGGTCCAGGAAGACATGGCTTGGCAGTTCGTGCTGGACTGTTCCCATGAGGCACAGGGTCAGACTGATTTGCATATGGCCATGTCTGAACTGGGGTGGTGGAGTGAGCTAAAGAATGATGATGGATTAAACCCAGATCAGTTGACTGGGGGTGAGTGTTTGATTGGCTCAAACGTTCCGTCCATCATCCCCTTTGTATCGCTTTGTTCGCCCTAAGTTGGCGGGGTATGCCCAGACATGGGTCCCTTGCTCACTTTGCCACTGGATTCAAGCAAGCCTGGCTGATGACGGCTGAAATGCCAGAAACCGGTCCTAGGATGCTTGTTTCCGGTCCAGGGAAGACATGGCTTGGCAGTTCGTGCTGGACTGTTCCCATGAGGCACAGGGTCAGACTGATTTGCATATGGCCATGTCTGAACTGGGGTGGTGGAGTGAGCTAAAGAATGATGATGGATTAAACCCAGATCAGTTGACTGGGGGTGAGTGTTTGATTGGCTCAAACGTTCCGTCCATCATCCCCTTTTGCACACGCCCGGTTGAGACACTCCCCCAAATACTGCAGATCTTTGAAGAATATGGCAGTCACGCTGGCTATAAGATTAACTGGAGTAAATCCACCCTATATCCACTGAGCGGAGTGGTGGAGACCCACACCTACCCGAGCTGTTTACGACTTTCCACGGAGGGGTTTACCTACCTGGGACTTTATATCACCACCGACCCAGTAGCTAGAGTAGAGCATAATATCAGACGAGTTCTTTCAAACTTTCAGGAGGATGTCAAGAGGTGGAGGAAACTCCCACTGACCATTATGGGTAGGGCAGCTATGTATAAGATGATAACGCTCCCCCAGCTCCTTTATATTTTGCAAAATACCTATTACAAACTACCGGAAACTGTATTCACCACCATTAACAGTGAACTACGTTTACTCCTATGGGATGGAGCCCATCCACGAATAGCGCTGCAAACGTTACAGCGAAATCCGTACAATAGGGGTTTGGCTTTACCAGACATTAGAGCCTACTATAGAGCGGCCCATCTCATAGTCATCAACGAATGGAACCATGCGCCGGGAGACCACCCTACTTATAGACTGGAAAGATTACAATTCCGGAACCGCTCTCAACTACACTACATATATGGGGGGGCAGGTAGTGCGCGTCTCCTACCGGCTACCCAACGAGTGCTGGAGGCATGGAAAAGTGCTGAAAAGCAAATTAAGTGGGATGGGAAGCCTACGCGGGAGACCCCTCTATGGGAGGGTACTAGATTGCCCGAGATTAGAAAACTGAAGGGCTTTAAGAAGTGGGATTTAATAGGGATCTCCAAGATAGGAGATGTACTGGAGGCGGGCTCCTTGGCGCCGTTCACCTCGCTTCAGGCAACATATCAACTTCGAGACTCCCAAGCGTATGCCTACCTCAGACTCAAACATGCCTGGCACGTGGAGGGTTGGACACAGGGACACTGCCGGAGTATGCCCCGCTGGAAGGTAGGCTTCTACAAGAGGAGATTCTGACCCAAGCCATATCATTGACATATAAAACGCAAATAAATAACATGCCTGACAAACTCGGTCCGCTTCGAGCCAAATGGGAACTTACCACCGGCCCACTAGAGGACATTGACTGGGAGGCAGCCCTCATGCACCCACGTGAAGTAGCGATCAGACTGCGTCTACGGCTCATACAGTACAAGATCTTACACAGAACTTATTTTGCTAGGGCGCGCCTACACTCTATGGGGAGGGCAGATAACACAGATTGCCTTAGATGCCACACAGAACGCGGTACATACATACACACCCTCTGGGAGTGCAGACGGATTAAAAAATATTGGGGCAAGATAGTGAACGAACTAAATGCTATACTTGGTGCCCAAATTGGGTTAGATGCTAAATTCCTCATATTCGGTATCCCGACAGATGTCGACCTGCCGCGCCACAAGCTTATGCTGGCCAACTTAGGGCTAGTGGTAGCTAAAAGAGACATAGCCAAATGTTGGGGGGCTCCTCGACTCCCTACGCTCAAGGAGTGGAGGTCAAGTATGGATCTTTATATGATGGCAGAGAAGGTGACCTACAAGGCAAGAGGGTGCCCCCGGAAATTCTGAAAAATGTGGGCGCCATTGATAGAGTATTATGACCTAGACTTAGAGATGGAGGAGGAAGGAATGGACTTATCCCAGGGCAGATCGGGGACCGGACCTTGATGATTGTGATGTATGACCTACTGTTGACAGATGTACCTATATTAGAAATGAATCTACCTGTATGCATGTACATACTACTTGCCTCTGGCCATGTGTTCTCTTTCAGAGGAAATGTTGCTACGCCTTCTGCCCTGTACTATATACTACTGCCCACTACTCAGCTCACATTGTGTATTAATGATTTCTTTGATTGTGAGTTTCAAATATTAAAAATCAATAAAAACATTAAAAAATTTTTTATAAAATTGAATAATCACTCTCCAACGTAAACCATTTTTAGGGAAGTGTTGGACACTAAAGGGGGACATTTACTATTCACACTCCAATCTAAACCAATTTGGGGAAATAGTGGGACACGAGAAGGGTAACATTTACTATTACCATTCCAATCTAAACCAATTTAGCGAAGGTGTTGGACACTAAATGGGTGACATTTACTATTTCCCGCCGCAGTTTCATCCTGAGGCTACAGCTACTTTCAGCGGCCAAAATCTCTGGTGTTCCAGCAAATCTCATAATTCCACTGCGGCACGTACCTGCTGTTAGTGAGGTAGCTTAGGGTAAAAAACATCAGAATTGTGCAAAATGTGATACTAATATGGCACTTGGCACAGTGTTAGGTAGTCATATGAACATTGATTTCTGATATAGACCCCAAAATCTGATCCCTCCCATTTTAGGCGTGTGATACCATAATACAAAATGGCTGCCACAAGGGCCAGTAAATTATCATAAATGTAATATCAGTCTTCCAGCACATAATTATAATGATTTTTAGCCAAGAATTAAAAAAGTTGCAATTTAATTGACTCATAGTACAGTATGATAAGTATATAGATATATTGTAGATATACAGGGTGTTCCACAGAATGTGCTCACCCCCTTAACTTTTGAACGGCTAAAGATAGAAATTTCAAACAAAACTCATGGTTCATCAAAAAATGTCTAGTTTATGTTGTTACTATTTTAGGGGCACTTATGCCCCATATAAAGGGTGTACCAAAAGTCTATTACAAAATTGTAAATGACACCCTGTATATTTTTACTATATTTTTTGTTATAATATAAAAGCGGATTTTGTAACATTTAAACATTAAAACATTTTGTTATTGAAAAAGAATGAAGAAACACATGATATTATTAATATTTATTGTTATTTTAGTCAACAGTTTTTTCAAAGGTTACAATTTGGTCAGTCATCTAAAACATGTCCTCCTGAATGCATTGTCCATCACAAACACAAAGACTAGTACATGGAAGAGACAATTGTTTACATTTAAAAGCATGGCTACACAATGTTTTACATCCACACCTAACAAGTTCCTTGAAGTATTTTGAAGCATCAAGCAAAAGTGACCACTGAGACCACACATAACCCACTTGGAAAATAGCTCTCTTGCTGTGCTGTAAAAGAGCAGCCTCACAAGGCGGCCCATTTTCTAGAGAGCGATTATGTTTGGTCACCATCATTCTTCGACACACGTTAACAGAATCTGTTTTAATGTTCTTATTGTATAATCTAATTACAAATTGCTGAAGCTGACTGAAATTGTTATAGGAAATATCTGGTGGGCAATGAGACAGCCTGAAAATGTTGTCACGTTTCCCAACCTGTTTTCTTGCCACGACCTTCAAATGCAGATACAGTGTCGCAACCTGTAAATGCATGGAAAAATAAAATACCATCACAAACACTTATGCCAAGTTTATTAGCATACTCATGGATAGGCAGTAGCCTTTGATGTTTCCCAATACCAAAATCAATCCACAAATTAGAAAGATTTAAGCTGCTAAATGCATAAAGAGCAATAACTACTACATCGGAATCAACAGTACGGATAGTTATAGACTTCTGGCCACTTTCACTAGCATGTTTTTCATATATTAGTATTCTGGTATCAGCTTCTTCTTAATAACATGGTCTGAGTTCAGATACATTCAGATTTTCGGGAATATTCACCACGTTATCATCCTTTGTCAGTACTACAATTTTACCCTCTAGTATCTCAAGATTCAAAAAGTTAGAAGCCAAGAATTGGAACAAATCATTTTTGTTATCTTCATTTTGTAGAAGAGTCGCACAGTTGTTTTGTATATTTATTGAACCTTTTACACAATAGCGTGGACCAAAACCTCGCCTATTTCTTTCTTCCTTTTTCAGAGACCCCTCTATGTTACGGTAAAATACTATGTCTCATCGTTTCGAATTGTTAAGTATGTTCATTACACAAGGCTGGAATATATAGGTGCTGTAGTCTTGAAAATTGCGTACGTTGGCGGGTTTTAAGAAATGTATTATTGCTGATCCATCCATAATAATACAACTTGCAGTGTCTGGAATGTTATTAATGTTATCTACAGCACCATTAAGCTTCTCTAAACAAGAGATGATGTCAGACTTTGGCCCTTTTCTTAGCAATCCTCCCTCAGAAGTGATGGGGGGTAATCAAGATTCTCATGGTCAAATAATTCCTTTAAATCTCCTTCTCTATCTTGGCAAGCAATACACAGTCTAGTGAAAAGTGAACAGACGCTTTTTAAATGGATACTTTGTGGTTCACTGATTTTGGGACTACCGTATGAAATAAATATAGATTGTTTCTAAGAATAGGTTCAAAAATAGATGTTTTGCAGCGTACCAGGAACAAACGTTCCATATTGAGTTCTCCCCATGTCGTCAGTAATGCACACAGATTTATGTGCATTATCACTCATGATTAAGATGAATGCAATATTCATAAGAATTTCGCCAATACCACAGGCATAAGGATTCCTGATTATCATGCAAAAACACTTGTGTAAGTTCCTTAACATCATTTACAATTTGAGAGTTGCAAGAGATGTTGTCTTCATGGAGAACACAGTTATTTTTGTTTTCACTGAATCCTATTTGTTCATCGAATTGTCCCAGTAAGTTGGTAATTAGATGTCGAGACACCATTCATTTCATCAATGCATTAGGATTATCAAGATTACCAACTGCCCGCCGTCTGATTTTATATCCTTGTTACACTGCTCATGCATCTGATTATAAGATATGCAGGAATAAGGTGTACCACTTTTACAAGCAATAAAATATCCATGTGTAAATTCTTCATAAACATATGGAATTCTTGTTTTCACCTCGACAAGCGTTTTAATGAACACTGACATCCACCTAGCATAGTGGGTGTGGTCCATAGCAAACATCCAAGGACATATCAATTGTAGGGTTACAATAAACTTCTCAAAATCTGCTGATCGAATGGTATCAAGAAATTGGAATAGCAGTAATTCGAGTTGAAGTGTAATATACCAATATTTGAAATGAACAGACTGCAACTCTTCATGTAATCCATTCTTTCATGGATATTTGCCCATCAGTAGATACATCATAAGCCTTCTTCAAATGTATATACAGTGATGCAACACTAACTTTGTGTATGTAGAGGGATCGTTTTACATGAGACCATTTTAGCCATTGTCCAACTTTGCCCTCACTGGTAACATTGGCTTCTACCTAAATATCGGCCCAAACACTACCATCAAGCCAATCTCCTAAAACTGCAAGGAATGAGATTTCAATGTGTAATGCTCCCATCATGACTGCAATTTTGTGTTCCCCATATAATTCTAGAAGTAACCACTGAAATTGTTTAGCTGTTGCATAGACTGGTTGATCACGCCACCACAGGAGTCTGATTAGGATTAATTGTGGCCAGTGTATGCTTTAGTATATAAAAGCAGTGGCGTACTATAGAAGGAGAATTTATTGACTCATTTAATAAAAGTAGCAATACACTATGGCTTTTTGTGATATAACCACTTCTGTTGGAGTGGAAAGCAACCCAACTGGTGTGGCTTATATTGGTTAGATTATGGAGATCAAGATTTTGAATCATCTGCAGCCATTCGTCTGACATAAGTTCATTATGAATAGAAGTAGCCTGGAAGGCATTGATATTACTTACAGGTACATTTATCTGTTTTTTTGTCGTTGTACATGGTAACTGCAAATACCAGTCTTGTTGGGATAAAGTACATTTCTTGGTCCACTCATTTTCTCCAATTTTTAAGAAGGGTGATATACCCTGTGCATCTGATTTTCCCTGTATCAGAGATATGGCTGTTCCGTGGAATGACTGAGTGGATGAAGATAACAAGGGATTGTGATCAATTTTGTCTATTCCAGCACAAGTGAAAGTGGAGAGTTGAAGGTCTGTTGGGCACACAACCCTGTCATTGCAGCATTGCTTGCATTGTTTGTTAGTTATTGTTGCTGACACTTCTCGAACATGCTCATATGACACGCATATGCACAATTTTTGCAGTTTGTCATCTAATTCCCGTTTTCGAGTTTTAGCATGCACCATTAATCCATTATAAAGAGGTAGTGGAGTTTCATTATCTTTTTTGCGGCGGATGTTTCCTTTAGGATTTGCCTTCTTACACTTACTGGTACCGAACAAGCTGTGAGACTGACAAAGCTGCACTCGTCTTATCATTTACTATGCTGTAATTTGAAATGTTGCAATCTTCCATAATCATTCATATTAGATTTAGCATAGCAGTACCTACTGACATTTCTTGGGTATTTTGCTCAGACTGTCCACTAAATCTGTCTACTTCATGTTGGAACATTTCTTTTCGAATAATAGAAGCTGCATTGGCCAGGCAGACACCATCCTAAAGAGCATTTTGTTTATAGATACTGAATATTTTTTCTCCTATATCGTTTTTGCGTATTAGAAGAACATCTCTACCTTTTGGTTCAGCTGTAAGGTCTGGTATGAACGCATTTTCTACACCTAATTCTGTCATACGACGAACTACGAGTGATTTGATGTTAGATAAAGTAAATACTGGTGATACTTCAGAATTTTAAAGTGTATCATCGAGATGGTTTACAATTTCACCTAATACCATGCCATAGATTAATGTCAATTTGTTGTCTTTTTTTAATCTTTGTTCTGTATTTGCCGATGCCGGTTATAAAAACAAACTAGACACTTTTTGTGGTACTTCGCTTCATTTGCAACCATATCAACACCACTTAACTTGGCGAGTACTTCTGAGTCACATAATGCAACTGCAGTATCTCAAACTCAGTTACTCAATTCAAGGGTATGCACATTTATAAGCTCTGCCCCTGACTTCATCACAGAAGAAACACGTACCTTTGAGTTGACCAATTCTAAATGCGCGTACAAAAACTGTCTTGAAATAGTTTAGGTTTTTTGATAACCTTGCAAGTTTGTGATTGTCAAATTTTTTTCTTCACGTTTTATGGAATTTTCCACAGTTTTTATTTAACAGTTGTTCAATTACATCATGATTTTTTATCAATTTTGTCTTGATGATTGATGGAAGTCCTTTTATTTAATCAAAAGCTGATTGTCAAGCAAACGTTTGTACCCAATTCCTTTATCAGAACGTTTACTATTAGCTGGACACACTAAAACTTCTGGTAAATCTTGCTGACTAAATACACAGATCCCAATCAATCTCAGTTCCGACATTTTGTGTACTAGATATAAACTCTTCATTAATATATACAAATTCACATCTTCTTTTGAAAGACATTTCTACTCATTGACAGCGGATAATCTTTTCACAATTTCAGAAACCTGCAACAAAAAAAATGATTTGTTAGTTTACAAGGGTAATACAACATACTTTTTTATTTACATCATAAGGTATTTACTTACTGGATCCATTAAAAATGTGTCATACTTCATCAGGGGTCAACTAAAATGCAGAATTTGTACCACTTTTGAAATTCCCGACCAGAAAAACGTGTGAAATGATGTGATGGATGCCTAACATTAGATTCATAAGCACTATACAAATAATAGCTGCAGCAATTTTCTTTTATGGCGTTATACGGCCAAAGTAGCCATATGATTTTTGGGGTCTATATCATCACTCATTTTTAGGTCTCGCCTAGGCAGCGCTTGTGTTGTCTCTTCGAGACATGCTGTATTGAGGTATGCACTAGAAGCTCTGCCCATTTCCCACCCATCTTTTCAATTGGCTGCTGTTACTGCCCTTTCTAAATGGTTGCTTTTGATTTCTGAATAGGATTAGTGGTCCCTCCTTGGTACCGCCTTATCTGCTTTTGTAACCTCCCATGAGGACTGTCCCTCTTACTTGTGTTATTACTCAGCAGGTTTGATGAACAGTCTGTGGGCACTATATTCTTAAAGAACTTTCTCCTATCACCTGTTGCAAGTAGGACAGCTCTCCCGCAACCACAACCACTTGCTTCTATTTTACCATCTTTATTAACAGGCTTGCCTCCAAAGCAGACCCCTCCCACATACCCACGCACCTTTATTTATTTAATAACCATCCAGTGTGCTTCAGCTCGCTCGACTCCTAGGCTGAAACCTCCTCCTCTCCCCTGCTTCTTATTTGATGGAGCGCGCCTTTCAACACTCCAGCAGGCTCGCTCGTCTGCTCGGCTGCCTCCTCCTTCCCCCTTCTTATTATTGCAGGGAACGTGGCTTTTACCAAAACCCGAGCAGCGCTTGCACAGAGCTGCCGTGCCCTCATCTCCTCAGGTGCTTCCTCCTCCCCCCAGTTTGTCCCTTCAGTTTCAGCTATGAGCATACCCGATTTCATTCATGTTAAATGAAAAACATCACACCTCTAATGTGCCTTTTAACAACACCCGAGCAGGGCTTGCACACAGCTGCCGCTGGCTCTTCTCCTTAGTTGCCTCTTCCTCCCTCCTCCCCCAGTATGTCTCGCATAGAGGAGCAACCTAGCCTGCTGGCATATTACTTGCAGCTAATCGGGGAGAGTATCCAATTGCTGCCTTTTTGTCTCTGTCAGTTTTGCATTTGTGTATTAACCCCACAGCGGTGATTTTTAAACAAAAGTCCCCTTTACATGCAAATTATAACTGATCCCTCTTACATGAAGGATGTTTTTGGGAGACGGACATCAGGAAACACCTTCTCTCTCCGGCCCCTCCCCCAATCCAAAGAAAGGCGTTTCCTACCCTGAGGCATCTTTGCCTTCTGTAAATAAATCATTGTGTTTCTGCCTGGATTGGAAAGAGCAGCCGGAAGGTGTGGTCACAACATCACATGGTTTTATAACATGTAATGGGCCTCTTCTGGTGTTCAGGACAGGAGGGCAGTATAAATGTCTGTCAGGGCAGTATATGTGTGACGTGTCTCCGCGCGTGGCTGGAGGCTGTACATTCAGCACTGCAGCAGCCATGAAGTCTCACATCGGATCTTTGAGATTGACGAGTCATCTAGAGGGAGCCTTCTCCGGGGGACAATTTTCAGTTTGAATTTCTTACTAGCATTAAATTTAAGGATTTTTTAGGCCCCGGGCAAAACATAGGATACCCTCTTCAGAAAACTTTAAATTTATTACCCGTTTCCAGCTACATCAAACCCTGATAATGGCAAAAAATAATGAATGATACATTCATTTTCTGAAACGATAAAAGAAATGCTACATATCCCTCATTGTACTCCTAGGAGCTTAGGAGAAGCTCTATTTTGCATTCGTCCTCATAAACTGAGGTTCATGTCAGGCCTTTAACTTCTCTTTTCTTACATCTAGAGTCTGTAAAGGCTTTCAGAGATGCCTTGCCCCTTGATCTATTTTTTTTAAAGTAACCTCAAGGGGCACCTAATTCTTCTCAAAGCCCTTTTCGTTTTCCTCGCCCAGTCTCATTTTACCCTTCTATGCTTTTCTTGGGTATTTCTCACCAGAGAGCTCCTTTGTGGAAGTGCTGTGTCCATATGATCAGTGCATCAAGGACCCTGAATATTAGGCACTTATTGATAAAGTGGAGCCGCCCCAGCACTTAAACTCACGCAATACATTTTTGTAAACAAAGGGCTAGTATTGTTCGGTCAAGTAAAAAGCATGATAGAGAAGTGCACACGTTAGTAGTGACAAGTATGTACATTTAACTCAAGGGACCACCAACAGGGCATGTAAAGGGGGAGCAGACTGCTTCCATGAATGTTAATGATGAGATGCCACCCTGGGAGCAGGGGCTGACAAACCATAGGAATTTCAGCAGAATTCCTGGGAAACTCGTGTTCCTGAAAGGCTGAAGGCATCTTTCTAAATTATTCATAGCGTAAAATGAGTATGCTCAGTACATCACTGTTAGCAGCTAATCCAGTGCTCAGGTACTCTCCTCATAAGTATGATGGCTGCAAAGTTTACATTTACAAACATCAGCATAGGATTCGGGCATCAAGCAGAATTTGGCATAGACTTGGTGCAAAAAGTATTGTGTGGATTAATTAGTGTATGTTGGTAGTGCTACAAAAATTCACTAGCCCAGAGACCAGTCCAGTCCAGAACCCAGATCGGCCAGCATAGAGCACATTCTACCTGAGTCCATCCCAGATCTGTACCCAGTGCCTGCTCTAGCTTACAGCCCTGAACAGCGAATCTCAGCCCCACCCAGCATAGAGCCACGAGCAGCCCAGAATCCTGCCACTGTCTTACATGTCTGCATTTTCATTATAACAATCACCTACATGTTTCCAGGGAATAGTGAGGATCGGGGTGGAGAGCTGGAATTAGGAATCACCCTATGATGATTGGTACGGGAAACTCTTGTCCCAACATAAGTGGCCTAGCCTCCAAGCATCTATCTTGGAAGTGCTTATACGTATCTTCCTTAGGGGTACACTAGATATTTATAACTAGAACACTTAACTGGATATAATTTGAAAAACGGGTAAAACACGTTTTTCAAACTATATCCAGTTAAATGTCTAAAGGTCTTCACTTACATATATAAGGGAGCTTTAATACCTGCACCCGCCTCTAATTGAGCCATCATTAACATGGCCTTTAGCAGGCCCAGTCCTCGATTTCCACCCCACTCCCACGTTCAAAGGTTGTCCTTTATGCTACAGGTATATATCACACTGTGCAACATTAAAATTTAATTTGAAAAAGTATATGGTTTCCTAGCTGCAGTCCATCATCTCTAACCAACTAAATAAAGTGATATTGAGCTTATCAACTCCCCGTAGCCATGGTGGCTAATTTTTGGTCTAGTTCACTACTCTATGGTTTGTAAATGGAAATGCACATAGTGGGATGTTTCTGAAGAAGTAGCAGGGAGTGATGAGGCACCTCCTTCGAGGAAAATAGGTGGAACCAGAGTCTTCGTTCTTAAGTCCCCATGCTTGCCCTTAGAACACCTCACAGAAATACAGGCTGGAGCTTGGCTACTGGAATGGCTTGTTAGGGGATTAGCTGTTTATGGCGACTCACTTGTGTAACTGTTCAACAAATAAAATGTGATTTGCCCCATTTGATATGGTTCCTGTTAAGCTGATATGGAAACTGTACATTTCTTTCCAACCCTTCCAGAAATTTATAACAGGACTTAAACCACAACCTAAATACTTCTGAAACAATCCAAATATTCCCCCCTCAATCTGCTGATTGCTTTGAACTCAATCTTGTTTCTTAATTGTGAAGTTTTAAAGGGAAGCAAACTACGTTATAAATGCAAACCTTTTTCCCTCTTCTATCCCGCCGCTATCCTTCTCTATCCAAATAACTGAAGAACATATCCACCACTCAAATTACTTTCATATTTCACTGTACTAATTTTCAACACTAATCCTTTATGGGTTCCGGAGTAGCGTGCTACCTGCCAAAAAAGTTCTTCAACACCCCATCAGGGGTAACAAGCGCTATATAAATGCAAACCTTTTCCCCTCTTCTATCCCTCCGCTATCCTTCTCACTCCAAATAACTGACTAATATCCACCACTCAAATTACTTTCATATTTCACTATACTAATTCACCACTAATCCTTCATGGGTTTCCGGAGTAGTGTGCTACTCGCCAAAAAAGTGCTTCAACACCCCATCAGGGGTAACAAGCGCTATATAAATACAAACCTTTTTTTCCCTCTTCTATCCTTCTGCTATCCTTCTGAATCCAAATAACTGACTAACCTATCCACCACTCAAATTACTTTCATATTTCACTATACTAATTCAACACTAATCCTTTATGGGTTCCGGAGTAGCGTGCTACTCGCCAAAAAGCGCTTCGACGCCTCGTCAGGGGTAGTAAGCGCTATATAAATGCAATTACAATACAATACAATACAATACATCCCTCTGGATGAGTATCTTCATCTACAAGGCCACACTGGTTAAGTTCCTGGAAGTCCACAACATCAGATGCCATCTGTATGCAGATGACACCAAGCTCTACCTCAAGAGGGATCTGAAATATGACACAGAGTGTGGCAGCCTGCTTGAGAGATGCCAGGTCTGGATACTGAAAGAATCAGCTGTGTCTCAATAGCCGAACACAGATGTGCTCATGCGCCCAAGGCACTTTTCACCTCTCATACACTCAAGCCTTGAATTGATGGGAAGACTCAGATTTCACAGAGGACTCTAGACGTTCCTCTTCCACTGTGACTAGGCAGGGACCAGACACGCGCCCCCATACAACTCAGTATCCTGTCACTCTGTCCCATTGATCTGTGCTCTGTCCTATGGGCACTGAAGACATGTCTGTGGCATGTGATGGAGGTGTTGGGGCTGGCTCCAGACACTGTCCTGAGGGCACTGAAGACATGTCTGTGGCATGTGATGGGTGGGCCGGGGCTGGCTCCAGACACAGTACAATGGGCACTGAAGACATGTCTGTGGCATGTGATGGCTGGGCCAGGCTGGATCCAAGGACATTCCTGAAGACATGTCTGTGGCATGTGATGGAGGGGTTGGGGCTGGCTCTAGACACTTTACTATGGTTACTGAAGACATGACTGTGGCATGTGAGGGCTGGGCTGGCTCCAGAGCTGCAGAAAAGCTTGTGCTGGTGAAATGTTTTGATGTTTTTGTAGGTAGGGGCCCAACTGCCTTGTTCTGTCACATGAAATTGCCCCCCTACAGCCCCCTCTCATTTGAGGCACAGAATAATGTACAACAACAACAATATTACAGCTTGCTCGAGGGGAAGTCTTGTGGAACAAAATCCCTAGCAGAAGTTGATTCAATAACAACAGAAGCCAGTTGTTACCATGCAGGTCTACCGGCTCTTGTCTTGAAGGGGTTTACCCAGTCTTTCATCCTCCCCAAATTGATAAAGCGACTAACATCTAGTGGTCATAAACAACACCTATTGTTTAAACTATTGTAAAACGGTGACAATAAACATAATTTGTTATAAAGAGGATCGCAGCAATATAGGTAATCATTGTAATAACAAGCTCGATGTCAAAAAACATAATTTATTTCAAAAACATTATCATTTACAACACCAATAGCTCTAACTTTCACAAATTCGAGACTGATTGCATTGCAAATGCTTGTTTACCTTATTATTAAGCCCTGTGCAAAGTTTCGTATTGGTATCACATTTTGCATGATTCTAACGCTAAGCTACCTCACTATGTTACTAGGCGCTGTCAAACCTAAAAGGGACCTCGTAATAAGGTTGACTGTGCTTAGTTCCTGTCTCATATGCTGTCTTTACAGTGTTACGGGTTGTATCTGGTTAGAAGCCCATAACACTGAACTCTGAAAGCTAAGCTCCTTTACAATGTTGTATTTGCTGGTTTCTGAAGTGTCACAAACCTCTTAATTTCCATTCAGATAAATTCAGCATTCTTTTGTAATCAAACACAGCACATTTGTTGTAATATTTGCATAAGCTTTTATTACTTGATGATTTAAAAGCAATAAATACAGTTAGGACATAATAAGCACAGCACATTCATACAGATGAACATGTTCTGCCTTACCTGGAGCACATTGTGACAGTGTTGCTCCTGGTTATATTCCTCGTTCCTCCACCAGTCTGTGTGGGCTAACTGCATTACTTGCACAGTCTTTTTTGATACTCGAATTTTATTGGGTTTTAACAAATGAAAATTAGACACAACAGTTCACGTTATTAGGACCCCTTTGCTTGACATAGACCACGCTGAATATGCAGGCTGCCCACCCTTACAACACTAATAGATTAACAATTACAGTCAAACAGCAAGTTGATATTTGTAGCTTTCCATATCCCCACCTCGTCTGTTCATTCCAGGTTTCCCAACCATTTGCCCCACACTCGCTTGTACTTCGCTGGACATCCCCAAGCCATATATACTGGTTGTTCCTGCACAGCGCACCAATCTAAGCCTTTCCTCCATTGGGCGATTGTGAGGGGGGGGCTCTTCCATCTAGTCACTATGTCCCTTTTGGCAACCACGGTGGCTGTACCCAGAAATGCTTTGTCTGCCCTGGAGCCTCCTATACCCTCCAGGATCCCCAGGAGCAGGACTACAGGCATGGGTGGAACCTCCCAGCCCAGGACCCCACTCAGTTCACCAGCCGCTTCCGCCCAGTAGTTCAATATGAGAGCACAGGAGCAGGTCATATCATATGATAAAAGTCAGCGGGCTCCTCCGTACATCATGGGCATCTCTGGGTTGGTAGACAACCCACCAGGTATAACCTGGCAGGGGTGAGATATGCACAATGGAGATAGTTGAGTTGGATCAATCTCAGTCTAGCCGAGATGGTGATCTCCCAGGGAGCCATAAGGGCATCCCTCCAGTCTTCGTCCTCCATAGGTCCCAGCCATTGTTCACATCTGGTCTGCAAGTGATCTAACGTGGTGGGGGAGTTATTGATAAAGGATTTATACTTCTGGGGGACCCCTCCCTTTCCCAGTTCCCCCATAAGGATTCTAGCTTCTAAGAGACTGAACTCGGTAAGTGTGGTGCCCCTGGGTATGTGTGTCAGAAGCGCGTGTCGAAGCTGCAGGTATTTGTAAAATTGTCTGGTGGTAAGGGAGTATGTGTGTTGCAGGTCCTGGAATGTTCGAAGTTGGCCTCCCGTCCAGACGTCTCCGATTTGGGTGATAGCGATGAGATCCCATTTCTGGAAACCCTCCAACTGCGCCACTTAAACCACCCACATACCCTGCCACAAGGGTGTTCGCAGTGTAATTCTAGCCTCCCAGCGGGTATCTCAGAGCGTGGTGCACCAAGCTAGGAGGACTGATCTGGTGACAGCAGGGATGTGGTGGGGGATTGGCGAACCATAAAGCATTGCTTTGATCTGCGAGAATCCCAGCTTCTCAAGCTCTAGTGGGTATGTCCACCCTCCAGAAAACCAATTGTTAATCACCAATAGACATGTGGCTAAATAATTGAGGAAGAGGTTGGTCATTCCCATTGCCCCATCATAAGGAACTTTTTGGCAGTGGGTTAGCACCATTCGTGACCTCGAGTTCCCCCATAGGAACAAGATCGACGTTCTGTCCAGGGCGCGGAACCAATGCAGCAGTAGATGGAGAGGTATATTCTGCAATACGTAAAGGAATCGGGGAGTATCACCATCTTATACAGTGCGATTTTCCCCATCAGGTTCAAGGGGAGAGTTTGCCACTTCTGGAGGTCATCCTTGGACCTTTTAAGCAGTGGGGCAAGGTTGAGGGACCAAGTTAGTTCCAGGTGGACTGCCACCCAGATCCCCAGGTAGCGAAAGCTCAGACGTCTGATTGGGATGCTTGTTTGCCACTTCACACATTCCCAAGAAATGTGCAGCAGGACCAGTGTAGATTTGGACGGATTAAGCTTCAGTCCTGAAGCTTCACCAAAGAGTTTAAGGATTTGCATGCACCGGGGTCCTGTACGCACGGGGTCTGCCATGAATAGAAGCATGTCATCTGCATACAGTGCAATACGTTCTTCGTGGGACATGCTCCATTGCCAACCCTGGATTTAAGCATCACATCTAATGAGTCGGGCCATGGGTTCTATAGCGCAAAAAGTAAGGGGGAGAGGGGACATCCTTGTCTCGTTCCTCAGCTTTTTTGGAATTCCTCCGACAAAACCCCATTGGTCAGGACCCAGGCCGATGGAGTGGATTATAACACCTTCACGAGTCCTCTGAAGTACGGGCCGAAGGCGGCATGGATCAGTACAGCTTCCAGGTAGCCACAGTCCACCGTGTCAAAGGCCTTCTCGAAGTCTATCAACAAAAGGGCCAAGTATGGTGGAAGGAGATGACAGTGAGCCAAGGCAAAATGTAGATGTCTCAGGCAATGTCTCGTACTACGGCGAGACATGAACCCACATTGATCAGGGTGTATTAGGGCCATGATTAAACTCTTAAGGCAGGTCGCGAGAATTGTGGCATAAAGGTTTACTTCAGTATTGATAAGCAAAATAGGGCGGTAGGCCGCACACGAAGTGGAGGGAGGATCCGTTTTAGGGATGACTACGATTGTCGCCACGTCAATGTCTTGTGGGAAGCCTCCCCTCTCTGCTGCCTCTTCATATAGCATCTGAAGGTGTGGTGTCAGGAACTCTCTGAATGCCAAATAATACTCCACTGGGTAACCATCTGGGCCTGGAGTCTTACCCGTGGCCAGCGTCGAGATGGCCTGGTTAATCTCCTCCTGTGCAAGGGGCTGATCCAGCACTTGACTATCCGTCTCTGACAGTCTTGGGAGTGGTACGTCCTGCAGGAAGTCAGATCCCGGGTTTGTGCCCGGGTTCCGCGCAGTGGAATAGAGACGTTTGTAGTAAGACGTGAATGTGTGGGCTACCGCCTCCGACGCCTGTTGCGTGTTACCATCTGCATCCACTATTTGGGGAATAATCCTATTAGCTAAAAGGCGAGATGCTAGCCAGTAGAGGAGCTTACCATTTTTGTCCCCCATCCGTACACCCGGGCCGTGGAGGACCTCCACATCTGCTTGGCCGATTCCAAGGAGATATGACGGATTTCCTCCTGTATGAGGTCTAGCTGGCGGGCTACGTTACCCCCTGCCATAGTGTCTGCGGCCTGTTCCAACTGGACTGCATGGGCCTCCAACTGGGAGAGGCGTTTGTCTCGGGCTTGGTGCATCTTTTTGATATATCCTTTGGCGAAGCCTCTGATTGTCGACTTACCGGCCGCCCAGAGTGTGCCGGGAGAGGTGACCGTTCCCTCGTTTTGTTGGAAATATTGCTTCAGCTCAACATTTATTGCATTCTTGCAGTCTCTGTGCTGCAGGAACCAGGCATTAAGTCGCCAGATTGGGCGAAGAGCGCCAGTAGGTCTCCATATGTCTAGAAGTAATGGTGAGTGATCCAAGAGTCCTTGGACAAGTGTGCAAGCGCTTGTGACCTGGCGACAATCGGGGGCGGGCATAAACATGAAATCGATGCATGAATGGGTATGATGGACTGCAGATATATGCGTGTACTGGCGGAGGCGTGGGTTCCATACTCTCCAGACATTGCATAATCCCAGTTGGGAGGCCCAGTCCGTGAGCTTCTTGGCACACGATCGCCGATGTGGGGAGGGGATGCCAGTGGCATCCCAGTCCGGGTTCATTACTGCATTAAAGTCCCCCCCGACCACTGTTATACCTTGTGGAAGTGAAGTCAGTAAGGCTGTAAAATCACGAAGAGAGCGCTCAAGGACTGCTGGGGGTACGTAGACTGTGATCAAGTTGAGGACCCATCCCTCCACTGTTCCAGGGAGGGCCAAAAAGCATCCTTGAGGGATTTGGAGTTCTTGGGTAACTACAAAGGGAAAGGAGCGGTGGAGGAGGATTACCACTCCTTAGGACCCCCGTGTGAATCCTGCGTGGAACACTCTGTCAAAACTCGCTAGGAATGGGCAGTGGTTACTCAACAAGTGGGTTTCCTGCAACATGAGAGGCCAGGGGGCAGAGCGGTTAGAGAACTTCAAGACTGTAGCACGTTTCACCTTATCTAGGAGACCATTGACATTCCAGGAGAGGATGCGTAACGATTCCAGGTCAAGGTGGGATGTCGCCGTAGGTGGTACCGTAATGGGGGCTGCATTGGTTGGCTCGGGCGTGGTCGGGCCCTTACATGTGAGGTCTGTGAGAATGGAGCAGTGCGGTGTCTGTGAAACAGCGCCCGTGTGTGGATGGTGTGGGCATGTCATTTGTCTCAATCAACAAAAAAAGACAAAAACAAGAACAAACATCTAAAACCCCGAACTTTGCCCCCTCCCCGTACTTTGTCCCTTGAAGCATCTGTCACCCTGAAAAGGAGAACTAAAACAGGTTCAAACATTGCAATTTGAGGACGGAGTGGTGGACCCCTCCATGTCGACGAATGTGTGAGTGTTCAGGAAGTCCAGAAGTGTTTGTGGCCATCAGGGCCGCAGCAACTGTTACCATCAGGCGCAACCTTTCATAGTGCTGGGCTGCGAGAAAGGTCTGAGTCCCTGATTTCTTCAATCGCTGGCGTCGGAGATTGGGTCCGGGGTACTTCCTCACTTAGTTCTCGCTCCTGCGATTCAGTTCGCAGTTCCATCTCCACGGGGGAACCAGATGTGCTTCTCAGGGTCGCCTCGGGTGATGAGGATTTCTTCATGCTTGCGGTATATCCCCGCCGGGACTGGGTACGTCGCTGTTGCGGTTTCGGTGGTTGCCCGCTGTGGTATTGGGCTGCTTCCGTGTGGGGGGGAGCTCCTGTTGTGCCTGGTCAGGGGACGTTCCTCTGTTGCCCAAGTCCATGCCGCTTCAGGGGAATCAAAGAAGAGGCTTTTGTTGTTGTAAATAACACTGAGGTGCACCAGAAACAGGAGTCGGTATGACAGACTGAGAGTACGCAGCTTCTGCTTGACTGCAGTGTAGGATCTCCTTTGCGCTTGTACCTCCTTAGTGTAATCAGGGAATATCATAACTTTGTTCCCTTGTTGAGAGACATTGGTTTGAGAGTGCCCTTCCTGTAGAATTGCATCTCTGTCCTTGAAGTTGAGGATGCGCGCTATGATGGGTCTGTGCAGGGCTCCAGGTGGCGGTCGGGATGCAAGCGTGCGGTGAGGCCCTCTCCACCACGAAGCATGCTGAGAGGAGGTCCGTGGCATCCACGACTTGACCCAGGTATCTATGAAGGCCGCCACCTGAGCGGGCTCTACCCCTTCTGGAATGCCCACAAGGCGGAGGTTGTTCCGGCAGGAGCGGTTTTCAGCATCTTTTGCCCATCTGTGTAGCTCGGCTGTATGGGAGAGGAGTTTTGAGACTTGACCTTTCATTGTTGCAACTTCGTCTTCCACGATGGATAAACGAGATTCCGTCTCTGATATCCTAGCGGTAGCATTGCGGAGATCTTGCCGGAGTAGTGCCATGTCCACACTCAGTTCGCCAATCTAGTTTCCACCGAATCCTGTGACGTAAGGATCGCCTGAAGAATGGTGGCCAGGTCACCCTCAGGTATCGGGGTCTTGGTTGCGGTTGCAATGCTAGTGGCCCCACCACTTGTGGCAAATTGCTCAATGCGAGTCTGGGAGGGAGGTGGCCTTGCTGGTCTTTCTTTGCCCATGGTTTGCACTTATCTTGTCCTCACTGTTCCCCTTGAGCTCCCCTGCAGTTGTCTTCTGTCGCCTTCCTTGCATGGTGCGGGCTACCATTTGATTCGCTCCGCGGGACGGGGGTACGACCTCTCATTTGTGATCCTTTGCTTACCTCCGGCCCGATTCCTTTCACCTTCTACCCAAGTCACCTTCTCACCTTAGCATCTGCTTCAGGTTTGGGCGGGACTTTGATCTACATTGCAGCTGGAGGTGCCATCCATTTCGTGGAGTTCCAGGAAGGGGCTTTCTGAATGCACTCTGGTCGAAGTAAAGGTCCCCCACCCTTCACTGGAGGCCGGGGTGGGTCTGCGTCGCTCCGGATCCTAGCCCGTTGGGTCTTCGTACAAGCAAAGGCCCGGGGGGAGCATCCATTCAGGCTTCAGTGCACAGTCTCAAGTCTCACTGTGCCCCCAGGGCCATCGCCACTCACCCCTGGACCCAGGGTCGGTTGCTCTCCAATGATTTGTGAGGGGCCCCCCGCAAACACCGCTCTGGGAGGGCACCGAGGTTCGCGGGGTGTAAGCCCTGAACTGGGTTCCCCACTCTGCGGCAGGGCCTCTCTTCGATGCCTCTCTGGTGTTGCCGTAGGCCCTTCTTCTGCGGTGCCACCTGCGAAGGCGTCAGTCTCTTCTCCAGGGGCCCGCCTCCGCTCCCCAGCTCATGCGAGTTCCCGCTGGGCCCTTACAGGGGACGCCCGGTCTGGTAAGCCCGGGGGGGGGCCGCAACAGGTCCTTTGGCAGACGTAAGAGACAGGCTCCAAATATACAGTGGGCCACCTGTTGATGGGGGGTCTCTGCCTGGGCAGCACTTCCTCCCTGCTGCCCCATTGGATCTCAGCTACCCACCTTCCGCAACCGGGGCACGGGCCCAATGCAGGCTCAGTTCGCTCCTGCTACCCCTCACCTGTGATGAGGTGATTCCAGACTGCGAGGGTCCAAGGCATCAGGTCTCTGTCCCCGCACTGCCATGGTGATGGATCTCCGGTGGTGTGGCCTTACAGATCCCCCTCCTTTCCTGTTGGGACATGGGTTTGCTATCGTGGGTGTCACGGCCTCCGTGTCGGCCCTCTCCCAGGCCCCATGTCTATCCGACACCACCTCTCAGTCACCTTGGGTCGGCCTCGACGTTCCCCCGGTGAGTCTTCCTCCTTCTCAGGATCTCAGTACCCTCGGCCGTCACTCCGCTTCCCCGGGTGGGCGGGAACGTCCCGGACCACTGGTCCCGCGCTGCAGGTCTGTTCCAGCCCGTCCCCGCTCCCGGGATCAGACCGCCCTGGAACCAGGCTGTCTTTTCTCTCCCGGGTCCGGCGCACAGGGTGGGGGGGGGGGGCAGGCCTTTGACTGTCACTAGTCGGCCGCTCAAGAGTGCGTCAAAAGCAGCCCTCATCTCTGATGGGTAGAATTCACTGTCACCTGGATGCCGACATTTTGCCTCTGGGCCTTATTATATCTCTGCTGCAGCTTCACAGGTCTGCGATCACCACCTCGATTTTGGACACCTCTGTGGCGTGCTAGGGCAATTAGGGATGGTATTGGCTATCTCCGTGTCAAGGTTTTATTCCAAACTCCCAGGATCGGTGCGTCGCTCAAATGGGTCCACCTCTCAATCGCTCCACTCTCTGATGCTATAACAGCGCAGAGGGTAGGAATGATTAAGCGAGGGAAGGAAAGGATGGGGACAGTGGGGAGGGAGACCTACAACACAAGAAACACAATTAAAAGCCTATTCCACTTTCTGTAATACATATCTAAACTCATAACTTATACTGAGCAATAACTACCTGTAAAGGAAAAAAAGAACGAGCATTCTTGCAACCAAGTCTTTGATGAAGGTATCATATCTTAGGAAGGCTCTTTATATGCAAAAATGAGAAAAACACACCATATCATGAGTTTCACCACACTATGGATAAACACAACTTCCCACTCAACGCTCACTCATACTGTACCCACCACAATGTTTGTTGGTACTTGCATCACAGAGGGGTTGAGCATAACTCACACCAAAGCCCCTGCTAGGAAGAAAGATCATAAGAGCACATAAAGTATTTAGTAATACTCATCATCAGAAAACGAAATAAATGGTACTGGCATTAACTTCTCATGCCTAACACTCTTCTGCTGTTTCAGCACAGCCAAAGTAATGTATAACAACTGTTCATGCCTAGCACTCTTCTGCTGTTTCAGCACAGCCAATGTAATGCATAACACTTCCGGTAATAAGGTATTTTTTAGGCGTAAACACCATGAATCCAGACTCAGTACTTGATGGAGGTATAGCTTCCCTCCTCTACTATAAGGTTAGATACTACGATAGAACACATAGATCCAATTCACCTCTTCGTGAGTATACAAGTTATGCCCCCAGAGCGGTGACAACGTCACCCTTACCGCCCTGCATGAAAGCGTTCCAAAGGTCAAGGATTCTCGTAGCGCGGGTCTTCCTTGATCCGGCGTCCCGGCCGAACAGAATTCTCAGCACTGATCGCCGCCGCCGCCCTGCATAAAAGAACTCGTAGTAGGCACGTCATCAGCACGCGCGCGCGCCTACCCGGAAGCAGGATTCCTGGGTAATGGAGTTCTTTGGTGGCGCGAGCGAACTCTGATACTACGCTCGCCTCGCGCCCTGAAGCAATCGCCCGTGGACTCCAGGTGAGTGTGACACTCCGGCTCTATGTCTTGGTGCTGGATGTGAGCGGATGACGGAGGGGTCTGGAGCACTCTCAATGTGACCGCCATCTTGACACTCATAGCCACGCCCCCTACTTGCACACTCTTAAGTCATTAGTGGCTGGAGTAGCGTTTAAACATGTATTTTGTCAGATTCCGTCTTGGGGCAATGGACAAGCATGGCCTACTGGACCTCAACTGTGGTGGCTGAGGTTGTTGCCTCTGATGTCCCATGGTGCGGTCTACTATGGCCTTGAAGACTGGGCCAAGTAATAACTCTTCAGCAACTGACTCTCAGTAGTAGCGATGGTGAGCAGTCGCAGGTTTCTCAGGGAGGTAGTATGTGGTTGCTCGAGCTCAGGACTCAACGAACACACATTAGCATAATAACTCATTGTCCAACGCATTGCTTGAGTTTCAAGAAGAAAACTACTTTAATGTTCACTAGAACTAAACACTTTACATTGGAAAATGGCACAATACATTTTGGTGTCCTGGCGCTAGAATTGGCTGCCACCTCTTCCCGCTATTAGCCCTTGTCCCTCCCTTATGGTTAAGCGGTTCCCACCCCAGGTCTGCTTCTAGCGTGATTAGGCTCGTGCAATTTACCCCTGTACTTTTATGTTGGCATACTGTTTAATTCAGTTCACTGGTCCCCCCAATGAGTCACTTTCAGTCAGTGACCGGACCAGCTCTTCTCAGGCCGCCACCCTGCTTCTCCCAATACTTGCTTGCTCACCCTCCTCCGGACTGAGTTTTTTTTCTGAGTCTGCAGGTCCTCTCAGCCTCTTTGGTGGTCGCATTTAAATGATGTTGCTGTGGTCAGGAGCAGCTGCTCAGGGAAGTGTTAGATCTTCTCACAGCTGGTCCAGTGCATGCTCAGTGTTGTTCAATCAGGCTTTTCCATTCCATATCTGTGCAGCCACACTTGGCGCAGCATGGTCAATTGTTGAGGCCTCACACAGACCTCGCTGGTTGGATGGTGGACCACAGTTTCAGGCATGCCAAGGTCTTAGGCTGCACAGAAGCTCTAAGTTGCACTACAACAGGGTGCTTCGGGACATGCCACATTTCACAATTTGGGCACAGCAGCTCATGTCATGCTACAACTTTACAGATCACTCTTGGCTCAGGTCATGCCGTAACTGCACAGATTGGGATCAGTGGCTCAGGTCACATCGCAACTTCACAATTCCCACCAGGAATCACATGGGAGAGTCTGGGACCTGCCAACACCAAGGCACGTAGATTGCTCTCTGCAGTTCTCTGCTTCTGCAGACCCACCTCAGTCAGTTTGCATCCCTCTCCTCCTGAATAGTCACTTCTCCTGCTATCTCCTATTAAGGGCTCCACCATCAGCAAAGCCTCCAGTAATTAAATTCTTTCTGAAAAAGATATTGCTGAAATGAAAGATGTAACTCCAATGGTTGTTATGCATCCATGGATCTGAACAACATTCAGAATGTTAGTGTTATGTTCCCAGGTTTGGCCCATGTAGCGAAGCTGCTCATTTCTTACATTGTCCTCTTTTCACAATAACATTTCTGCTGTGAACTTTTGCACATATTTGCATGCACAACAATGTTGGATTAGTTTCTCTGAAATCACTTTGTTTACACATCTAGCTTTGCACAACATTATCAAAATGCCTCGAGCATCATGTACAAGGCCTCTTTACGCACTATGTACAAATGTCGTTCAATCTTCATCCAAGGGGCGACAGAGTTATCTTCATATCCATAACATCGCTAATCTACAACGTACATCGCAAGGCTGCTTTCTATTATAAATAGGCTGCCTGATTTTAGGTTTAAACCTATAATAACTGATAAAACCCCACTGAAAGAGAAATAGCCCACACCAGTGAAAACATATAAACACTGAAAAAACACCTGCATAACCACAAACTAAATGCAATTCAAAGAAAGGAAAAAGAGAGTGAAAGAGTCATTTTTTTCTTCCTGAAGGGGCCAATACAATGCAACTTTGTTATACAAGCTGGCAGTAAGAAAGACTGGGCTAACATTATTCTGCTTGAGTTTTGTTGTTTAGGGATGCCACTAAAATATTGTTTCTTCTTCCTTTTGCTTGTTTCAATTTTGTGGTCTTTGGTCTAAAGATGCAGGGTTTAGAAGCATGTTTTAGGTCTTGTTTAATTATTTTATAAACTGTAGAGAATCAGGAAATATCAAAATCATATTTGATATTTTGGCTGCGTTTGATTCTTTCACTGATAGGTAAAATGGCTGGTTTCATAAGAATCTTTTCTAATATGTGTCATCATATTTACCCACAAAGAATAGGTAAAAACCCTTAATACATCAGCCCCCAGTTTCTAGTGAGTCAGTATTGATAGTAGGTGAATTGCCAACACCTCAGGCTTTAAACATTCAATGCAAGGTATAGTGACAAGTATATGTGAAAAGAGCGACATCACCAAGCATCTCGGATAGTGGTGAAAACATGACACCAGACTTTTGGAAAACGTGGAATGCAGTGTCACTTGGAATGCTCTGCAAAAAAGTTCTTTCCCAGTTCAACAAAGATTGGAGTGATATTGTTCTTATTTGCAGTGATTCAGCTATCTATATGAAAATTTGGTGTGATGACCTGTCAAAATTGATACCTGAGCTGCTTCTTGTAAGAGATCCTTGCCACTTGTTATATGGTATGCTGAAAGCATCTTTACAATCTTCAGAGTTACGACTTTTTAGTCCATTCTGGTGCACTGTTTTCATATGCACAGGAACTAAAACACAAATATTTATAATTTCGTGCTTTTTGTGGCATCAAAGAAAGAGTCATCCCAACTTTGTCCCTTAGCTGATGGTTCTCAGTCGAAGGGGCTATGAATGCTATATTATCCATGTGGCAACCATTTACAGAATTGTTGCTGAGTGATGATGCCAAAGACAAGAAATGTGAGGATCTTTGGTCGCATATTGATAGTGATGTGAAAAAAGTACACTCTACTGCATTCTTAGATTTTTACAGGAAAACATAACTGCTGTAGTGGACATAATAAAAAACTAGAGTCTGAAAACACCCTTGTCTGCCAAGTGTTCAGCATAATTGGTGTAGATGTGAAACATCTCCTGGAGAGTAGGCTGGGCGACACCTTTAGAGACTTTGGCACTGCAACATGTTCCATGTTTGAGTGCTTGACACTTGGTTAGCAAAGCAATGTTGAAGAGCAATTCAGGAACTGTTATTTTACAATGTATGAGAAATGGCTTGCACTGATGCATAGAAATGTCCCTTCACCACCAATGGCATTTGAAGTCAATGAAACCTCACTGTGGTACTCTGTACAAGTTCTAGATCCCTTCCGTAAAGGGGAATTTCCTCTGTAGTTTCAAAAGTGCTGCTTCATTTTTGACCGCCTCAATAACTCTGAGGGCATAAGCGCCCAGCTCAATGCAATTGTTGCAGAACCTGCCCTGAGAATCGCAATCTTCAAGTGCACCAGTATTGGCATGTAAAGCTATGTCAGTGGCCAGAGTTAACAAATTGTGTACTGGCTGCTTTGGCGTTGCCCTTCTCAAGTGCCAATGTTGAGAGGGCCTTTTCACAGAAGTTTACATGGGAAGGAAAGAGCGAGCACACATGACCAAAGATTCACGGAAGAAGTATTGTATGGTGTACTACAATAAGTTTAATTTGCAAAAATCTATTTGGACCTCATATACAGTATACGTACACTGTCTATATACCATGCGCTATCAGTGCAGAAAGCAAGCAATAATAAAAGCAAAACGTTCCATAAACACCGGACAAAACACTTTCTGTTGTTTTTAATGACGCTAAAATGTGTAACCACTGATAACCACTGTTTTTCTAATGTATTGAAATCACTTGAAAACACTGAAAAAACCCCACCAGAATTTACCAAAAATAGAAACTGAAAACAGGAAAGCCTAATTATAAATAATGAGCATCTCAATAGATTATCAGAGGAGGCTCTTCAGCTGACACCGAGGGTCCCTGCATGCTGAGACTTTTCCATGCAACAGTCTGACATCTTGTGAGAGGTGTCCAGCACGTGACCTTCATTCTCTCCCACCAGGTAATGGGGTTGGATCTTCCCTTCGGGGGATTCTTGGCTATACACCTGCACACACTCTAGGTACACTTAGAGTAGGGTTTGCATATTAGGAGTACGCCTGATTACCGCCTTGTTTATATGCCTGCATATATACACTGTTTTAGCACCATGGTAGAACTGTATTTACTATTTACGCTTTTGGTGCTTTTAATCACTTTAATCTGCTTCTGTCTACTGATTATCGCAGCACATGTATTCTATACAGGAATAAAGTTCGTTCAATAAATATATTGAAAGCCCCCCACTGTGTATTATCTATATCTTTCTCTGAGCACAAGTAAGCACAAGTGACTGAGTGAAGGTTCTGATCTGTTTCCACGATCCCTGAGGGGTCAGGGATGTCATGTACAGTGGCTGCCAGAAACCATTCGCTCCCTGGTAAGGTTAGGGAGGCTTATGGTGGCACTGTGAGCTAGGTGATCTCTATGCCAACATATCAAGCGGGGGTGCTCGGAATCAGTCTAGGCACCTTACCCAAAGTTTATGTTGTCCAAACGCACAGGTCCTACGGATTAGTGGGAACTACACGACATGGTGCCCAACATTGGTTGGGCTCTTATTTAACAGTCTTTGTGAGTAGTTCAGTTGTGCTTTTCTCAGAGAACTCTACCCACCTCCAAACCGGAGATGTCCATGGTGGGAAGGAACATCTGCCTCAGCTGAGTAGGTATATCCTATGTATTGGCTGTAAGTTTTTCAAGCTTGTAGGATAAATGTTTTCCACATTTGTGCTAACCCTATCTCCATTAATTAATCTCCATAAATTCAACTCTCTTCACACAATGTCTGTAAACGGTGAAGCTGGTGGAGAGGATGAAGTCGCTTTCAACATTACAGAAAATTGCAAACATGCAGTAACTCTGAAATTATTACATTACGGCCTCCCGGCAACGGGTAGTGACATTACTTTTGTGGCTGAGGCACACGAAGCATTCAGAACAGAGGTATTTTACTCTTGGGTTAAATTTACGGCTGTGGATGCACCCACAAACTGTTTCACACTTACATTGAAGATGAAACACCAGAAGAATATTTTCCATATGTTGATATAGAAATTCCGTTAACTTACCAGGAACATATAAATTGGTTTAAAGGCGCCATCCCCCATACCGTAGAAAATGTGAGACTCAGTCCACTCAGTAAAGAAGGAGCAACTTGGCCGGTCCTAGCTGCTTATAAACCACATCCTAATTTTGCTAATTTTGATGCAGCAGAAATAACAACACTATACGAAGACTTTGTAAACATTTATAGAAACGTCACGAAGTACATTATGCGAACACTCACAGTTAACTCTGCACGGACGGCTCAAGGCTGCACAACCTCAACTGGCTGCTATGGGTCAGCCCTCAAACACTGAATGCCGTTATGAGAAAAGTTCCCACCAGTCGGGAGCAAACTCCGTTCTGGATATCACAGAAAACAAGCCAGCTTGTAGCTATTTTTCCCCATACGGGACGGCAGGATAAACATAGAATATTAACAATTTTCTTGCCAATGGGGATGGCCCCCTCGATGGGAGATTGTGCCACTTGGGGTACAGTCTTCGCTGCAGTTCACACCAGAACTCATGGTACCCTCTCAATAGCAGTTTTACCTGAGGTAATGAAACAAGTACAGAATGAGTACAAGGCAGGACCTGCCCTGGACTTGGGGATGAAACTGATGGGCAATTTTGCCACAGTATCAACCATTTTTTAAAGTAAAATAAATGGGGAAGTAGCAGCATTGGCTATACACCAATGCCTGAGGGAGTTTACTCCTGCACAGCAGGAGCGGGAATTACCTAGAATTATCAAAGAAACCTATGCTACGCTAGGTAGAGATAATTTGGAAGCCAGACCTGGGAAACCACATGTTGAGAGTCATCCAGAAAAGGATAACTCTAAGCAAGCACCCGATTCTTCAAGGAAGAAATGGGACAATAAAGAAAAAAATTATAAACAAAATAAAACACAATCACGGGATGGGTCTCCTCAGCAGGAATCCACTGACAAAAAATATAATCTAAGACACAGTGATAATATTAGAAAGACTGACAGGTATCAGGAAACTGATACACATTCCTCTCGTTCCTTTCAGGATTCATCGGATACGCGTTTGAAGAGAGGTGGATGGTCAGAGCACAGATCAGAAGAGCACGTGAAGCCGAAAAGGGAAACACACTGCAATTTAGATTACATCCTCAAAGAGGACAAACCAAAAACTTAAAAACCTAATTTCAAAAAGAAGAAGGTATCTGGGATAAAAATAAGACATGTACTGAGGGCTCTGCTTGTGAATGGGGAATGGGCAGTGACAATGCTGGACAGCGCGACAGAAGTCACAATAGCTCACCGGAACCTGATGGATTATCTGGTGGTAGTAACGCTGAATGAACATATCACGGTGGAAACACCTAATACAGGGGTAAGTGTCCCACGTTGTTTATACAAAATAACGCTCCAAATGGAGGGGGACATACCCAGAAACATTAAGGCTCTCTTTTGGGAGAACCTGGATTGGCCACCTGAGTTTGTAATGGAGTGCCCACTGGGGGAAACGGTAATTTTACCTGCTTTCTCTGAAATCGTTCGAGAATCAGTTAAGAGATTCATTCGCACAGGAGTGGGTGTTAGCACTATCTCCAGCACTGTACCGCAATCATGTAGGTGGATGATGAGTCTCCTCATCACAAGATCCAATTAAAATCAACTCCTCAGCCCCAGAGACAATACCCAATAAAACCTGAAGCTAAAAAACAAGGTAGGGAAATCCTAGAACAACTTGAATACCAGGGTGTAATAGAGAATTGCACCTCGTTCATGAATAATCCCTTATTTCCCGTAATGAAACCGAACAATTCATAACGTTTAGTCTTAGACTATAGACATTTGAACATTTCCACACGCACATTTGCAGTACAAAATGCACATAGTGCCACACTGATGAATAACATTGTGTGAAAAAAATACAAAACAACACTAGATATCTGAAATTGATTTTTTCTGCCAGAATATAGCGCCTGGAAGCAGATATTTGACCTCATTTTCAGCACTAGGTTCACAGCACCAATTTTGTTGTTTGCCTCAAGGGTATAAGGACAGCCCAGGTCTGTTCTCAGCCAGGGTAACAGAGTTACTTCAAAATTTTGATGACGAGGCATTGTCCTATGTAGACGATATTTATCTGATGGACGATTAATTAATGGAACACTTGGCTAGAGGGAACCACATAGTCCTTGGGTTCACTCACCTGGGTTACAAATTTTATTTTAAAAAAATCAAAAATTGCCCACCTCAATGTCCTGTTTCTGGGATATGAGGTGTCAAGTGAAGGCAAAAGCCTGGCGACACATTTTTTAGAAAAATGCACAATGCTCCAACCTCCAACGACTCTGAAAAGATTATAATCCATTGTAGGATTTTTAAATTTTGGCAGAACATACATTTTGGATTACGCAGAATGAGAAAAAAACGTTCTACAACTTAATCAGACCTGATTTTTCAATCAACACAAGAACACACAAGCATTTTACGTTCCGTACAAGCTAATATGATGGCTTTCAAACATTTGCACACACTATTAACTTGGTGATCCACGTAGTCGCTGGACCCACCAGGTATACCTATATCACTTTCAATTAAGGTGATACAGTACCCATTTCATACAAATCACATTTGTATACCAACTCTCAAATTTGTTTTGCACCTACTGAGAAAATTCTCACGGCGGTACAGACTGCTGTAGTGAGAGAGAGAGAGAGCACTGACTCGGGGTAAGCGAATAATTGTCGTTACCCCAGTACTGACCTTAGAGGCTGTTACTAAAGCAAGCATTACAAATGCCAAAGCATTGTGTAGATCCCCCTCCATGAGCAGTTTTTGGCCCCGGGGACCCCATTGCCCAGGGCCCAATCAATTTAATTAGGGGGGTGTGGCATGTGCCCCCCAAGCTGTTTTTTTGCCCAGGCCCCTATGTTTTGCCCCCTCCCCATAATAATGAATCAGACCCCGGGGGATGGGGTCCCCGCAGCAAATTATGTCTTGGGGATGTGGGGCACACTGCCACCTCCCTTTGATGAAACAATGCAGCCCTGGCCACCATTTTTTTTGTTGTTGTTTTGTTTCAATCCCATGGGATTGTGGCAAAAAGTGCTAATTTGTTTTTGTAATTTGGCTCCAAGGGGAGGGGGAGTCCTTTTGGGGTCCCCCATGGGGCATATGGGCGCAGGGTATCCCTACCCTGCCCCTGTATATCACTTTATATTTTTAACTCGAGTCCTGCAATGACTGCAAGCAACATTTTTCTCAAGTTGATGCCAGCCAGTCAGAGCACTCGCTGCCACGGGAGTCTGACTCCCGCAAAAAAAACCTCCGTTGTCCAATCAGAGTGCTCTAATTTTAAACTGGCGCTACTGCGAGACCTTTCGAGCCACTTGTGGATCCAACCGTCCAGATATACAATTTTTTTTTAACCGTATTTTCTCAAAAACTACTGAACGGATTTACACAAAATCACAAAAAGCACAATCTGTGGACCAAGATCTAGCTTCCTGCCAAATTTGGTATAGTTCTCTTCAGCAGGTTTTGCTTTAGCCCTGCCTAAAGAAGTCTTTGGAAAATGCTTGGGTATTTTGCGCTTTAGAACTCCCTTTTTCACCCGGCCCCTGTTTGATGGATCACCCCGAAACCTTCCATGCCCAAACTAGGCACTTTTTTGAAAATTTTGTGGAGATTTGTCAAACGGTGCCAAAGTTATTAGCAAAAAAAAAAGCTATATATATATATATATATACACACATTCCCAGAGGCTCATATTGTCATGTTATTGAACAAGCAAACAGCACTGCACCAACGCGTTTCAGCCAATACGGCCTTGTTCACAGTAGTCTGTTTTCAATTACTAATGCGTGCTCCTGTCTTTTAGTCTTTTATACCCTCAGGGGCATTCTGGGACGCGTGTTTTTCTTATTATATTGTTGTTTCACCTTATTGCATATACTAAAATTACAACAACTGTTTCGCTTTAATTCCTTTTCTCTTTCCTTTCTTGAGGCAACGGAACTATTATATTTGTGATACTCACATAAAGGAGCCTTGATTGGAAAGATAGTAATTGCATATGCTTTCAAAATTACGGTGTTTTTGAACATTCCCAGTCACTTACTTTTAGCACTTTGCAATGTGCTTTCATCTAAGTCCCACATAGAGTTTCCAGACCCTGCTCACTGATTTTCGCTATAATAAATTGAATGATGGATGTGGGAATAACTAAATGTGAAATAGGTGCATACACATGGAACTATTCAAAATATCAGCAGTTGGCTAGTTGGATATATGTGTGCACCTCCTTTATGAAAGAATCACAAACATAATAGTTCTGTGTGTGTGAGTGTGTGGTTATTTGTCTGTCTGTCTGATGATATAAATTGAGCCAGTCAGAGGACTAAAACGAAAGGTAATCGATTATAGGGATACTAGGTCAGGAATGTTCCAGTGGATTAAGAGGCAAAGTCTTATAGGGAAAATGGGTGTTTGGTTAAGAGGAATCTTGGTCCAACTTTTTCCTAGGTAAAATGTCAAGCCCAACAAGGGACCAGCTTCCTGAGTGCATTTAGGAAAATAACCAGAATAAATTTGGAGGATTTTGTTCAGGGTTCCTTTGAAGTGAGTGTGGTCTACTTGTATACAGATGTGTACAGAGGGATAGAGCTATTGGTGTTATAGTTATCTGGGACCTGTGGGGAGATACGACCAAACACAGCATATATTCGGGGAGGATAGAATAACCAAAACAATTCATACATCAACAAATAAGGTTTATTACTAATCTTATGGGAGAAATCATGATAGGCAGCACAACTGTACACCAGTGCAACTCAGTAGCTTAGTGCTCCAAGGAGTGCACTCCATTTTCTCCAGGGTTCATATGTGTGCACAAGGTAATGTCCCGAGGGAAGATGAACAACACTTCTCTAGAACAACAATAGAATGTGTTAGAGCCAAGGTACATCTCAGGTGTCAAAGTTTTGCTAGGGAAAAAGAATGAAGGTTCCCCTTCCTAGTATTTTCAGGTAAAGTAATTGGAAAACCTAACTTTACCCACCAATGTGGCACAGGCATCCAGTATTTACATCTAGGTCTATGATCGGCACCTTCCTGAGGCCTAGCTGTCCTTGCGGTTTCCATGCAACCAGGGCCTTGAGTAGAGTTATGATTTACCTGAAGATGTCCCTGAAGTCTGATGTGCTTCAACTTGATGGATCAAATGTAAAGCAGCTACTAAAAGCTCACTTAGTATCGCCAATCCATTGACTAGCTTTCTAGACTTCTCACAGCCCTCTGGCTAGAATGTCAAGAGATCAAATGTCTTTCAGCAGCACCAAACCCAGTGGTCTGGCATAATCAGTGCAAGATAAACATAGAGGACAGTAGATACAAGTGAGGCAGTCCAACACAGTCCTATATGTTGCCATCATTAAACATTATTCTGCAAGTATTCTCTTCCAACAATATAGCATTTTTTGCTGAAGCCAGAACATAACTGGTACCAGAACAAGAAATAATTATATGTCATAATGGGGCCTATTCACAAAGGAAAATGTACACGCATAACTTTACTCACGTGTAAATCTACTACTGCACCTAGTGGTAAAGTTGCACTTTTTTTCTATTCAACATTTCCAAGTGTAAAATAACTCCTAGATGCAGGCTTACATGTCTCCAACCCCTGGTGGAGCCTCCTAAAATAGGACTACTCATAACTTTTCACATGTACGTGGACGTTTTTGCCACCGGAATGGAGATGGTAAAGTATAGGAAAATTTAATAAAGCAAAATATTTAATGGCACTATGGTTAAGGCTTACTAAGTTTCTAGAAAGTGAGGGTCAAATGCTGGTGGGAAGTTGAGTAATAGCCTTGTGCCCATATGCCGCAACAGAAATGATAATCCAGAGAGGAAAGAGGGGCGAGATGCACCTGCTTAGCCGCAAATGTAGGGATTAGCCCAATAATAATGTAATATGTATGACTGTGTTTTACGTGTTTTTAACTTTTCATTGTGTTATGGAACAACCAATACAGTTTGTATTTGCTTTTAACAATCCTAACATTTTGGGAAGCCAGAAGTTTTGGTCCCTAATGCCAGCGATATTGGCACTGGACTGCTTACGTTATCTTAAACAAAAGCTGCAATATGTTGTTTATTTACAATAAGCAATGTGTAAGAAATTGCCAAGAAGCCTATTATTTTGTATATTGCTGACCCAAGTTGCTGGAGGCTCTGATCCTTCATGTTTTATAACTGTGATTTTATCAAACTGTATTTATAATATTGCAATTTTATCCAATTGATTGTTGGACCTTCCATCACAAAGCGACCAGGCAGACTCCGGTCAGAATCCCGAGGACCCGGGAACCCCGCAGCTGGCGGCGACTTTGCAAGCTATGCAACAGAGCTTGCTATCCATTGATGCCAAAATAGATACACTAAATCAACGCATGGACTTCATGTCAGTCAAACTAGACAAACAGGCCTCCAGGCTCACGGAAACTGAACATCGATTGTCCACGGTCGAGGATGACATGCAGACCACCACGAACAGGTACTCGGAAATGGAGAAGCTCCTCAGTGTCATCCAAGCTAAGAATGAAGATTTAGAGGCTGGTTCTCGTCGCAGCAACGTGCGCATAGTGGGCATACCGGAGTCAACAAATACAGGCAAGATGGAGCTGTATGTTGAGCAAATGCTAACTGAGATGTTTGGCCGGGAAAGCTTCTCATCTGTCCTGGTGGTTGAACGAGCCCACAGGACACTAGTGGCGAGGCCACCCCCGGACGCTCCTCCACGTCCGGTCATCGCCAAACTATTAAATTACCGAGACGCAATACTTCGGATGGCCCGTGAGAAGAAGGATCTACAACATCAAGGCTTCCCGGTTGCGTTCTATCCGGACTTCACAGCTACAGTGCAAGCGGCGAGAAGAGAGTACCAGGCGGTCAAAAACCAACTACAGAAGGCAAGCATAACCTATGCGATGCTGTACCCAGCTAGGCTACGGGTTGAGCATGACGGTCAACACAAGATATTCACGTCCCCGAAGGCAGTACAGGAATTCCTGAAAACAGGTCCGAAAACGAAACGCAATCAACGTGCGCAAGCAGCTGAAGCTTCTCACTAACAACACACATGTGCACTGAGACGCCCCTCGGGGGCCTTGGCAAGCAGCATCAAGGTACAGAAAAATGGCCCACATCATGGGCACACAATTGAAGTGGCTGTGGGTGGTTGGGGTTTACCACGTCTGGCCACCTCCTGTCAAGGAGGGTGTTCGAGCTCCTACCGTCCCTCCAGTGGGTGATCCCCAGCTGAACTGATAAGTACTTTTTTACTGTTTGGGGCTCGGGGTAGTTGGGGATTCTGTCTTCAGCATAATTGGAATTGCTGATGTGGGAGGGCTGGGTAGGGCGGTGGGGGGGGTACTGTGGGAATGTTTTATGTGGCCTGCTGGAACTCGTGGACTCAATTGCTGCATTACATTTTGCCCTTACTCCTGATTGTATTATGTGTCTCACCGGATAGCTGACATGAAACCGGGTGATAGCGAATCGATTTCCTGCATGACATGGAATGTCCGTGGACTGAACTCCCCGAAAAAAATTAGACAAGTACTGGCCTACTTGGACAGACACAACATTCAGGTTGCTCTCCTCCAGGAAACGCACCTGACGAGACAAACTGACACCAGGGTGGGCTTGCATAGGGCTGGATACCGTTTGGCTTCCTCGTACTCTTCGTACGCAAGGGGGGTAATCACACTCATAAAGAAAGGGCTCCCGTTCACAATTATTAAATCCAGCATAGACGACGGCGGCGGAAGATATGCCATAGTTCATGGTAAGCTAGCAGGATCGCTTATAACTTTGGTGAATGTTTACGGGCCAAATACTGATGAGCCAGGCTTTTTTGCAGGTATCCTAAATGTGCTACGGGATTGGCTGGAAGCAGAAATTATATGGGGAGGTGACCTGAACACACACTTAGACCCCAGCAAAGACAAATCAAGTAGACGGGGCGGGCAATCACCCAAGGCAGCTCATATTATCAAAGGCGGGATGGCTGAGTTGGGTCTTGTAGACACATGGAGGCTTCACAATATAGACACACTGGAGGGCACACACGCATCCACTGCACATGGAAGCTGGTCGTGACTGGATTACTGGCTGCTGAGTGAAGGTGCGAATGCGTGGGTGTCTGCCATAGATGCATTACCCAGAACTCTATCGGACCACAACCCTGTCCGACTTACACTACACATCCCAGTGTGCATTCCTCGCCAATTCACCTGGAGGTTTAGATCAGAGGCACTGCTGGACCCGCTATACACAGCCATGATTAGGGACGCCATAGTACAATACTTCCGTATAAACAAGGGGTCGGTGAGCGAGGCTGCCACTCTCTGGGAAGCCTTCAAGGCCACTATCAGGGGCACATGCATCAGCACAACGGCGGGCATACTCAAAGACATTCGGGGTCAGCTTTCTAGGGTCGAGACGGCGCTAAAACAGCTCGAGCGGGACTATGGGGTGTCTCCCTGCACGGACACTTTGGCTCAGATCAAAGGCCTAATCATAGAATGCAACGAGCTGGCGGCAGGAGAGGCGGCTACCTGTCTAAGAGGCATGTGGCTCGCACATATGGGGAGGGGGTAGACCGGGACGCAACCTAGCTTCCAAGATAAAGTTCAGAACTGACAATCACACTATAACAAAAATCACGGATGACTCCGGTAGGGACCACTACTCTCCGCAGGCAATAGTCGCGCAATTTCGAGATTGCTACGCTGATCTGTATACCTCAAGAGGTGGAACCGATCCCAGTGAACTGAATGATTATCTGGAGGACATTTCAATCACCTGGCTGTCCAGCGGGCAACGGGAATATCTATGCCAGCCGATTGAAGCTGCTGACATACGGGAAGCTATTCGGTCTCTCCCAAACAAAAAAGCACCAGGGCCAGATGGCCTCACGTGCGAGTTCTATAAGGAGTTCGCGGATGAGCTGATACCGCACTTGCTAGACATGTATGAGGAGGCTTACGAGTCGGGTAGGCTGCCACCAACGCTCAGAGAGGCCCTGATAATCACATTGTTAAAAAAAGACAAGGCGGCATCCCGCTGCGAATCGTACCGCCCATTGTCACTTATTAATATAGACGCACACATTTGGGCAAAAATTCTGGCCACTAGACTCCAACCTCTAATGCCGAAGCTGGTACTGCCGGATCAATCTGGGTTTATTTCAGATAGGTCCACGTCGCATAACTTGCGCACGATTTTTGCTATGTTTCACATCCTTGACCCCGACCTTCAAGCCGCAGCAGTTATGCTGGATGTGGCCAAAGCATTTGACTCCATTGAGTGGAGCTACATGTTTCAAATCTTGCAACGCATGGTGTTCCCAGACTTTTACAGCAGATGGGTGTGGTTGCTGTATGTTGATCAATTGGCACTTGTCCTGATAGACGGACTTACATCTGATCCAATTCGAATTTGTAGAGGGACCAGATAGGGCTGCCCTCTTTCGCCGCTCCTTTTCTCATTGATGCTGGAGCCGCTGGCCTGTATTATCAGGCAGCGTCACAGAGAGGCAGCTCTGCGATTTTCACATCGGACTGTCAGCATATCGCTACATGCCGATGACATGGTGTTGTTCGTTAGGGAGCCGCAGATATACCTCGCACCAATTCTATGTGAATACATCAGATTCGGGCACTTTTCGGGGATTAGCATCAACTGGAATAAATCGCTTGTGGTGTCCCTGACGGAGCGTACTGCTCCACACACTTTGGAGTTTCTTCTCGTGTGGTCTGCTGACCCTGTCAAGTCCCTGGGTATATGGGTTCATCGTGACCCGGAGATAGTTGTGAGGGAAAACTACGGTAAAGCATACACCAAGCTGGAACACCGGGTAGCCAGATGGACGGGAATGCCGTTATCACTGGCAGACCGAATAGCACTCATCAAGATGATCGTCCTGCCTAGATTCTTGTACTTGTTTAGCAACATACCTATAAAACTGACATGCCAATTTTTTAAAAATGTACGCTCGTTATTGGTGAAGCTGATATGGGGTGGGAAGCAACCCTGTGTGGGCTGGGATACACCCGTCCTCGATTATAATAAAGGCGGCTTTAACGTACCAGACATGCACTTATATTACTTGTGTGCGCAAGCGCAATACGCACATTATTGGTTCAGCCCTCATGAGTTCATTCCTCACGTGGCGGTGGAAGATGGCGATGCCCACCCAATTCCTTTACGCTGCATACTGTCGCAAGCCCAGAGATGGACTCCCAAGGCAGAAATCAACACTATAGACACCACAATTGCAGCCTGGCAGGCTATAGGTCGCTCGGCAGCGAAGCTTCCGCAGTACGCCCCATTGCTCCTTCTGGCGCATCATGCAGCACTATCGGTAACGCGCGAGGTGGGGGCTATGCAAACTTTGAGGCTAGCAGGCATAGAAAAAATGCAGGATTTATATCCCAACGGCAGATTTCTCACGGCAGAGGAGCTAAAATACATACACAACAAGTCGCCGTTATTTCTGTTCACACTTCATAGGCTTAGGATGGCAGTGCAAGCGCACTACCACACCTTTCCTGACGAACCGCCGACACTACAAACATTGCAGACCCTTCTAGTCAGTCCCACACGGCATAAATTAGTCACCAAACTATATAGAGCGGCTAGAGACGAAAGGGTCGCTGTCGAGGCCCGAAGCCTTGCCCGATGGAACGAAAGGCTTCAACCTCAAATCACGCAGCAGGAATGGGAGGGCTGCTGCCAACTCACGGGTGCTCTTACCTCAAACGGCAACCTGCGCATTATTCACTTCAAATACCTCCACCAGGTATACCACACACCAGCCAGACTGCACAAATATGGCCTTAGGGAGAACGAAGCTTTCAAGAGATGTGGGGTGCAGGGAGCGGACTTATGCACCTGGCTTGGGAATGCGGGCGGGTGTCCGAGTTCTGGGTGGGGGTGGTAATGAACTGGGAGAGCAGGACAGCTCCACTGCACGAACAATGGTTACAAGACTTGGTGTACTGTAGGGAGAACCTGGAACTCTATGCAGAGGAGCTGCCTGACCCCTCTAGGCCCAAGAACATTTGGGAACCACTCATGCAATATTTGAGAACGAGGGAGCAAGCTACGCCAGCTGGGAATGATGATGGATAAAGCACTATGGGGCATATGTATGAAAATCGGAATTTGCGATTCTCAAAATGCAATTTTTTGCGAATCTCATTTTGAGAATCGCAAAATGCGATGTAAATAAAAAATCGCGAAAGTTTTGCGATTACCAAAAATTCGCAGAATTTGTCTGCGAACCCGCTAATAGCGATTCCTTAATTGCGAATTCGCAAATAAGGAATCGCAAAATTTGAGAATCTGCAATTCAGGTGCAGCTTGATGACATCACACCCAGGAACTGTGACTGCCCATGCTGTTCCTGATTGCCTGAGGCTGTGTGAGAGGCTGGGAGGAGAGGCAAACAACTGTGTACTGCAACTCCAACAATTCCAAATGGATCCCCAGGAGAAATAGAAGGATAAGGAGGAGGCTAGGAGGAAAAGGAAGCAAAAGTTCAGCGAGAGGGAGCAGGAGGTGCTCATAGAAGAAATGGTCCATAGCCATGAGTTGCTCTTTGGCAAAAAAATCACTCTGTGTGCCAGAGTCACGAAAAAGAAAAATATGGCTGGACATCCAGGCAAAGGTCAATGCCATCGGTGTGACCCAGCACTCTGTGGATGACCTGCGCAAGCGCTGGTATGATATGCGCCCCAGGTCCAAGGACAAGGTGGCAAACAGGCTGGCAAAGGCAAAGAAGACTGGTGGGGGAACTTCTACTGAAACAGAATCTACGCCCCTTGAGGAGTTGGTGGAGTCCACCCTTCAGCCAGAGAGTGTCAGTGGTGTGGCTGACATCGACAGCTCCGACCCTCCCAACCCCAGACAAGGTAAGATGCATGCCAAATCAGCCCTGACACATTACCATCTCAAACACACACTCAGGAATGCACCAACTACAAAGCAAAAATGCAACTCCATTACAGGTTTACCAGCACACCCAGCAATGCATCATGGGATATGTAGTCACATTCATCATACAGTGGAGCAATGAGACACAGCAATGTAGAATCAGTATAAGTAAATCAGTAAAGGCAAAATACGCTAGACAGTACTTAGCTAACGCAAAACCAGAAAACTTTATTCAGTGAACAATGTGAAGCAGAACACACAATTAAAATGTGCCTTTTCATTTACAGTACTACCTGAAACACAGGATGACAGTTCAGGAGCTGAGGAGACAGCACATACAGAGGACCAGGCAGGGCAAGAGGACACCGAGGAAAGCACACTGACAACACCTGTCCCACGGAGACAGCCTAATATTGTGCCTCCACTCCCACTGTTAGAGGCAGAACAACAGTCCATAGGGGATGAGGCCCAGCCAGACCAGGGCCAGCGTGAAGCAAAGGTCCAAGAACAGCCCCCTGTGCACCGTAGGGAGGAAACATGCGGGAGACGCAGGCCAAGGGTGACCATTAGCGCTGCTGCTGTTGAGGAACACACGGTGTTTGCCGGACTGGAAGGCAGCATGGTCAAGGTACAGCGCCTATATACAGGTTGGATGAGAGGCAATACGATCGAATGGCAAGTGAACAGATTTAACATAGAAAAAAAGGGGTCGTCGGCAGAGAGTCTTTTTTGTAGTTTTATTTCAGGTGCGCTTGGTTTGTATTCATTTGGAACAGCCAACGCGTTTCGCCCAAACAGGGGCTTCTTCAGGGTGATTAAAGATGCCGTGTAGATTGCATCGTCGGTTGTGCGTAAATGAAACGGCTGTTAGTGAGCCTTTAAAAATTTGTAAAATGGTCCAGTCCTTGGGATACTCAGTGCTCTGTGGTGATGTATGTTCGTATCGGTACTAGGTCAAAGTCACTCTGCATTGACTCTGCATTTGACTTGCAGACGTCAGGACGCATCCCAGACACGGCTCCGAACCTTTCACACGGCGAGTACCGATACGAACATACATCACCACAGAGCACTGACTATCCCAAGGACTGGACCATTTTACGAATTTTTAAAGGCTCACTAACAGCCGTTTTATTTACGCACAACCGACGATGCAATCTACACGGCATCTTTAATCGCCCTGAAGAAGCCCCTGTTTGGGCGAAACGCGTTGGCTGTTCCAAATGAATACAAACCAAGCGCACCTGAAATAAAACTACAAAAAAGACTCTCTGCCGACAACCCCCTTTTTTTCTATGTTAAATCTGTTTACTTGCCATTCGATCGTATTGCCTCTCATCCAACCTGTATATATGTATATATTTATGATCAAGGGGCAGCTGATCATTTGAGGTGGGCAATAACACTATACCACGTGACTGATCCAGGTAGTGCAGTCTTCTACGACCCGGCTGCTCTTCTCCTTTCTGAAAGGTACTGCGCCTGCAAACAAAATCAATGCGGTCAATACACCGGCAGCTGGTCTCTGTCAACCACAACCTGAGTGACATGAGGGAGGGCATCAGGGAAATGACGGGCGCAATTAAAGAACTGTGTGCCACGATGAAGAGAGACCAGGCAGCCAGACGCAGGGGGAGACAACGTCTCTACAGCCGTCTGGACACCTACAGCAAGGCGGTCAACCGCCTGTGTACTGCCACGTCCCTGCTGTCACGCCGCTCAGTAAGCATGCAGGTTGGAATGGCCCACTGCAGCCAGGATGTGGCCAAAGGCTTGGTGCAGGTGACGACTGCCGTGGAACAGCTGCAGACAGCTACCACAGGTGGCACAGGACTCCTGGGCTCAGGGGATAGTGAGGAGCTGTCAAGCAGGAGCAGCATCACCCCACCAATTCCCGAAATCAGACGGCGCAGTGTGAGGCAGGGAACAACACCAGATGAGTCAAGGGAGAGCAGTCAGCACCCTGAGCGTGCGACAGCAGGCCGTTCCCTGCAAAAAATGAACTGGCACCACTGAAGAATGCCAATGGGTGAAGCAACCCATTGTATGTGGACTTGTGTTTGGCCGTCATCCATGCACTGTGGGCATAACATGTGCAACATCTTGTGACACACATAAAGTGTGTGTCAGGCTGTGTGACTGATATTTTCCTGCAGCTAAAGGAATAATAAAACACAGTCGTGCACAAATCTTCTTTTGCATTGTGTCATCATTACTCACCTAGAAATAGTTTTGTGTTATCTCATCACGTCTCTGTCGTCCGGCAGCTGCCCCTACACCACCTGCTGGTCTGCAACGTGGACCTGGGCCCTCATCCTCAGATGCATCTGTATCAGTAAGTTCAACTGGAATGCCTTTTTTTGTTGCTACGTTGTGGAGAATGGCACAAGTAGCCACAATCTTGCAGCAGGTATCTGGGCTGTATTGTAGTGCTCCTCTGCTTTTATGCAGGCAGCGGAACCTGCTCTTTAGTATCCCAAATGTCAGCTCAATTACACAGTGCGTAGATTTGTGTGCGCGATTATATCTTCGCTCCCTTGCATTGGCTGGATTGAGGTACGGTGTTAGGATGAAGTCTCGCACAGCATATGCACTGTCTCCTACGGGATGAAAGACATGAGGTAAATCAATGTCCTCCCACTTCAGATCTTAACTGTATGTAAGAATGTTAGACATGCATTTACCTAGCAGGTATCCCTCACCTAAATCGCCAGCAGTGAGACGTCTGTATATCCCACTGTGTCTAAATATAAATGAGCCGTGTGTACTGCCAGGGTATTTTGCAACAATATCGGTGATGATATATTTGGCATTGCAGATGACCTGTATGTTGAGTGAATGATAAGATTTGCGGTTCCTGAATACATACTCATTGTTTGATGGGGGTGAGAGGGCTACATGGGTTCCATCTGACGTGGGGAAATTGGGCAATCTTGTAGAAGTCCTGTTTTGTTTGCTGTATTGCCTGTTGTGTGCTGGGGAATTGGATGTGATGATGTAGCCTCTGTACCATTGCATCCAAGAATGCATGGAAGAAGCGCGACAGGCAACTCTGGGAGACCCCTCCTGCTGCTGCTATCACCCCCTGGAAACTCCCTGATGCCAGTAAGTGCAGTGAACACAGGACCTGCACATGGGTTGGAATCGTTTGGGTCCTGCGTGTTGGGTGTTCCAGCAAGGGTTTTAGCTCATCTATCAAGTCCATAATGGTAGCTGAGTCCAGCCTATACTTCTCATGGATCTCCTCGTCAGTCTGCTGGAACAGAGTGATGCGCACTCTGAAGATCCGTTCCTGTCGCCTCCTTCTCTGTGCTGCAGCTCGAATTTGCATCCTCCTGGCTATCACATACAGCGCTGCCATTGTGAAAGTCCCTGTTGCATTGTGGGCTTGTTTAAATAGGTTGCACCTGGTTACCACCTGCTTTGAGTTGGTGGTAAAATCCATGTGCAAAATAGCGAATTTCACGAATTCGCAATTTGCGAATTTTTCATACATTTCTTTGCGAATTCGCAACTTGCGATTACGCTATTTGCGATTATCGCAAATAGCGTGTCGCTGATTGCGATTTCGCAATTATTATTTGCTAATTTTGGGACTTGCAAAATTGGTAATCGCAATTTTTGTGAATACCAATTTTGCGCTGCGAACCTATGTTATACATAGGACAAGTCTATTTTGCGATCGCAAACACTGTTTTTTTGCGATTCGCAGTGTTTGCGACTGCAAAGTAGTTTGATACATATGCCCCTAGATGTAAAACTGTAACTGTGTAAAATGTAGAGATCAATGTGATTGCCATTAAGGCCACGTGTAATAGGAACAGCGGGCTACATGTTGTTCATTTATTTGTTCTTGTATTTGATGCTACTTTTTGAACTGAGTAAATACCAATAAAAAAAAAGAAGTTACTAGACAAGCAGCTGTCATACATGATAAATTGACAGTTAGCTCAGAAATATGAAATTGATCTTTCTAAACATTTATTTTTGTAGAAAAGTTATAGGGTTCAATTGGATGATGTAGCAATTGAAAATATGTGTGCAACAGGAATGATTTTACAAATTATGGAATTGGTAAAATACATTCACAAGTGGCAACCACTGGCTTAAAATAAGCACTGCATTGCAGGACTCTTTGTTTGATCTCATAGCCACATGTACAAATCCCAAGGGGTCCACTCAGCCTTTCATCCTTCTGAGGTTGATTCAATGAGTACCAAAGAGTTGAGTAACAATAAACACTGGTTATTTCAGCACCATGATATATATCCTTCTGGGTGAATGTTGGGCTTTACAAATACATGTTACGTTATGTTATGTTATGTTATTTTATGATTGCGCTACCTGTGAATGGCCATGTGTGGTGCTGGACTTACTCCATGGCTGGGCTGGAGTACATTTAAAACTGTTGTGGCTCCTTTTTGGCTGTAGTAACTTTATAAGTTCAGTTTATGAGTAGCCATGTGCTTACACTTGTGTGGGTGGGTGTGTTGTTTTGTCTCCCGCACATTTACTACTAAAACGTAGACCTGTATGTGTGGAGATTTCCACACTCAATGTGGGGATCTCCACATAGAGAAAATAGGAGAGGTGGAAGTCACCACATGTAGGTTTATGAATTGCATTTTGTAGAAAGTGAGTAGTACTACTGTAGTACCACTAGTTTGTGAATAGGTCCCAAAGTAGGTAAGCAGCTCCGCCACACATTTCTCCAAAGTCTTCTCCAAAAATTCAACAGTGATATTAGATGCTAAATTGACAGACTGTCAATGCCCGAAATGGTTCTTCAACAAAGAAAGTGTATGAACCACTGTCAGACAAACATAAAAGACCGAAGCTGAAAGGATCACATCAAGTTTCCACTTTACTGTCAGTTCTGTGAAGGGATCTGCTGACTGTGTTTCTCAAAACGCGCTCACCCCTCCTCACTTCACGTCTGCCATTGCACTTAACCAAGGAGTGAAAGGATGCTATTGCTTATGCTATAATTTGGCAGGAGCAACACAGTAAATATCTTTCATAATACCCTGAATGTATTTCTGCAACTACATCTAAATCAAAATTTGAATATAGTATACCAAGGACAGAGGTATGTTTATTGTGTTAGGTATTTTGAAATTAAAGATCAATGCAGGCTCAAAAGATTTGTTTTAATTTGTAAAGCAGTTTATTCTGGCATTTCATCTATAAAATCTGATTTGACAGATAGAAAGGCCCAACCAAATGATAAGAACAATCAACTTAATTTTCTTAAATGTACATTTTCTTTGGTTAATTTCTGCAGCAAGGACACCAATTTTCAGTGGCATATCATTTGGAGGGATAATTCGTGGTGAAATATCACTACTTGCAATTCCGAGTGTCTCTGGGACCGCTAACACCCGACCTTTGTTTCATGCTGCAAGGGCTGCAGGCAGCAGTATACCCTGGACCCTGCCCAACCCCTGCGGCAACACGGGTAGAGAAGACAATGTTTCCCCCAGACAGTTGGAAGCCTGCCCTGCACTAGAATGCAAAAAGAACAATTGATGGACGGAATGCTGAAACAATGTCAAACATTCACCCCCAGTACAGAGATCTGAGCGTAAATCCATTGTTTTTTTGCACACCCTGCCATTCCAGTTTAGACCCAGCCATATGCAAATCAGTCTTGACCCTGCTCTCTACGGGGACAGTCCAGCCCGAACTGCCAGGCCAGGTCGTCCCTGGACCAGAAACAAGCATCCTGGGACCGGTTTCAGGGTATCACCCCATATCAGCCAGGCTAGCTTGACTCCAGTGGCATGGTGAGCACGGGACCCACATCTGGGCATACCGTTTCCACTTAGGGCGACAAATGCAAACAGAACAATTGATGGACGGAATGCTGAAACAATGTCAAACATTCACCCCCAGTTCAGAGATCTGGGCCTAAATCCATCCTTATTTTTGCACACATGCTATTCCAGTTTAGACCCAGCCATATGCAAATCAGTCTCGACCCTGCTCCCCATGGGAACAGTCCAGCCCGAACTGCCTGGCCAGGTCCTCCCTGGGCCGGAAACAAGCACCCTAGGAACGGTTTCAGGGTGCCACCCCTAATCAGTCAGGCTAGCTTGACTCCAGTGGAATGGTGAGCAGGGGACCCACCTCTGGGCATACCTTTCCCACTTAACCCCTTCGATGCTCATGACGGAATGGTTCCGTCATGAGCATCGGTGCCCCTGTGCTCATGACGGAACCATTCCGTCATGAGGACAGGGGCACGAAATCCCTCTGCTGCAGGCAGCAGAGGGATTTCTATTTCTCCCCTGTGACCTCGGGAGCTGGGGAAGAGCTTCCCCTGCTCCCGAGGCCCCCCCGCAGTTTCTGTGAATTTACGATCAGTGCGCACGTCGCGCTGACGTCATTTCACAGAAACCGAAACTGAAATGAGCCTTTAGGAAACCTGTACATTTTTTAAAACTAGACACCAAGGGGAATCCAGGATGGGGAGACTTGTCTGGCTCTCACCAGGTTCTGCTACCCAGAATCCCTTGCAAACCTCAAAACTTTGTAAAACAAAAACACATTTTCCTCACAATTCTGTTGTGGGAAAGTTCTGGAATCTGCATGGATCCACAAATTTCCTTCTACACAGCATTCCTCCAGGTCTCCCGATAAAATGGTGCCTCACTCGTGTGGGAGGCCCAAGTACCCGCGACAGGCAAGGGCCCAAAACGTATTGAGGCAACATCAAAATTGCCTATCACAAAACGACCTGGTTTTGCAAGGAGTCACCTGGGTTTTGGCCCGCAGCTCGGCGGCCAGCTAGGAAACCTACCAAACCCATACATTTCTGAAAACTAGACACCCGGGGATTCCAGGGAGGTATGGCTTGCGTGGATACCCCAACTTTTTCTTACCCAGAATCCCCTGTACACCTCAAATTTAGCTGAAAAAAAATCACTTTTTCCGCACATTTTTGTGTGGGAAAGTTGTGGCATCACCGGGCTGACACAAATTTCCTACCACCCAGCGTTCTCCAGGTCTCCCGATAAAAATGGTGCTTCACTCGCTGTGGGAGGCCCAAGTACCCGCAACAGGCAAGGGCCCAAACGTATTGAGGCAACATCAAAATTGCCTATCACAAAACGACCTGGTTCTGCAAGGGGTCACCTGGGTTTTGGCCCTGTGCTCGGCGGCCAGCTAGGGAAACCTACCAAACCCACACATTTCTGAAAACTAGACACCCGAGGGATTCGAGGGAGGTATGGCTTGTGTGGATCCCCCAACATTTTCTTACCCAGAATCCCCTGCAAACCTCAAATTTAGCCTATCACAAAATGTTTTGGGCCCTTGCCTGTCGTGGGTACTTGGGCCTCCCACACGAGTGAGGCACCATTTTTCTCGGGAGACCCGGGGAACGCTGGGTGGTAGGAAATTTGTGTCAGCCCGGTGATGCCACAACTTTCCCACACAAAAATGTGCGAAAAAAGTGACTTTTTCAGCTAAATTTGAGGTTTGCAGGGGATTCTGGGTAAGGAAACGTTGGGGGATCCACGCAAGCCATACCTTCCTGGAATCCCCTGGGTGTCTAGTTTTCAGAAATGTGTGGATTTGGTAGGTTTCGCTAGATGGCCGCCGAGCACGGGGCCAAAAAGCCAGGTGACCCCCCTTGCAAAACCAGGTCGTTTTGAGATAGGCAATTTTGATGTCGCCTCAATACGTTTTGGGCCCTTGCCTGTCGCGGGTACTTGGGCCTCCCACACGAGTGAGGCACCATTTTTATCGGGAGACCCGGGGGAACGCTGGGTGGTAGGAAATATGTGTCAGCCCGGTGATGCCACAACTTTCCCACACAAAAATGTGCGGAAAAAGTGATTTTTCAGCTAAATTTGAGGTTTGCAGGGGATTCTGGGTGAGGAAACGTTGGGGGATCCACACAAGCCATACCTCCCTGGAATTCCCCGGGTGTCTAGTTTTCAGAAATGTGTGGGTTTGGTAGGTTTCCCTAGATGGCCGCCGAGCACGGGGCCAAAAACCCAGGTGACCCCCCCTTGCAAAACCAGGTCGTTTTGAGATAGGCAATTTTGATGTCGCCTCAATACGTTTTGGGCCCTTGCCTGCCGCGGGTACTTGGGCCTCCCACACGAGTGAGGCACCATTTTTATCGGGAGACCCGGGGTAACGCTGGGTGGTAGGAAATTTGTGTCAGCCCGGTGATGCCACAACTTTCCCACACAAAAATGTGCGAAAAAAAGTGACTTTTTCAGCTAAATTTGAGGTTTGCAGGAGATTCTGGGTAAGGAAACGTTGGGGGATCCACGCAAGCCATACCTCCCTGGAATCCCCGGGGTGTCTAGTTTTCAGAAATGTGTGGGTTTGGTAGGTTTCCCTAGATGGCCGCCGAGCACGGGGCCAAAAACCCAGGTGACCCCTCTTGCAAAACCAGGTCATTTTGAGATAGGCAATTTTGATGTCGCCTCAATACGTTTTGGGCCCTTGCCTGTCGCGGGTACTTGGGCCTCCCACACAAGTGAGGCACCATTTTTATCGGGAGACCCGGGGGAACGCTGGGTGGTAGGAAATTTGTGTCAGCCCAGTGATGCCACAACTTTCCCACACAAAAATGTGCGGAAAAAGTGATTTATTTCAGCTAAATTTGAGGTTTGCAGGGGATTCTGGGTAAGGAAACGTTGGGGGATCCACGCAAGCCATACCTCCCTGGAATCCCCCGGGTGTCTAGTTTTCAGAAATGTGTGGGTTTGGTAGGTTTCCCTAGATGGCCGCCGAGCACGGGGCCAAAAACCCAGGTGACCCCTCTTGCAAAACCAGGTCATTTTGAGATAGGCAATTTTGATGTCGCCTCACTACGTTTTGGGCCCTTGCGTGTCGCGGGTACTTGGGCCTCCCACATGAGTGAGGCACCATTTTTATCGGGAGACCTGGGGGAACGCTGGGTGGTAGGAAATTTGTGTCAGCTCAGTGATGCCACAACTTTCCCACACAAAAATGTGCGAAAAAAAGTGACTTTTTCAGCTAAATTTGAGGTTTGCAGGGGATTCTGGGTAAGGAAACGTTGGGGGATCCACGCAAGCCATACCTCCCTAGAATCTCCCGGGTGTCTCAGTTTTCAGAAATGTGTGGGTTTGGTAGGTTTCCCTAGATGGCCGCCGAGCACGGGGCCAAAAACCCAGGTGACCCCCTTGCAAAACCAGGTCGTTTTGAGATAGGCAATTTTGATGTTGCCTCAATACGTTTTGGGCCCTTGCCTGTTGCGGGTACTTAGGCCTCCCACATGAGTGAGGCACCATTTTTATCGGGAGACCCGGGGGAACGCTGGGTGGTAGGAAATTTGTGTCAGCCCGGTGATGCCACAACTTTCCCACACAAAAATGTGCGAAAAAAAGTGACTTTTTCAGCTAAATTTGAGGTTTGCAGGAGATTCTGGGTAAGGAAACGTTGGGGGATCCACGCAAGCCATACCTCCCTGGAATCCCCCAGGTGTCTAGTTTTCAGAAATGTGTGGGTTTGGTAGGTTTCCCTAGATGGCCGCCGAGCACGGGGCCAAAAACCCAGGTGACCCCTCTTGCAAAACCAGGTCATTTTGAGATAGGCAATTTTGATGTCGCCTCAATACGTTTTGGGCCCTTGCCTGTCGCGGGTACTTGGGCCTCCCACACGAGTGAGGCACCATTTTTATCGGGAGACCCGGGGGAACGCTGGGTGGTAGGAAATTTGTGTCAGCCCGGTGATGCCACAACTTTCCCACACAAAAATGTGCGAAAAAAGTGATTTTTTCAGCTAAATTTGAGGTTTGCAGGGGATTCTGGGTAAGGAAACGTTGGGGGATCCACGCAAGCCATACCTCCCTGGAATCCCCCGGGTGTCTAGTTTTCAGAAATGTGTGGGTTTGGTAGGTTTCCCTAGATGGCCGCCGAGCACGGGGCCAAAAACCCAGGTGACCCCCTTGCAAAACCAGGTCGTTTTGAGATAGGCAATTTTGATGTTGCCTCAATACGTTTTGGGCCCTTGCCTGTCGCGGGTACTTGGGCCTCCCACACGAGTGAGGCACCATTTTTATCGGGAGACCCGGGGGAACACTGCGTGGTAGGAAATTTGTGTCAGCCCGGTGATGCCACAACTTACTAACACAAAAATGTGTGGAAAAAGTGATATTTTCAGCTAAATTTGAGGTTTGCAGGGGATTCTGGGTAAGGAAACGTTGGGGGATCCACGCAAGCCATACCTCCCTGGAATCTCCCGGGTGTCTAGTTTTCAGAAATGTGTGGGTTTGGTAGGTTTCCCTAGATGGCCGCCGAGCACGGGGCCAAAAACCCAGGTGACCCCCCTTGCAAAACCAGGTCGTTTTGAGATAGGCAATTTTGATGTCGCCTCAATACGTTTTGGGCCCTTGTCTGTCGCGGGTACTTGGGCCTCCCACACGAGTGAGGCACCATTTTTATCGGGAGACCCGGGGGAACGCTGGGTGGTAGGAAATTTGTGTCAGCCCAGTGATGCCACAACTTTCCCACACAAAAATGTGTGAAAAAAAGTGATATTTTCAGCTAAATTTGAGGTTTGCAGGGGATTCTGGGTAAGGAAACGTTGGGGGATCCATGCAAGCCATACCTCCCTGGAATCCCCCAGGTGTCTAGTTTTCAGAAATGTGTGGGTTTGGTAGGTTTCCCTAGATGGCCACCGAGCACGGGGCCAAAAACCCAGGTGACCCCCCTTGCGAAACCAGGTCGTTTTGAGATAGGCAATTTTGATGTTGTCTCAATACGTTTTGGGCCCTTGCCTGTCGCGGGTACTTGGGCCTTCCACACGAGTGAGGCACCATTTTTATCGGGAGACCCGGGGGAACGCTGGGTGGTAGGAAATTTGTGTCAGCCCAGTGATGCCACAACTTTCCCACACAAAAATGTGCGAAAAAAAAGTGACTTTTTCAGCTAAATTTGAGGTTTGCAGGGGATTCTGGGTAAGGAAACGTTGGGGGATCCACGCAAGCCATACCTCCCTGGAATCCCCTGGGTGTCTAGTTTTCAGAAATGTGTGGGTTTGGTAGGTTTCCCTAGATGGCCGCCGAGCACGGGGCCAAAAACCCAGGTGACCCCCCTTGCAAAACCAGGTCGTTTTGAGATAGGCAATTTTGATGTTGCCTCAATACGTTTTGGGCCCTTGCCTGTCGCGGGTACTTGGGCCTCCCACACGAGTGAGGCACCATTTTTATCGGGAGACCCGGGGGAACGCTGGGTGGTAGGAAATTTGTGTCAGCCCGGTGATGCCACAACTTACTCACACAAAAATGTGCGAAAAAAAGTGACTGTTTTCAGCTAAATTTGAGGTTTGCAGGGGATTCTGGGTAAGGAAACGTTGGGGGATCCACGCAAGCCATACCTCCCTGGAATCCCCCAGGTGTCTAGTTTTCAGAAATGTGTGGGTTTGGTAGGTTTCCCTAGATGGCCGCCGAGCACGGGGCCAAAAACCCAGGTGACCCCCTTGCAAAACCAGGTCGTTTTGAGATAGGCAATTTTGATGTCGCCTCAATACGTTTTGGGCCCTTGCCTGTCGCGGGTACTTGGGCCTCCCACACGAGTGAGGCACCATTTTTATCGGGAGACATGGGGGAACGCTGGGTGGTAGGAAACTTGTGTCAGCCCGGTGATGCCACAACTTTCCCACACAAAAATGTGCGAAAAAAGTGACTTTTTCAGCTAAATTTGAGGTTTGCAGGGGATTCTGGGTAAGGAAACGTTGGGGGATCCACGCAAGCCATACCTCCCTAGAATCCCCGGGTGTCTCAGTTTTCAGAAATGTGTGGGTTTGGTAGGTTTCCCTAGATGGCCGCCGAGCACGGGGCCAAAAACCCAGGTGACCCCCCTTGCAAAACCAGGTCGTTTTGAGATAGGCAATTTTGATGTTGCCTCAATACGTTTTGGGCCCTTGCCTGTCGCGGGTACTTGGGCCTCCCACACGAGTGAGGCACCATTTTTATCGGGAGACCCGGGGGAACGCTGGGTGGTAGGAAATTTGTGTCAGCCCAGTGATGCCACAACTTTCCCACACAAAAATGTGCGAAAAAAAGTGACTTTTTCAGCTAAATTTGAGGTTTGCAGGGGATTCTGGGTAAGGAAACGTTGGGGGATCCACGCAAGCCATACCTCCCTGGAATCCCCTGGGTGTCTAGTTTTCAGAAATGTGTGGGTTTGGTAGGTTTCCCTAGATGGCCGCCGAGCACGGGGCCAAAAACCCAGGTGACCCCCCTTGCAAAACCAGGTCGTTTTGAGATAGGCAATTTTGATGTTGCCTCAATACGTTTTGGGCCCTTGCCTGTCGCGGGTACTTGGGCCTCCCACACGAGTGAGGCACCATTTTTATCGGGAGACCCGGGGGAACGCTGGGTGGTAGGAAATTTGTGTCAGCCCGGTGATGCCACAACTTTCCCACACAAAAATGTGCGAAAAAAAGTGACTTTTTCAGCTAAATTTGAGGTTTGCAGGAGATTCTGGGTAAGGAAACGTTGGGGGATCCACGCAAGCCATACCTCCCTGGAATCCCCCAGGTGTCTAGTTTTCAGAAATGTGTGGGTTTGGTAGGTTTCCCTAGATGGCCGCCGAGCACGGGGCCAAAAACCCAGGTGACCCCCCTTGCAAAACCAGGTCGTTTTGAGATAGGCAATTTTGATGTCGCCTCAATACGTTTTGGGCCCTTGCCTGTCGCGGGTACTTGGGCCTCCCACATGAGTGAGGCACCATTTTTATCGGGAGACCTGGGGGAACGCTGGGTGGTAGGAAATTTGTGTCAGCCCAGTGATGCCACAACTTTCCCACACAAAAATGTGCGAAAAAAAAGTGACTTTTTCAGCTAAATTTGAGGTTTGCAGGGGATTCTGGGTAAGGAAACGTTGGGGGATCCACGCAAGCCATACCTCCCTAGAATCCCCCAGATGTCTAGTTTTCAGAAATGTGTGGGTTTGGTAGGTTTCCCTAGATGGCCACCGAGCACGGAGCCGAAAACCCAGGTGGCCCCCCTTGCAAAACCAGGTCGTTTTGAGATAGGCAATTTTGATGTTGCCTCAATACGTTTTGGGCCCTTGCCTGTCGCGGGTACTTGGGCCTCCCACACGAGTGAGGCACCATTTTTATCGGGAGACCCGGGGGAACGCTGGGTGGTAGGAAATTTGTGTCAGCCCGGTGATGCCACAACTTACTCACACAAAAATGTGCGGAAAAAGTGACTATTTTCAGCTAAATTTGAGGTTTGCAGGGGATTCTGGGTAAGGAAACGTTGGGGGATCCACGCAAGCCATACCTCCCTGGAATCTCCCGGGTGTCTAGTTTTCAGAAATGTGTGGGTTTGGTAGGTTTCCCTCGATGGCCGCCGAGCACGGGGCCAAAAACCCAGGTGACCCCCCTTGCGAAACCAGGTCGTTTTGAGATAGGCAATTTTGATGTCGCCTCAATACGTTTTGGGCCCTTGCCTGTCGCGGGTACTTGGGCCTCCCACACGAGTGAGGCACCATATTTATCGGGAGACCCGGGGGAACGCTGGGTGGTAGGAAATTTGTGTCAGCCCAGTGATGCCACAACTTTCCCACACAAAAATGTGTGAAAAAAGTGATATTTTCAGCTAAATTTGAGGTTTGCAGGGGATTCTGGGTAAGGAAACGTTGGGGGATCCACGCAAGCCATACCTCCATGGAATCCCCCAGGTGTCTAGTTTTCAGAAATGTGTGGGTTTGGTAGGTTACCCTAGATGGCCGCCAAGCACGGGGCCAAAAACGCAGGTGACCCCCCTTGCGAAACCAGGTCGTTTTGAGATAGGCAATTTTGATGTCGCCTCAATAAGTTTTGGGCCCTTGTCTGCCGCGTGTACTTGGGCCTCCACACGAGTGAGGCTCCATTTTTATCGGGAGACCCGGGGAACGCTGGGTGGTAGGAAATTTGTGTCAGCCCGGTGATGCCACAACTTTCCCACACAAAAATGTGCGGAAAAAGTGACTTTTTCAGCTAAATTTGAGGTTTGCAGGGGATTCTGGGTAAGGAAACGTTGGGGGATCCACGCAAGCCATACCTCCCTGGAATCCCCGGGTGTCTAGTTTTCAGAAATGTGTGGGTTTGGTAGGTTTCCCTAGATGGCCGCCGAGCACGGGGCCAAAAACCCAGGTGACCCCCTTGCAAAACCAGGTCGTTTTGAGATAGGCAATTTTGATGTTGCCTCAATACGTTTTGGGCCCTTGCCTGTCGCGGGTACTTGGGCCTCCCACACGAGTGAGGCACCATTTTAATCGGGAGACCTGGGGAACGCTGGGTGGTAGGAAATTTGTGTCAGCCCGGTGATGCCACAACTTTCTCACACAAAAATGTGTGAAAAAAGTGACTTTTTCAGCAGAATTTGAGGTTTGCAGGAGATTTGGGGTAAGGAAACGTTGGGGGATCCACACAAGCCACACCTCCCTGGAATCTCCCGGGTGTCTAGTTTTCAGAAATGTGAGGGTTTGGTAGGTTTCCCTAGATGGCCGCCGAGCACGGGGCCAAAAACCCAGGTGACCCCCCTTGCAAAACCAGGTCGTTTTGAGATAGGCAATTTTGATGTCGCCTCAATACGTTTTGGGCCCTTGCCTGTCGCGGGTACTTGGGCCTCCCACACGAGTGAGGCACCATTTTTATCGGGAGACCCGGGGGAACGCTGGGTGGTAGGAAATTTGTGTCAGCCCAGTGATGCCACAACTTTCCCACACAAAAATGTGCGAAAAAAGTGACTATTTTCAGCTAAATTTGAGGTTTGCAGGGGATTCTGGGTAAGGAAACGTTGGGGGATCCATGCAAGCCATACCTCCCTGGAATCCCCAGGTGTCTAGTTTTCAGAAATGTGTGGGTTTGGTAGGTTTCCCTAGATGGCCGCCGAGCACGGGGCCAAAAACCCAGGTGACCCCCTTGCAAAACCAGGTCGTTTTGAGATAGGCAATTTTGATGTTGCCTCAATACGTTTTGGGCCCTTGCCTGTCGCGGGTACTTGGGCCTCCCACACGAGTGAGGCACCATTTTTATCGGGAGACCCGGGGAACACTGGGTGGTAGGAAATTTGTGTCAGCCCGGTGATGCCACAACTTACTCACACAAAAATGTGCGAAAAAAAGTGACTGTTTTCAGCTAAATTTGAGGTTTGCAGGGGATTCTGGGTAAGGAAACGTTGGGGGATCCACGCAAGCCATACCTCCCTGGAATTCCCCAGGTGTCTAGTTTTCAGAAATGTGTGGGTTTGGTAGGTTTCCCTAGATGGCCGCCGAGCACGGGGCCAAAAACCCAGGTGACCCCCCTTGCAAAACCAGGTCGTTTTGAGATAGGCAATTTTGATGTCGCCTCAATACGTTTTGGGCCCTTGCCTGTCGCGGGTACTTGGGCCTCCCACACGAGTGAGGCACCATTTTTATCGGGAGACCCGGGGGAACGCTGGGTGGTAGGAAATTTGTGTCAGCCCGGTGATGCCACAACTTTCCCACACAAAAATGTGCGAAAAAAGTGACTTTTTCAGCTAAATTTGAGGTTTGCAGGGGATTCTGGGTAAGGAAACGTTGGGGGATCCACGCAAGCCATACCTCCCTGGAATCCCCCGGGTGTCTAGTTTTCAGAAATGTGTGGGTTTGGTAGGTTTCCTTAGATGGCCGCCGAGCACGGGGCCAAAAACCCAGGTGACCCCCCTTGCAAAACCAGGTCGTTTTGAGATAGGCAATTTTGATGTTGCCTCAATACGTTTTGGGCCCTTGCCTGTCGCGGGTACTTGGGCCTCCCACACGAGTGAGGCACCATTTTTATCGGGAGACCCGGGGGAACGCTGGGTGGTAGGAAATTTGTGTCAGCCCGGTGATGCCACAACTTACCAACACAAAAATGTGCGGAAAAAAGTGACTATTTTCAGCTAAATTTGAGGTTTGCAGGAGATTCTGGGTAAGGAAACGTTGGGGGATCCACGCAAGCCATACCTCCCTGGAATCTCCCGGGTGTCTAGTTTTCAGAAATGTGTGGGTTTGGTAGGTTTCCCTCGATGGCCGCCGAGCACGTGGCCAAAAACCCAGGTGACCCCCTTGCAAAACCAGGTCGTTTTGAGATGGGCAATTTTGATGTTGCCTCAATATGTTTTGGGCCCTTGCCTGTCACGTGTACTTGGGCCTCCCACACGAGTGAGGCACCATTTTTATCGGGAGACCCGGGGAACGCTGGGTGGTAGGAAATTTGTGTCAGCCCGGTGATGCCACAACTTTCCCACACAAAAATGTGCGAAAAAAGTGACTTTTTCAGCTAAATTTGAGGTTTGCAGGGGATTCTGGGTAAGGAAACGTTGGGGGATCCACGCAAGCCATACCTCCCTGGAATCCCCGGGTGTCTAGTTTTCAGAAATGTGTGGGTTTGGTAGGTTTCCCTAGATGGCCGCCAAGCACGGGGCCAAAAACCCAGGTGACCCCCTTGCAAAACCAGGTCGTTTTGAGATAGGCAATTTTGATGTCGCCTCAATACGTTTTGGGCCCTTGTCTGTCGCGGGTACTTGGGCCTCCCACACGAGTGAGGCACCATTTTTATCGGGAGACCCAGGGGAACGCTGGGTGGTAGGAAATTTGTGTCAGCCCGGTGATGCCACAACTTTCCCACACAAAAATGTGTGGAAAAAGTGATTTTTTCAGCTAAATTTGAGGTTTGCAGGGGATTCTGGGTAAGGAAACGTTGGGTGATCCACGCAAGCCATACCTCCCCGGAATCCCCCGGGTGTCTAGTTTTCAGAAATGTGTGGGTTTGGTAGGTTTCCCTAGATGGCCGCCGAACACGGGGCCAAAAACCCAGGTGACCCCCCTTGCAAAACCAGGTCGTTTTGAGATAGGCAATTTTGATGTTGCCTCAATACGTTTTGGGCCCTTGCCTGTCGCGGGTACTTGGGCCTCCCACACGAGTGAGGCACCATTTTTATCGGGAGACCTGGGGGAACGCTGGGTGGTAGGAAATTTGTGTCAGCCCAGTGATGCCACAACTTTCCCACACAAAAATGTGCGGAAAAAGTGACTTTTTCAGCTAAATGTGAGGTTTGCAGGGGATTCTGGGTAAGGAAACGTTGGGGGATCCACGCAAGCCATACCTCCCTGGAATCCCCCGGGTGTCTAGTTTTCAGAAATGTGTGGGTTTGGTAGGTTTCCCTAGATGGCCGCCGAGCACGGGGCCAAAAACCCAGGTGACCACCCTTACGAAACCAGGTCATTTTGAGATAGGCAATTTTGATGTCGCCTCAATACGTTTTGGGCCCTTGTCTGCCGCGTGTACTTGGGCCTCCCACACGAGTGAGGCACCATTTTTATCGGGAGACCCGGGGGAACGCTGGGTGGTAGGAAATTTGTGTCAGCCCGGTGATACTACAACTTTCCCACACAAAAATGTGTGGAAAAAGTGATTTTTTTCAGCTAAATTTAAGGTTTGCAGGGGAATCTGGGTAAGGAAACATTGGGGGATCCACACAAGCCATACCTCCCTGGAATCTCCCGGGTGTCTAGTTTTCAGAAATGTGTGGGTTTGGTAGGTTTCCCTCGATGGCCGCCGAGCACGGGGCCAAAAACCCAGGTGACCCCCCTTGCGAAACCAGGTCGTTTTGAGATAGGCAATTTTGATGTCGCCTCAATAAGTTTTGGGCCCTTGTCTGCCGTGTGTACTTGGGCCTCTCACACGAGTGAGGCACCATATTTATCGGGAGACCCGGGGGAACGCTGGGTGGTTGGAAATTTGTGTCAGCCCAGTGATGCCACAACTTTCCCACATAAAAATGTGTGAAAAAAGTGATATTTTCAGCAAAATTTGAGGTTTGCAGGGGATTCTGGGTAAGGAAACGTTGGGGGATCCACGCAAGCCATACCTCCCTGGAATCCCCCATGTGTCTAGTTTTCAGAAATGTGTGGGTTTGGTAGGTTTCCCTAGATGGCCGCCGAGCACGGGGCCAAAAACCCAGGTGACCCCCCTTGCAAAACAAGGTCGTTTTGAGATAGTCAATTTTGATGTCGCCTCAATACGTTTTGGGCCCTTGCCTGTCGCGGGTACTTGGGCCTCCCACACGAGTGAGGCACCATTTTTATCGGGAGACCCGGGGGAACGCTGGGTGGTAGGAAATTTGTGTCAGCCCAGTGATGCCACAACTTTCCCACACAAAAATGTGCGGAAAAAGTGATTTTTTCAGCTAAATTTGAGGTTTGCAGGGGATTCTGGGTAAGGAAACGTTGGGGGATCCACGCAAGCCATACCTCCCTGGAATCCCCCGGGTGTCTAGTTTTCAGAAATGTGTGGGTTTGGTAGGTTTCCCTAGATGGCCGCCAAGCACGGGGCCAAAAACCCAGATGACCCCCCTTGCGAAACCAGGTCGTTTTGAGATAGGCAATTTTGATGTTCCCTCAATACGTTTTGGGCCCTTGTCTGCCGCGTGTACTTGGGCCTCCCCCACGAGTGAGGCACCATTTTTATCGGGAGACCTGGGGGAACGCTGGGTGGTAGGAAATTTGTGTCAGCCCAGTGATGCCACAACTTTCCCACACAAAAATGTGCGGAAAAAGTGATTTTTTTCAGCTAAATTTGAGGTTTGCAGGGGATTCTGGGTAAGGAAACCTTGAGGGATCCACGGAAGCCATACCTCCCTGGAATCCCCCGCATGTCTAGTTTTCAGAAATGTGTGGGTTTGGTAGGTTTCCCTAGATGGCCGCCGAGCACGGGGCCAAAAACCCAGGTGTCCCCCCTTGCGAAACCAGGTCATTTTGAGATAGGCAATTTTGATGTCGCCTCAATACGTTTTGGGCTCTTGTCTGCCGCGTGTACTTGGGCCTCCCACACGAGTGAGGCACCATTTTTATCGGGAGACCCGGGGGAACACTGGGTGGTAGGAAATTTGTGTCAGCCCGGTGATACCACAACTTTCCCACACAAAAATGTGTGGAAAAAGTGATTTTTTTCAGCTAAATTTAAGGTTTGCAGGGGAATCTGGGTAAGGAAACGTTGGGGGATCCACGCAAGCCATACCTCCCTAGAATCCCCCGGGTGTCTCATTTTCAGAAATGTGTGGGTTTGGTAGGTTTCCTTAGATGGCCGCCGAGCACGGGGCCAAAAACCCAGGTGACCCCCCTTGCAAAACCAGGTCGTTTTGAGATAGGCAATTTTGATGTTGCCTCAATACGTTTTGGGCCCTTGCCTGTCGCGGGTACTTGGGACTCCCACACGAGTGAGGCACCATTTTTATCGGGAGACCCGGGGGAACACTGGGTGGTAGGAAATTTGTGTCAGCCCGGTGATGCCACAACTTACTAACACAAAAATGTGTGGAAAAAGTGATATTTTCAGCTAAATTTGAGGTTTGCAGGGGATTCTGGGTAAGGAAACGTTGGGGGATCCACGCAAGCCATACCTCCCTGGAATCTCCCGGGTGTCTAGTTTTCAGAAATGTGTGGGTTTGGTAGGTTTCCCTAGATGGCCGCCGAGCTCGGGGCCAAAAACCCAGGTGACCCCCCTTGCGAAACCAGGTCGTTTTGAGATAGGCAATTTTGATGTCGCCTCAATACGTTTTGGGCCCTTGTCTGCCGCGTGTACTTGGGCCTCCCACATGAGTGAGGCACCATATTTATCGGGAGACCCGGGGGAACGCTGGGTGGTAGGAAATTTGTGTCAGCCCAGTGATGCCACAACTTTCCCACACAAAAATATGAGGTTTGCAGGGGATTCTGGGTAAGGAAACGTTAGGGGATCCATGCAAGCCATACCTCCCTGGAATCCCCCGGGTGTCTAGTCTTCAAAAATGTATAGGTTTGCTAGGTTTCCCTAGGTGCCGGCAGAGCTAGGGTTCAAAAACTACAGCTAGGCACTTTGCCAAAAAAGGGTCATTTTTCACTGTGAAATTGTGGTGTGTCCACGTTGCGTTTTGCGCCGTTTCCTGTCGCAGGCACTAGTCCTACCCACACAAGTGAGGTACCATTTTTCTTGGAAGACTTTGGGGAACGCGGGGTGGGTGGAAATTTGTGGATCCACGCAGATTCCAGAACTTTCCACCATAGAAATGTGAGGAAAATGTGGTTTTTTTGACAATTTTTTAGGTTTGCAAGGGATTCTGGGTAACAGAACCTGGTGAGAGGCAGTCAAGTCACCCCATCCTGGATTTGCCTGGGTGTCTAGTTTTCAAAAATGTATAGGTTTGCTAGGTTTCCCTATGTGCCGGCAGAGCTAGGGTTCAAAAACTACAGCTAGGCACTTTGCCAAAAAGGGTCATTTTTCACTGTAAAATTGTGGTGTGTCCACGTTGCGTTTTGTGCCGTTTCCTGTCGCGGGCACTAGGCCTACCCACACAAGTGAGGTACCATTTTTCTCGGAAGACTTTGGGGAATGCGGGGTGGGTGGAAATTTGTGGATCCACGCAGATTCCAGAACTTTCCACCACAGAAATGTGAGGAAAATGTGTTTTTTTGGACAAATTTTTAGGTCTGCAAGGGATTCTGGGTAACAGAACCTGGTGAGAGCCAGACAAGTCACCCCATCCTGGATTCCCCTGGGTGTCTAGTTTTCAAAAATATATAGGTTTTCTAGGTTTCCCTAGGTGCACGCAGAGCTAGGGTTCAAAAACTACAGCTAGGCACTTTGCCAAAAAAGTGTCATTTTTCACTGTGAAATTGTGGTGTGTCCACGTTGCGTTTTGCGCCGTTTCCTGTCGCGGGCACTAGGCCTACCCACACAAGTGAGGTACCATTTTTCTCGGAAGACTTTGGGGAACGCGGGGTGGGTGGAAATTTGTGGATCCACGCAGATTCCAGAACTTTCCACCACAGAAATGTGAGGAAAATGTGTTTTTTTGGACAATTGTTTAGGTTTGCAAGGGATTCTAGGTAACAGAACCTGGTGAGAGGCAGTCAAGTCAACCCATCCTGGATTCCCCCGGGTGTCTAGTTTTCAAAAATGTATAGGTTTGCTAGGTTTCCTAGGTGCCGGCAGAGCTAGGGTTCAAAAACTACAGCTAGGCACTTTGCCAAAAAAAGGGTCATTTTTCACTGTGAAATTGAGGTGTGTCCACGTTGCGTTTTGCGCCGTTTCCTGTCATGGGCACTAGGCCTAGCTACACAAGTGAGGTGCCATTTTTCTTGGAAGACTTTGGGGAACGCGGGGTGGGTAGAAATTTGTGGATCCACGCAGATTCCAGAACTTTCCACCACAGAAATGTGAGGAAAATGTGTTTTTTTGGACAATGTTTTAGGTTTGCAAGGGATTCTGGGTAACAGAACCTGGTGGGAGCCAGTCAAGTCACCCCATCCTGGATTCCCTGGGTGTCTAGTTTTCAAAAATGTATAGGTTTGCTAGGTTTCCCTAGGTGCCGGCAGAGCTAGGGTTCAAAAACTACAGCTAGGCACTTTGCAAAAAAGGGTAATTTTTCATTGTGAAAATGTGGTGTGTTCACGTTGCGTTTTGAGCCGTTTCCTGTCGTGGGCACTATGCCTACCCACACAAGTGAGGTACCATTTTTATCGGGAGACTTAGGGTAATTCAGCTTTGTAAAGCAACTGTTATTACCTATTGACTTTCGATGCATTTCTGCATTCCAAATGAAAGACAATGTGTAAAAAAGAAGTAATTTTGAAAAATGATCGATAATTCTCATGCTAGTATGAGTATTCCCAATTTCGGAAATGTGCAAATATCTGCTGTTTCTAAACTATATATTTTGTTCCCATTTCAGAAATACATAGGTGTCTTTCATACCGATTTTTCCATGTATACATTTTCCCAGAATAATTGCTATATACCCGGTACATAATAAAAAACCATTGCAAGTCGCTGCTCAATTTTTGGCTCTGGGTTCGTCGGGTTCTTGGTGAACCTACAAGTCCCATATATCCCCACAACCAGTAAGGTCCAGCGGATGTAACGGTATATTGCTTTCAAAGAGCAGTCATAATTAGAAGAAGTTACAGGTGAAAACGTTGATACAAAAGGCTGTTTTTTTCAACTAATTTTCAATTTTTCCTATATTTACCTGTTAGTTTCTATAAAGAAACCTTGAAGGATCTACACAAATGACCCCTTTCTGAATTCAGAATTTTGTCTACTTTTCAAAAATGTATAGCTTTCCAGGATCCATTATTGCTTTCATACCCATGTCTACCATTAACTGGAAGGAGGTTGAAAGCACAAAAAATAGCAAAAATAGGCTATGTCCCAGAAAAATGCCAAAATTGTGTAAAAACTTTGGTTTTCTGACAAAAGTCTGTCATTCCCTAAAAGCTGGGAAAATGGTGATTTCAGCCCCACAAACCCTTTTTGATACCATTTGTAGGGAAAAACCCAGACGCTTTCATTTGCAGCACTTTTTCCCATTTTTCCCAAAAACCCAAAATTTAGCTGTATTTTGGCTAATTTCTGGGTCCCCTCCAGGAGAATCCACAAACCCTGGGTACCTTTAGAATCCCCAGGATGTTGGAAGAAAAGGACGCAAATTTGGCATGGATACCTTATGTGGTCAAAAAGTTACAGGGGCCTAAGCGCGAACTACCCCAAATAGCCAAAAAAGGCTTAGCACAGGGGGGAAAGGCCTAGCAGCGAAGGGGTTAAGTCAACAAATGCAATAAGAACAATTGATGGACGGAATGCTGAAAAATTGTCAAACATTCACCTACACCCCTCAGCACACTATCAACCCTATCAATAAATTAATGTGTCCTTGTGTAAAGCAACTGGTGCTCATGTAAAGCGCTCTGATACTCAATACCTTTGGGTCAAGTTCGGGCTATATAAAACTCCGGGAAAAAAAACCCAGCCAAGGTTTGCGCACTATGCTCTCTTGAACTAGTAAAGACACCCTGTGTGTGTATTTTGTAAGGCATGAAAGACTGTTTGCATTTGTGTTTGCTGTAGGCAATGCTTGTGGTAATATCAAGGCCAGCAACAGTAAAAAAACAGCTCACCTTACCATTAGTAGGCCCACAAACTGCTAAAAAAACGGCCCTTACAGTACTGTGCCAGACCAGCCCATTGGGCACTACCTGATTGCCCTATAGGCCAGTCCGACCCTGATTATAAACTCTAGTCTACAGAGTCATTAGGAGAATTAGAGGAGCAACTCCCAGGAATTCACTTGTTTGATGAACCAGAGTATATATTCCATAGAATCAATCAAGGAATGGCAGACGCCCAACCCGATTAGAGGTGCAGATTACATGCACAAAGAATATATGTTTAAAGAACAAGGGTCTAGGAGCCCATCGTGGAAAAGTAATATCTCAAACCAAAGAAATAAATAGACACAATTGTATACGAGTGGATTGTATACAAATGGATCCACCCAAGGGTGGCAGTGATACAGTGGATGTTACATGGGAATCAAATGAAGCTGAATCCAACAGTGATCTTGTGGAAAGAATGTGGTTAGATGCTAGAAGATAAGAGCGACTGACTGGTGGGGAAGTTCAAGAAGTTAATGGGGAAAGTATATGAGAAGGAGGAAGCAAGCAGGGACTTCGACACTTTGCATTTCAATGCAGTAACAGGCCCAAACAGGAAATCCACCAGCCACAGGGAGACAGATCCCTTACCTGGGTGTTTAGGCTTAACACTCTTGGAGAAAAAGTAGTGGGTGGATGGCTTGGAGGGATTTCACTGCTTACATGAACTGGGAGTAAGCCCTGCGAGAGTGCTTAAAAGTGTAGATTACTTCCTACTGAGCAGAAAGTCCATTTCAACTACCTGATAAAACAAGCATTGGCAAAACCATTGGGTCTGGTGTTGACTGCCAGTCTTTTTTTTTTTGTTTGATCTGTTTAATAAAAATTTAGTATAGACAATAAAACATTTGACAGTCTTAAAACTTATCTTATGGAACCAATAGACAATCTGCCAGGCAAAATATGTAAATCAGTGACCCGACAGCATGAAAACATCAAGGTCATTAATCATATCTGGTTAATAACAAATGGCACACCCCATCTATCAATTGACATTAACCTGCTGCAGCGTGGCTGTTTAACCATGTTATTATGCAGTATAACTCCACTAAGCATGTACATATTAATTGCATATATACCTCTCATATGGCTTCACTCCGCCAAATCACATCAATCTACTTATTCAATCAAACAATCTTATTAATAACATCTAATAGAGTAATTCAATCAAAAAAAAGAAGGTGGGGGGTCAGGGAGGGAAGCAGGAGCCTCATGGAGGTAGGTAAGAACATGAACCTCCATCAGTATGAGAAAGTACCGTGCCTACAATCATACAGTTGCATATTGTGACTACTTGGAAGTTATACATAAAGATTCGGGGTATAAGGAACAATCTGTACTATCCAGCCTACAGCTCGGGCCATAGTTCAACACATGTGTTACACAGTAATTAATCAATAATATGAATACCCGGAGGGTCATCCGGCTCCAGCAGCCCCTGTAGCGTGCACAACATTGCATTCCATGCAGTGGAAATGGGAAATTTGCGAAGACCCAGCGCATCTTCTCGTACCAAGGAGACTGCCTCTGCCTTAACCATGTTCAACATTGAGTGGAACCATGCCTTCATCGGTGGGGGTTCTTCCGCCTTCAACCGGCATGTAATAAGCCGTTTGGCCACAACTAGGCCCAAATCCAAAAATCTAGAGGATGCTTTAAGTTTTTTGCTTCTTGGGAATACTCCTTTAATGCATGCCTCCCATGTCCGAGGCACCTCCCTATCAGTGCTGGTGGCTAGCGCACGAGTCACCCCACCCCAGTATGAATGTAAATCAGGGCAGGACCAGAGAATATGTAATAAATCCGCAGATACCAACTTGCAGCGAGGACAGCACGCATCTAGCCTGTGAAAATACTTATTTATCTTGTCTGGGGAGAGATATGCCCTGTGGACAATGTAAAATTGGATCAATCGAAACCGTGCATTTCTAGGGATCTGTTTGGGGCTCTCCAAGACTATGGGCCACTCCTTTTCTGAGTATGGTCTCTCCCGGTCCGCCTCCCATTTACTTCTCAGCGGCGTTAAGTCTGCCAGGGTGTGCTCTCGGATCGACTCTGCAAACCACTTCACTAGGTGACACCCCGTGCCCATTACGTGCACATATTGCATAAGGAGATGTGTTGGAGGTTCCTGTGCAATATCACCCCACTAGCGCCGCATGGTGGCCGTCCAGGAAGCATGATTCAGGAATTGGCCCGGGGGAATCCCGTCTTCCTCCGTGATGGTGAGGAACGGCCGTAATGCGCCCTCTACATATAAGTCCCCCAGGGTGGTTAAGCCTGCTCTCATCCAGTCGATAAGGTCCGTACTCTGGACTCGTCCTCTCGCTGTCGGCATGCCCATCAAGGGCATAACGGGCGCGTACGGTATAACGTGCCTAGTAAGACGCAGTGCCCTGCGGAAACATTTCCGCGCAATCTGTACCAATAAGGGAAGCACTTTGTGTGATCTATTACAAGGATGGAATAAGGAGAGGATCCTGTCCCGGGAATACGGGGGGCCACGTTCCGCCGAGTCTGACAGATGTAGTTCCTCCAGCCATTTTGCTACCCACAGTATTTGGGATGCCAGGAAGTAGTACTCTAGGTTGGGTAGGGCCAGCCCTCCCCGCGACCGTGGTAGGTATAACTTCGCCAGAGCTACCCTACACTGTGTATTATTCCAAATAAAATCCCTAATAACGCCTTCCAGAGAGCGAAAGAAGGACACGGGTAGGTAAAGCGGGAGGTTAGAGAAATAGTAAAGAAGACGTGGCAGCATGACCATTTTTATTAACTCTACCCTGCCTATAACCGAAAGGTTGAGCGTCTTCCAGAATTCAATTTGGGATTTGAGCGCCGTAACTGCCCTGGTGATGTTGCCGTCCATAAGATCCCGATCATTATGATAAATGGATATTCCCAGGTATCTAAACGCTACCGGTTGAGCGAGACTGCATGTAAGCCATCTCCGAGGTGTATCCCCCATTCCGGTGCCGAGCTCCCCAGTGCCATCGCTAGTGGTTCTATCACTAGGGCAAAGATCAATGGGGAGAGGGGGCACTCCTGGCGAGTTCCTCTTTCTATTAATATAGGGTCAGAGAAGAGAGTCCCCAGCCGCACCCGGACTGTAAGAGCCCCATATAGTAATTTAATAAGACTTAAGATGTATGGCCCAAACCCGAAGCGATGGGGTACCGCAAACATAAAGGGCCACTCAACCGTGTCGAACACCTTCTCCAGGTCTAACACAACACAACCGGCTGTGGGCCAGTCCACTGCAGCGCAGCGCATAACCCGGAACAGCCGTCGTAAGTTAAGTTATGTATTACAGGCCGGTACAAATCCGTTTTAGTCGTGGTGGACCAGTTGCGGAATCACAGGTGCTAATCTGTTTGCCAGGATACCCGCTAGGATCTTATAGTCGCTATTCAGTAGCGCCAAAGGGTGGTAGGCACCTGTGGAAGTAGGGTCCCTGCCCGGCTTGGGAAGTGTAATCAAAGTGGCTTCAGTCATTGAGGTCGGAAGGGAGAGGTTGTCGAGGGCTTCTGTGTATACTTTAAGTAATTGCGGGCTTAAGGGGTCGGCAATGGCATATGACTTGTAGAATTCATGAGGAAATCCATCTGGGCCTAGAACCTTCCCAGATGGCAGGGCCCTCATCGTACCTCTAACTTCCTCTAGTGTAAGCGGGGCATCCAGCTCCGTCTGTTGCTCCAGCGACAGGGCCGGAAAAGGAAGTCTATCTAGAAACTCCTGTATCGCCCCCTCAGGGGCCTGCCTAGCAGATCTATAGAGTCGCTGAAAATGGGCGGACAACCCACCATGTATTTCTAATTGCGTGTATTTGAGTCTCCCATCCGAAGATCGGAGCGCAGTGATGGGCCCACCCGACTGTTCCTGTTTGATTAACCAGGCGAAGAGAGGCCCGACCGGTCCGCCTTGGCATGTGCGGATGCTGAATGTGCCGCAAAGTTGAGACAGCTTTGCCGCTCTAACAGTTCCGCAAGCTTCTTGCGCGCTTCTACCAGGGAGATCATTTCCTCAGCGTTTTCAACCACTCTGGACTCCAATGGCAACAGCTGTTTTTCTATACCGAGCAAGTCCCATGTCACCTGTTTTCGTAGCCCACAGCCCAGTCCCAGGCACTTCCCTCGCAAAGTAGCCTTCATGGCCGCCCATTCCACTGACGAAGAGGATGCTGTCCCCGTGTTAAGCTCAAAGTATTTCCCTATAGCCTCTCCAACTGCCTCCCGGAACATCGAATCCTCCAGCATCACCGGCTGCAGCCTCCAGGTAGGGACCCCGGGAATGCCACCCTCCCAGGCCAGCGTGACATAATGGGGGTTGTGGTCGGAGTGCATACGTCCACAATGCTCCGAGTTTGAAACATATGGAAGTAGGGAGTGGGATCCGAAAAACCGATCGAGTCGGACATGCAGGTTATGAGGTACTGAAAAGAAAGAATACACCCTCTCCCCGGGGTTACGATATCTCCAGACGTCTACTAAGCCCCATCCATCTGCCCAACTATTCAACACCGTAGAGTTAGTCGTGGTGACTGTACCCCGAAGTGGGGGGAAGGATCTATCAGTCCCCACGTCTAGTACACTCTTGAAATCCCCGCCCAATAACCACGGGATCTCACACTATTTCCTCATTGCAATGGACAGCTGACTGAAGAACTGACCCTGCTCCACATTCGGGGCGTACACGTTTCCCAGCAGTATGTGCCGTCCTTCTAGCCTACCTTTTATGAGTACATATCTGCCATCCCTATCAATATGGACCTCATCCATTGCAAAAGGCGTCCCAGGACATATCCAAATGAGGGCACCCCTAGCAAACAGGGAGTAATTTGTGGCGTATATTTTCCCCCTCCATCTGCGTTGCAACTTGGCGATTTCTACCGCATTTAAGTGTGTCTCCTGTAAGAGTGCTATGCGCACATTATGACGTTTAAGACAGGAGTATACAGCATACCTGCGGGAAGGCGTTCGTAGACCCCGCACATTCCAGGTAAGTATCACGTGACCCATCTTAGAGCTAAGGTAAGTAAACAGAAAAAGATGACAGTGTCCCAACCCTCCCGGACCCCATTAAATAGCAGTCGGATATGCATAGCAACGTCTCCAATACCCCAGAGAGATTCCTGCAGTAAAGGGGGAAAGCGGGGTAAGCCAACAGAGGGAAGAAAAAACCTTTATAAGAGCAACCCTCACAACATTGAGGTGTTGCCCAAACATGAAATATAGCAGCACAATCGTGTATCCTACTGGTCACCGATAGACGGGAAAAACAGGGGGTTGTGTAACCATGCAGAGTATCCGATCATACATCCCCCAGAATCATCTAATGACACATCGCTATAAAGTGTATCATAGAACAGCCCCCCCAGGACTCAGAGGTACTCCCAACACGTTAGCTCGTTCCTAACCTGACCTTATGTAATTAACAATCTTTAGTGATATCACCCACAGCAATTCAAATAATAATGCTTATTAATGAATGTCCGGCTCAGCCACTTTTCATACAATACCATCCGTCATCTGAGGTGTAACGTCTGGAATTCTTAGCGAAATTTTGTCTGATGAGTCCGCCATTGAGGAACCCCCATCCCCCGAGGAATGGACAGAGACGTCAACTTTGTCCTCTGGCATTGCTGTGTCTGCCATCTGTTCCGCAATGCCGATCACTGCCTGTCGCTCCCTTCGGATCAGGTCCGGACCAGGTGCCGCTGATGACCCAGGAAATAGTCTCCCCGGCCGCCGTCGTCGAGGCCCCTTTCCAACTGCCACCTCAGACCATGCCATAGCAGTGCCCATAGGCCGTGGTCCAGTGTACTGCCCCGACATCTCCAGCCAATCCCAAGTGTCCTGAGGAGTGTCGAAAAATCTTGACTTCCCATCGAAGACTACACGGAGTATAGCCGGGAAAAGCAGCGAATAAGAGATATTTAACTGCTGGAGTTGACGCTTGACAGGACCCCCGCTGACGTTGGATTTTCATTGTGTAGTCTGGAAAAAACAGCACCTTGGCGTTCTCAAATTGGACTTCGTCTAGCTTCCTTGTCTCTCGGAGAATCACATCACGATCCCTGAAGTGTAACATTTTGAAAATGAGTGGTTTTGCTCTGTCCCCCGGGGCCGGTTTCCTGCCCGGGACGCGATGTGCCCTTTCTATGGTGAAGAACGGAGAGAACTCTGCATTGGTCAGGATGGTCTTAAGCCATTGCTCTAGGAAGGTGACTGCATCTTGTCCTTCTGCTCCTTCCGGCAGCCCAATCAGCCAGACATTGTTCCTCCGAGAGCGGCCTTCCGTGTCCTCCACCCGCTCCTCAAGGTATCTGATCCGGACTTCGTGGGCAATCTGCTGTTTTACTTGAAATTCTGTGACCGGCTTCAATTCAGCTACCTCCTGCTCCACAGCAGTGACCCGATCTTTCAGGTTCCGGTGGTCGGCGTGCAGCAAGTTAAGGTCTAGAGCCACTTTATCCAACTTAGCTTCCATTGACTCACGAGAGCGCTCAATAGCGTTAAGAATAGCGTCCAGACGGTCATCCGGGGCCCCCTGCTCCACCACCTGTTGCGGAGGGTCCGCTTAACTAGTGCCTGCAGCTTGCGAAGAGGCCCTCGATCCGGTGCCTCTGGTGCGCCCCATTCTTCTCCTCACACCCGGCCTCACCCAGAGGACCCCCCCGGGCTTCGAATCAGCCAAAGGAACGGGTCGGTGCACCACCTCCAATGCTTGAGTCGACATTGACATGCGATGCGTAGGGGTACTGCCTGAAGCTATCCCCGCCGTCGTCGTGTCACAGGCCTACAGAGTCACGGCTAGTGCCCTACCCCCGGCGCCAATTCCTCCTCTCGTTAGGCAGCACCGTGCGTCGACTGAGCACCTCAGTAGTCAGCTGGTGTGTCCCAGCCTCACAAAGGTAGTTTCTTGGCTTCCACACTCCGCCTATCTTACAGCGCATTCCCTCTGCCGCCCGCTGGGTGAGTGTTGATCGGATCTGGCATTGAGGGGCCCCGCGCGCAGCTTTCCAGGCCTCCCGGCTTACCACAGGCGTGCTCCTCACTAGGCCTCACTCATGGGCCTTACGTCGTCCCTCGCCACACACTACCTCAGCAGCCACCAACGGTAACCACAATCTTCCCTGCAATCGTAGGGGCACCAGGGTGCTGCACCACTTCACCGGCCTTGCGAGAGTCACTCCTGCACTCCAACGCCATAGGCCTGCACCCAGCTGTGACCCCCTCAGTGGCTGCACCTCACATCAGTCCGTTTCAAGTCTTCACCCGGGTCAACGCCAATGCTCCTTGCATCATACCGCCGCCGGCTGGGTGTACCAGATCGGCCCGTACCTGTGCAGCCAGATGTCACTCTCCAGACCGGTCTCCAGACACCTGCCACAGCCGGTCGCAGCCCAGCTCCGTCGTCTCTCTTTCGGATTATCTTAGGCCTGCGAGGCTTTCCTACTTCATTTACGGCCTCCGTTCATCTATCGGGCGCCGCCTCACCGCCATCACAGCTCCTCGCGCCGCGGGACTGGGCCCGTCCCAGTCGCTGCCAACGCCCACAGTGCTCACCAGGGCCTCGCACTCGGCACTCCTCACCTCCTCCGGCGTCCCGGGGAGGGGCTGCCCCCATTGCTTGCCGGCCCGCAGACCACTATTCCGCAGGAACAGCTCTCGCGGAGGTCAGGGCCCGGGAGCCGGGGCCCAGTCGCAGGCACCTCGCCTGGTCGATCACGGCCGCGGCCTTCCGGCCGCTCTCCAGTGCTCAGCTACAAGGCCGTGAAACTTGCTGTCGAGGCACGATTTCGACCTCCGCAGGCCCCCGGGGTGTCACAGGGGCATCAAGTACCGCCCTGCGCCAGCAAATTGTGGCGATGCGGGATAAAAGTGCCGGATTAAGCGGATGGATTGCGGCGCGATGTTAAGACGCGCCGGCCATGCTACCCCTGCAGGCCACGCCCCCGTCGACTGCCAGTCTTTTGGCGCTGTCAATGCTTGTGTTGTCCTGGTTTTTGTAAAAAAAAAAATCTGTTGCAGGAGCTGTCTGGCTCTGGCAAATATAAAACAAATGGCTATAAAGAGAAATACTTTTTTGTCTCAGAAACCACACATTGTTATAGTAGTCCCTGACACTGATAGGAACTACTTTTATGTGGATGTGCTCTCTGTGAAAGCGCAGAATCCCGTCACACAGAGTGAAGTTAGTCAGTAGCTGAAGTGGACTGATCCATTGCCCCATGCTGCAAGGTGTGGTGGGCAGAATAAAAATGTGAATGACAATAATAAACCAATGGATGTGGAGGGCTGCCTGAAAGACCCTAAAAGTAAGGTTATTATATATAATCTTAGTACAATCGAAAGGTCTTGAGTAATGTCAGCCCTAAACCAGGAGCCCAGGAACTGCTGGGCCCTCACCAATTAAAAAAAAAAAAAGAAAACATTGGTAAAAGCAAAAATATTTTTTTGGGGTCTTACACACATTGCCATAGAATTCCCTGGCACATAAAGGAACTACTTTGTGTGCGGATGTGCTCCATGTGAAAAAGCCAAATTACTTTACTCACAGAGAAGTTAGCCAACAGCCGAATTGGGCTGACCCATTGCCACATGCTTCATGCTCTTGTGGGGAGAACATATATGAATCACACAGTAACAGACTAATGGATGAATAGGGCTGGCTGAAAACAACTATAAGTAAGTATACTATATGCATTGTTTTAGTAAAAACAAATGGTCTTGAATAACGGCAGATGTAAAATCAGCATCCAGGTAAGAGGATGTAAAGAAGGCAAATACATCAATGAATAAAGACAATAATTAACAATAACAACAGAGGTAAAAATGTCTTCCAATTTGAAGGAGCTGAAGTGGTGCCTCTAGCATTGCTTAATTTCTCCCGGGATTTGACGCATCAGTTGGTCTGCATTCGGATAAGGAGACAGATGGTCAGATCTTACCTCAGTCATCAGGGAGGATGTGCAACTCTATTGAATCTAGCTCAGGAGATATTTATGTGGGCAGATGGGAATCTCTTGTCTCTCAATGCACTTTGTCCTCTGAAGAGGGAGAATGGGCAAGCAGACCTTTAAAGACGAGTATTCCTATCATCAACCAATCTATCTATGCATACCCTTATTTTACAACAGATTACCCAGCGATTCTGGAACCCATGGTGACAGCTGTCTGCGTCCTCTGATGATCCTCTCCTGCCCAATTTTTGCAGTTGCACCTCGATTCCAGAGGCATGGGCCGCGGATGTACTGATCACAGTTTGGCCAACTGGTTTGCTCTATTCCTTCCTCCAATTCCCTTGAATCCAAATGTATTACTGAAGATACAGGAGGATCTGGTGGAAGTTCTCTTACTTCTCCTTTGCTGGCATTGCCACCAGTCTTATCCTCGCCTTCTGCATCTTTCCAGCAGAAGACACTGGATTTTCCTAGTCAGTCCTTTGCCTCTCACAGCCCCTCTTTTGCTGGAATCAATTTTGATTCACCTCTGCTTGGGGGTTTGGAGCTTGAGAGGTTAACTTAACAGCCTCAAGGTTGTTCAGCCGAAGTGGCTTCATGCATTCAGCAAACTAGACGACCATCAACCTTAAAAGTATATGTCTAGCACTGTCCCACTTTCAGCAGGTGGTGTATTTCAAAGTGGGTACACGCTAAATCTTGTGCTCCAGCTAATGGTTTTGATTTCTTAAGGGATGGCTTCTTGTTGGGTCTTGCAGTAACTGCTTCAGGAGTAAATAGGCTGCAATTCAGGCTTCCAAGAGTTCAGACCTAAGTCCCATAATTGATTTAACATCTCGTCTGGTAAGATGTTTTTTTCTGAAAAGTCCTGTAATACATTGCCCTGTTCCCTCCTGGGAACTTCTTTTGGTTTTAAGAGAACTACAGTCTAATTCTTTTGAACCACTGGAGTCTATTGACCAGAAGTGTCTTTCATTTAAGGTCCTTTCTTTAGTGGAAGTTACTACAGGTAGAACAATTCGTGAAATACTGACTCTCCATTGTTCAGACCCAATTGTTTTTTTAAGACTTTATTGATTTTAAGCCAGGAAACAAGAACACTTCACATAGCTTTTCCAAAACTGGTACAAAGAGACTATATAGATGTTCTCTGGTTTCCAACATCCCCAAAACTTCCACCTAGCCCTTCTCGATCCTGTCCCCCCAAAGAGTGAGTCACACACCATCCAAAGGAAAACCTATCAATCGTCAACTCGGCGATTAACATCCACTGATACTCTCATTTTAGGCTTACAAAGATGGAACATTGAAAATCTGCTTAGCTGGGTGGGGATGACACTGGATGCACCATCTTTAGGCACGCTAACAGCTTTCCTTTGTTCGTTAGATAGTCTAATAAGGGGTACCAAGCTTTCTCTAATGTATCACTCCTTTCATTTATGTCACAAGTTAGTTTTTCTACGGCCAGTAGTTCCCAACCCAATCCTTTAGAATTGGAATCGATGCAGATTTCCACCTTCGCATGATCATTTGCTTGACTGCTAGATGCATATTGGAGATCAGTCTCTAGTCTGAGAAGGATGGGTTTAGAATTTCTGTGGGGCGAAGGCGCAATAAAATTGTTGTTAGATTAGGTCCTATCAGGTAACCCACCCATGCCTTTAAGTGCAGGATCTGGTGTTACCAGTTTATTTTCCCTCTCCAGCTTCTCCAAAAGAAAAAAGCTTACATTCTCTAGCTGTACTCAGGGTATTATCCATTTTTGTCAAGAGAACTGCTCCGATCAGAAAAGGAGACCTCTGTCCTTTAGCAACTACTCTGAGTGGTTTGTTTAAACAGACAATTGCAATAGCACACAAGAAAGCAGGGAATGATCTTTCAGGGAAGATCAACCAGGGGAGTAGCTACTTCCTAGGCAGCATTTAAATGTGCATCAGTGAAGGACATATGGTGGGCTGCTACATGGTTGAATCTAGACCTTGCCTTCTTGTGGGAGGTGGTTTGGAAACATTACCTGTGTGCTGGATGCAGTCAGGGAAAACAATAGATTAGTTTTCCTTAATTGAAATCACTATGTGTTGCAGTAATATTGCTTCAAGCGTTTTAATTGGAACTATTGCCTGTAATCTGTTTGGGTGTAACCTCATTCAATAAGGACTGGGACGAGGAAGATGACCGAGGAGGTAATGGCCGGATACTTACTGATAATCTACATTACTCTGAGTTCAGGTAATCCTTGTCACATTCTTTGGTTTCTCATCCTCCCACTGTTGATCTGCAGTTGGCAACCAATTTCTTATTATATTTTGTTTTCTTTTTTCAACATGCTATTTTAGGACGTGGATATGATGTCTTCCTCTGTTTCTAGATGAATATGCACAGGAATTCGGCGGAAGCCATAAGGGTAGTTTTAAAGAAAATAGGTTGCTTGGACAGACAAATGGTAGAGCAATGATTACCTATACTGTAAAGACTGTGATGAGAAAGACCAGCCACGGCCCTTGCAGGTAAGAGCGGTGGGGCCGGCTGGTGGGGGATTTCAACAGACGACAACGAGGGAAAATTAATTATTTATTTTATTTTCCCTCGTGGTTGTCTGTTGAATCCACCCCCCCTCCCCCATCCCGGCCCCACCGTTCTTACCTGCACAGGCCGCGTCTGAGAAAGATCTGAACTAATGAGTAATGAAGATGACCAGGAAGTAACCGAGCCATTACACCTGTTATTAACAGTGTCATCTGAGAACTGGTAGTGGACCCTTGTGACTGCTGCCTTATCCCGAGCCAACATTTTAGACGTTGTGTTCCATCACCTTTTGGAAAGGGGGCAATAAGCCCTATTGAATGTGGGTATAAAGGTGTCATGTCACACATAGTCTTCCTCTTCTGCATTTGTACCATTGCACATTGTGGTGCACATGCAAAACCTGCTTCATGATTATTAATTAGGGATTCCTGGATCAGAGGAGGAGGCAGACCGAGGAGTGATGCAATACAATGACTGCACTTGGTTGCGACCACCAGCTGGGTCAAGATTTTCAGACAACATATATCACATGTGCATTAAGCCATGTAGACAATATTTCTCATGGTAAAAGGAAACAAGAACACTTGTTTCCTTAGTGGTGGCTGCATTTGTCTCTAGTTAAATTTAATAACCCTATTGACCGTGAACCCCTTGCCCATCACTGTTGTTTATTGAACATTGGAATATTGAGAGCTCCATTGAAGACAATGGAGTAGCTCCAGACTTATAATAACTGATATAAGCCCAGAGCTCCAACATTTCAATTTTTGTCTTCATATATTTCCTTTTTTAATTTAGAACATTCTACCCTTAGTAGGTGGAATGTTTTAATAGCCTTATAGCCCTTCTGCCATGGGCTATACTGGTTGTTAAAGGCCCTCTCTCTCGTTATTGGCCATTGCCTGTGGCTTGGGCCTATAACTTGGGTTCAGGGCTATTAACAACTGGTATAGCCTTCTGCAGCAGGCTATAAGGCTATGTTAGAACATTTGAATGTTGAGAGCTCGATAGAAGACAATGGCGCAGCAGCGGCCTATATGAACTGGTATAGGCCCGCTGCTCTCAACATTTAAATGTCCTAATACACAGTCTCTGCCTTTCTCTTTCCCCTGCCTCTCCAAAATATATTAATTAGGCAGAGGAAAGCGAAAGGCAGAGGCCATGCAGGAGGACACACGCAGCATTCACCCTTCCCTCCTCCTGAAGCTCAGAGTCACTAGGGCTTCTGAAGGAGGGGGAGGAGGAATGCTGCTCAACTCCTGGGTCTCCCGGGCTTGACTGGACTACAAAAAGCAGTTCGGCCAAGCCGGGGAGAACCCAGGGCTGACTTCAGCCCCCTTTCACAGCTGTTGCTGTTAATGTTCAACAGCTAACAGTCCTGCACACAGCTGTTATTTGTAGAACATTCACAGCATGAGCTGTGAACAAAGGCTTCGGAGCCGAGGGGGATTTCAACCACCTCCGGCTCCGAGAGGCCTTTGTTTTTTTAATTAGGACATTCTGCGCCCTCGTGGGGCAGAATGTTCTAATAGCTTTATAGCCCACTGTAGCTGGGCTATATCAGCCATTAAAGGCTCGCTCCCTTGAGTGGCCCTTTAATGGCTGGTATAGTCTGCTATGGTGGGCTATAAAGCTATATTATATTTTATTTTTACTAGTCTTAAGAATTACAAGTAATTCACACAGTTTAGTAATAAGTAATATTTGGTAACAAAATATGCATAGCGTATTGGAGTTCAATAGTATGCCCAACAAAGCTATTCTGCAGCACGCAGTAGATAATGCTCAGAGACTTTTTCCATAGACAAATATTTTTTTGTTTTGCTTAGAACTTTTGCACCGCTTGACAAATCTTCATGAACTTTTCTCACAAAAGTGGTCTATTTTGCCAAGTTCTGCATGGGCTTCGGGGTGATTCATCAAACATGGGCCGAGAAAAAGGGGGGGGGGGGGTCCAAAAACAATTTCCCCCCATGCTATGTCTATGGGGATTTTGCACTTTTTAGACATGGCTACAGGCTGAACCGCAGAATGGATTTACAACAAATTTGGCAAAAAGCTTGCTCTTGGTCCAGAAAGAGACCTTTTTGTAATTAGGTGTAAATCTGTTCAGTAGTTTTGGTGTTATTAAAGAAATAAAACTTTGTATATCTAGAGATGCAGATTCTCTGCGGATCTGCGGCTACCCGAGGATCCAATTATTCGTGGAACTGGACCAGAAACAAGCATCCTGGGACCGGTTTCGGGTATCACCCCTCATCAGCCAGGCTAGCTTGACTCCAGTGACATGGAGAGCATGGGAACCACATCTGGGCATACCCGTCCCACTCGGGGTGACAAAGTTAAGTAACTTTAGGCCACGAGTTTTAGTTTCTTAACATAAGTATAATTCGAAGTATAACTATACCTGCTGAATTTCTATGGTTTTGTATTGGTAAAAAGTGAACCTAATTATAACGTGCCAGTAACCTTTGGTTTTTTCAGTGAAAGTATATATATATATATATATATATATACTAAAGTTTCAAAGTACACATTATGTGTTTGCAGCCTCATATGTTGTCTGTCAGCCTAATATTTTGTTTGTCAGCCAAATGCTTTATTGCCCCAATTTGCTAAATACGTCTTCATGTGAAAACTCGACCTGGCACCGAACAGCATTGCTTCCCAGTTTTAATTGCAAGCAAGGGTCACAGGTTCAGCCCGGAGGTGTTTCTAAGCCAAGCAAGGATTTATTTTTGTGGTTAATCATGTCTCCTAAATGTTATTTATAATCTTTTTTACGCAGCACGTTTCAGTATGTTAGCACTACCTGAGAGGGTTTGCGCTAAACATTTGGTTTTATAATATGTTGTAATAGTATTCATGTTCCAAACACAAGAAGGAGATACATTTCCAGTGTATGAGTCAATGTTGCACATATAGCATATAGGCTGAAGTGGTCTGACGATGCAATATGCATATGATGGGTACATTTTAAATGCACTATGCGTTTCTATATTTTCAGCTGCAGAAATATCCACTAGTCATGCCTAATGCACTGTATGTAAAGGTATTTCCTTGTTTTGATTCATAGCCTGTGACTTCAAAATGTGTGACAATGGAAAATTCTTTCTATGTCTATGAATTTTTTCTATGTCCATGAGGGGGACATGATATAAATGTTCTAATAAAAATGGCGCTTACCAGGTTGAGAAAGGCTGCTGTGTCAGCAGAAACGTGTCTCTCCAGTCGCCGGGTCAGAGGAGGCCCCATGAAATAAAGAAGCCTTAACCCAGCAGCCCTTGTGTGCGTGCTCTCTTCCTTGTGGAGTAGGTTTTTTATATATATATATATATATATATATATCCACACAGAATCCAGTGAAGACGATCTTTTCATACAAGAAAACACCGGAGCCGTGGCCACAATAGCAAAACGTGTTTATTTTGCAACGTCTAGGTCCCGACGCGTTTCGGAGTTGTGTCACTCCTTTCTCACGGGCAAGGTTCAGTGCATTTTCACTTTCTTTTAAAGAAACAAGTGCTCAGCGTGCATAATAGATAAACATAAACAACATACTACTGCTGTTACGTAATCATGTGTGTCAATAAAGTTCTATTGTGGAAATAAGAAAGAGGGGGGAAAAGCATATGATAAATCCTAAAACACTTTAGTGGATTCAAACAATAACAAATGCTTACATAAGCTGATATGCGACGAGCTAATAGCATAATTACCACATTATTACTGTCAGTGATACGCATGAAAATAACATCACATCATGTCCACGGCGGGTGTATCTAGTGGTACATCTACCCTTATATTGATACCCGTGAAAAACAATTCTGCCCTAGTGGGCAAGCGTATCAAAGAAGAAAAAAAAAGGGAAAGTGCGTTCAATCTGTCAACAATGTAACAGCCAGCCAGGCTGTGGTTTGACGCTGCTAACGCTGCATCACCATGAAGTGTACTAAGTCTGGACTTAGTACACTTTATGGTGATGCAGCGTTAGCAGCGTCAAACCACAGCCTGGCTGGCTGTTTCCTTGTTGACAGATTGAACGCACTTTTCCCTTTTTTTTTCTTCTTTGATACACTTGCCCACTAGGGCAGAATTGTTTTTCACGGGTATCAATATAAGGGTAGATGTACCACTAGATACACCCGCCGTGGACATGATGTGATGTTATTTTCATGCGTATCACTTTGTAATCCACTAAACTGTTTTAGTATTTATCATATGCTTTTCCCCCCTCTTTCTTATTTCCACAATAGAACTTTATTGACACACATGATACGTAACAGCAGTAGTATGTTGTTTATGTTTATCTATTATGCACGCTGAGCACTTGTTTCTTTAAAAAAAAGTGAAAATGCACTGAACCTTGCCCGTGAGAAAGAAGTGACGCAACTCCGAAACGCGTCGGGACCTAGACGTTGCAAAATAAACACGTTTTGCTATTGTGGCCACGGCTCCGGTGTTTTCTTGTATGAAAAGAACGTCTTCACTGGATTCTGTGTGGCTATTGAGGGGTGGCTACCCTGCCGTGTTGCCCGCCGTGACAAGAGGCCTGGGGTCAGCCGTTTAAGGATTGTGGATATATATATATATATATATATATATTCACTGAAAAAACCATAGGTTTTAGGGACAGTTATAGTTAGTTGGACATTTCACTCGTACAAAACCCGTGAAATTCCCCGTTATAGTTAGTTCAGCTAACTATAACTCGCGCCCCGCAATGCACTGCTGATGACGTCACATATTACATCACTCATGACATGGTCAGTGACATCACTGATGACATCACTGATGACATCTCAAATGACATCACTGATGACATCATGCAGTGACTGTGTTTCTGTAAAGTTTAAATATTTTTAATATATATAGGAAAAGACGTATTGAAGAATGAGTGGGTGTATAAGTGTCTGTATGGATGATTTAGTAGGTGCGTGACTGATCTATAAGTGAGTGATTTAACATATCTTACTGAATGCATGGGTTAGTGACTAAACTGGGTGAATGTCTGTATCCGTCTGTCTGTTGCTGTGTAAGTGGCTGCATGTGTTTGTGAATAGCTACATAAGTGTCTATATGAGTTATTGAATGGTTGTCTGAGTATCTGTATGGGTGCCTGAGTGTTTGTGTGGGAGGGGTGTGTGCGACTCTGTGCATAGATGTGTGAGTGGGTGATTCACTGGGTGGATGGTTTCAAGAGTGCATCTGTGATAGACTGTATGGGTGGGTAAGTGTGTGTAAGAGTGTGTTAGTGAGTGAATGTATGTCCCAGTGGTACATGTGTGACTAACTACATATGTGAAAGGCAGTATATATGTGTGTTGGAGTATATAAATAGCTATAAGCGAGAGTGAGTCATTGTGATAATGGCTGTATGGATGAGTGTGTGCTTGTATCAGTGATTGTATTAGAGCGTAACAATGTGCTAGTATTTGTATGATTAAGTGAGCTGGTGTGTGTATAACTGTATAGGTGAGTAAATGGCAGTGTGTTTAATTATTTGCATGACTGACTAGGTGTGTGAGTACCTCTATGGATGAGTGGCGGTGTTTGAGTGTCTATATAGGAGTAAGAGTGCATATGATAGTCCTGTACTGAGTGACCATAAGTATGAGTGACTGTACAGGTGAGTGAGTGGATGTGTGTGTGTAGACCTAAGAATCAGTGAGTGGGTATGTAGTTATTGGTGTTGGAGTGTCTATGGTTTTGCGAATGGCAGTCTGTAATTTAGAGTGGGTGTATCAAAGGTTATATTAGGGTGTGAGGAGGTGCATCAGATTATCACGTGGATGATGTCATCAGTGATGTCATCAGTGATGTCATTTGAGATGTCATCAGTGATGTCATCAGTGATGTCACTGACCATGTCATGAGTGATGTAATATGTGACGTCATCAGCAGTGCATTATGGGCGCGAGTTATAGTTAGCTGAACTAACTATAACGGGGAATTTCACGGGTTTTGTACGAGTGAAATGTCCAACTAACTATAACTGTCCCTAAAACCTATGGTTTTTTCAGTGAATTTCAAAGGTTTTTAAATGCTAATTTCTAACTATAACGTGCCTGAAACCTATGGTTTTTTCAGTGAATTTCAAAGGTTTTTAAATGCTAATTTCTAACTATAACGCCCTTAAAACCTATGGTTTTTTCAGTGAATTTCAAAGGTTTTGTAAATGACAATTTTTAAATGTATTAATTGTTATATTTATTTTTTGATACTGATTTACTACATTTTTTAAAACTATTTATTTTTAGATATTTTATTTATTAAATTACATTGTAATTACATTATACATTACATTACAAAATATACTTTCTCAGAATGAATTACTTTAGTTTAAATACTTTGCAAATAGGCAATAGAGTTTTAAGTACAGTAGTTACAGTTGTTGCAATGGGCAACACAATTTCAAACACAATGCAACATTGAGCTCAATGTGAATTTCTAGTTAAATGCAATTAGTTACTTTATGGATTACTTTTCTAACCACAGGACTGGATCCTAGATTCAGTCCTGGGACATCTCCTGTAAACAGTTGAGTAAAAGCGTTTTGGTTACAGTAGTGATTTTTAAGGAATATTATTGTATTTTAAAAGTTGACACTTAGAAACTTTTTCACATAGAATCACCAATGTTATCCTATGTGAGGAAATTCACTTAGCAGGTAAGTAGTGTTATCGTTACTTTTTCTTACTCAGTGTTGGATCCTGGATCCAGCACTGGTGCATCTCCTGTAAACAGTTGAAAGAATGCGTTTAAGTCATACAGGCGATTTTTAAGGAATATTTGTAGTTTGTGAAAATCGACACTTTGAAACTTTTCTGCTGAAAACCAGACAATGGATTCCTATGGAAGGAAATATAAGTTACTGGTAAGTACGGTTAGAATTACTTTTCAGGGTCAGTGCTGGGCTAAAAGATGCAGCACTGGGTTCTCTCCTGATAACAGGTGAGTAAATCGGAATTCGTAGTTCGGTTGATTTTAGAGGAATATTATAAAGTTCCAAAACTCCACACTTAGAAGAATTTCCAAGTGAAACCAGTCAATGTTAGCCTATGGAAGGAAATTCAAGTTACTGGTAAGTACGGTTAGAATTACTTTTCAGGATCAGTACTGGGCTGAAAGATGCAGCACTGAGGTCTCTCCTGATAACAGGTGAGTAAATCGGAATTTGTATTTCGGCTGATTTTAGAGGAATATTTGGATGTTTCAAAATCGACACTTAGAAACTTTTTCAGCAAAAGCAGGCAATGATATCCTATGGAAGGAAATTCAAGTTACTGGTAAGTACGGTTAAAATTACTTTTCAGGATCAGTACTGGGCTGAAAGATGCAGCACTGAGGTCTCTCCTGATAACAGGTGAGTAAATCGGAATTCGTATTTTGGCTGATTTTAGAGGAATATTTATAAAGTTCCAAAACTCGACACTTAGAAGAATTTCCAAGTGAAACCAGTCAATGTTAGCCTATGGAAGGAAATTCAAGTTACTGGTAAGTACGGTTAAAATTACTTTTCAGGATCAGTACTGGGCTCAAAGATGCAGCACTGAGGTCTCTCCTGATAACAGGTGAGTAAATCGGAATTCGTAGTTCGGCTGATTTTAGAGGAATATTTGCACAATGGTGAAGGAAGGGGTGGTGCCTGAGGTGACATGTCTGCAAACACGCACTGTGGCGCATTTTAAGTTGGAGAATTAATTCCTCCTCAATCCCGAGGGTCCCTAGGGGCCAACTGGCCCACCAGATACCTCCAGTATGCGCCAGAGAGCTGCGTTGCAGAGAGGTGTTCAGAGGCCACGCCCCTTTTACAACACTCTGCAACGCAGCTCCGTGGCGCTTACTGGAGGTACCTGGTGGGCTAGTTGGCCCCCAGGGACCCTCAGGATTGAAGGGGATTTAATTCCCCATCTTAAAACGCGCCATGGGGCCTGTTTGCACACATGTCACCTGAAGCCCCGCCCTCCCTTCACCACTGTGCAAACGCGCCCTGTGGCGCTTTTAAGTTGGGGTATTAAGTCCCTTGAATCCTGAGGGTCCCTGGGGTCCAACTATCCCACCAGGTACCTCCAGTAAGCGCCACAGAGCTGCGTTGCAGAGAGTGTAAAGGGCGTGGCCTCTGTACACCTCTCTGCAACGCAGCCCCTGGCGCATACTGGAGGTTCCTGGTGGGCTAGTTGGCCCCCAGGGACCCCCAGTATTCAAGGGGAATTGTTCTCCTCTGCAAACGCGCCAGGGGCGCGTTTGCAGAGTGGTAAAGGAAGGAGGCGGGGCCTGCGGCACGATCGTTTTTTTTTGTTTTTTTCTCGAAGGGGGCTGTGTGGCCCCCTTCCTTTTTCCTTTTTGGGCCCTGGGGACCCCATCCCCAGGGCCTTACCCCTTTTTTCATTTTTTTAAAAAAAAACGGGAAGGGGGCCGCGTGGCCTCCCTCCCATGGCCGATTCCGGCCCGGGGACCCCATCCCCGGGGCATGGCCACTCTTTTATTATTTTTTAAGGAGGGGGCTGCGTGGCCCCCTCCTCAGGCCTCCTCTTGCCCCGGGGACCCCATCCCCGGGGCAGGCCTTTTAAAATTTTATTTTTTTTATTTTTTGGGGGGAGGGGGCCGCGTGGCCCCCTCCCGGGCCACTACTTGCCCCGGGGACCCCATCCCCCGGGGTGGCCCTCTCCGTTGGGGACCGTGGGGGTCCCCAATCCCCCACTGTCCCGGCATTGCTTTTCCACATGGGGAGCTGCTGACATGCAGCTCCCCATGTGGAATAGCAATCTGCTTTGCTTCATTGAAGCGAGAGCAGGTTTCCCTGCACTCCCTTCAATGAAGCAAAGCAGTTTGTAATGGCAGGACGGGAGCCGCGAGGCTCCCGTCCTGCCATTGCAAACTACAGTGTCCTGGGGGTAGGCACCCCGGGACACTGCAGGAGCCGGCCCTGGGGGTGGCGGTCCCCAGGGCCACCACAGGCTCCAGGAGGGGGCCGCGCGGCCCCTCCCATGTCTTTAAAGCCCCGGGAGGTGGTGATCCTCGGGGCTCGGGGTCCGTTACGGACCCCCGCATTTACATTATTAGTGCCCCGGGAGGTGGCGGTCCCGGGGCGTGTGGGGGCTCGAGCCCCCACACAGGAACTGTTTGTTTTGTTAAAAAGAAGCCCCGGGGAGGTGGTGGTCCTCGGGGCTGCGGGAGGGCCGAGTGCCCTCCCGCAACATTTTATTAGAAAGCCCCGGGGTGGCGGTCCCGGGCTTGGGGGCCTTAGAGGCCCCCCATTAACTATAAACCCACCTCCCGCATGCCCCCGGGACTTGGGCCACCCAGGGGCAAAATAACATCAAAGCGCGGGAGACCGCGCTCGATTTTTTACGGCGGGATTCGCGCACCCTGAGCGCATCCCGCCGATTTGTTTTTAATAAATGCTTTTTCTGCCCAGGGGTCCTTGTGGGACCCCTGAGCAGACCTAGGGGTCAGGTGTTTCTACCCTGCCCCCTTTGTGCGTTTGCGCACTTGTTTCTTCTGGGTTTTTTTCTAATCGGCAGGATCCGCGCACCCTGAGCGCATCCTGCCGATTTAAAAAAAAAAATGCTTTTTCTGCCCAGGGGTCCTTGTGGGACCCCTGAGCAGACCTAGGGGGTCAGGGTGTTTCTACCCTGCCCCCTTTTGCGCTTTGCGCACTTGTTTCTGTCCCTCGGTTCTACCGAGGATAAAATGGCTGCCAACACTTCCTGATTTGGAGTGTTGACAGCCACTTGACAGCCAATTAGCATGCAGCTCGTGGTCGGGAGGGTACGCGGACCCTACTCGGCCATAGATATATATGTGACTTAACTTTTGATTTTCTCAGGAACTACTGAACGGATTTACACCATTTAACAAAAAGGGTTCTTTCTGAACCAAGAACTACCTCTTTGCCAAATTTGGTGTAATTCCGTTCAGCAGTTCGGGCTGTAGCCGTGTCTAAAGTTTCCTATGGGAAAATGAATGGGGAAAACACGTTTTGGGACCCCCTTTTTCTCGGCCCCCGCTTGACGAATCACCCTGAGACTTTCAGGGTAGGAGCGGACCGGAGCGGGCCATAAAGTTTGAAAATTTCGCGAAGATTCGTCAACCGACGCAAGAGTTATTTCAAATAGAATGTCGCGGATTTCCTATGGAAAATAGGTCCTAACTATAACTATCTACTGGCGACCGCCAGTAGATAATAGATTTGCTTTTCTTTATTCCGTTATCTACCTTGACTATGTTTGGTAGTCAATGTTGTGGAGTCGATATTTGTACAGGTTGATGTTAAAACCATAATATTGTCATATAACACCCTGCAGGCTTGTATGTGCCAAAACTGTGGTTTTAATATCCACTTGCACGAATATCAACTCCACAATATAAACGACATAGTGAAAGTAGGTATGGTGGAGTCATTATTTTGTGCAGGTCAATCTTAAACTTCGCAATATTGTGGTATAACACTGTGCATTGCTTTTATGCGGCTTCACTGTGTGTTGGCTGTGAAGAGCTGTAGTTTTGCAGTGTGGACTATTGTTAAAAGCATTATATTACACAATGTTGTAGGCAGATTTGTCATATGATCAGTGAATTTGCCCATTACTCTTCGAGGCCGTAGCTTAGAAAACAATTCACATTTGAATTAATAAAAAAGTTCTCTCTAGGTGTTATATTTTCTGCCTTCCAAATTGCTTTGTTTTTTAAGCAATGCTTCCTTTCTCCACCCCCACCTCCTCGTTACTTTTTAACTAGTCATTAGTACTGGGAAAAGCAAATTGATTCTTTACTCACCAGTTAATTTTCAGCCACTAACTTGTTTAGTGCTGCTGTTAATGTGTCAGATACTGAAAAGTGCTCGCTCAGCAGAGTTATGGCTGTTAATTATCTGTGACAATAATCTATTTCTTGACGTGTTAAACATGCGCTGAAGGTGTGTCTTTTACTACTGCGAACTGTTTGTCGTTACAGTACTTGACAACACAGCTTTGTTCCCAGTGCTATGCAGAATGTTTCTCTTTTACTTTGAAAATGTATGCTTTTTCGACTTTTTCTTTGATAACGTTAGCATTCTTTCCATCTATGTCTGTATGATGAAATCTTTATGTTGCCTCAGAGGGCTGGATCACCAAAAAAAATGACTGACGCTATTTCATGTCCTTGGCGGTAACTTAAAACTTAAGGTAGGGTTTGGGCCAACCACCTTTTATCTGCCTCTTATGACAGCAGGTTTCTGAAGGTAATGTGCAACATGAATATATTTGCGTATTTGTTGTGTGTGGCGTTTTGTTGTGATCATGTGTTTTGTTGTGTTGTGTGCTGCAGTGTCTGGTGCTGCATTACTGCAATATAATGTAGCTGTCTCCTATTGTGATTATTATGTTCTGTTCTATATTGACTGTTTTGTTTCATTATGCCCCGTTATGTTTTAATTGTGTTATTATATTGCTTTGTGTGTGCTCTGGTGTTATGTTCTGGTGTTTACTTCGGATATTTCAACAAATGCTGATACATTTCCAGCCAAAAGCAACAAAAATCTTTAAAGTTCCTGTAAAAAGCAACCATTTTTCAATGTCTAAAATGGCGCTGCTCCCCGCTCTTCAGCCACTTAAGACACCAATCAGCCCAAAACTATGGCAGAGACCTATCTTAAATTAGCACAGTGATGACATCAGGCATAGGTAGGGATGCCCTGTAACAAAAGCTGATATGGGGCTGTGTTATATTCACTTGGGCATAATGATATGGTGGGCATGGCAGCAGTGGCGGCTCCTCTGCTAAAGCGGAGGAGCGTTGGCCACTGCTTTTTTGAAGTGACACAAAGGGAAAATAAAATGATAACTCGTGCTATTATCATTTAATTTTCTCCTACTTCTGCCTTCTTTGCGTTAGGGGGTGGGGGCAGGGGAGGAGTGGTAGCACCCTCCCAAAGTGCACAAGTGACTGCTTGGCCGGCCCTCTTGGGCCAACCAAAACAGTCTTGCGCACTTTGCAAGTTCTCCATGGAGGCTGCATTACAGCCTAGGTGGAGAACATGCCCAGGCCCCCAGTCAGCGTCTGAGCGCCGAAACCTGGCGCTCAGAGCAATCACAAGGCAGCATTGTGATTGGCTGACTGGTCTCCTGGGTGTGCTTCCGGTAAGGCCGAGCGAGGGAGAACTACGGAGGCGAGGAAGCGGCAAGAAGGTAAGATTTTAAAAATGTATTTTTATTCCCGTGCCCTCCCCCCCTCCCGCCCCTGCCCTCCTACCTCCGATCAGTGCCGGCACCGCTGAATAGCAGCAGTGCAGCCCACATTGTTGCACTGAGTTTTTCATTAACCAGATTTTCACACCCATGTTGCTCCTGAGTCCCTGGACCTACTGAGGCTTCTTGATGGCAACTCTAAATAATAATGTACCTGCACCCATGGGATCACTTAGGTTTCACTTTTCCAACAAGAAGTTGAACAACTTCTTTCAGACAGTGCTTAACAGCGGTGGCCAAGGAAATCACGACAATGGATACTTCCGTCGGCCATTAATGCAAGACAAGGCAATGAGTACAGAGTGAAAATCATCCAGGGGTTCTCGTTTGCTAAGCAGTGCATTCAGATACTGTGAAAGTTTTGGATGTTTCTGGCCGACACCCTAAACCTAGGCTTGCCCCATAGCAGGTTAACAAGAGACTGTTCACACAGAAGATGTGTTCACAACATCTCCCTCAAGCAGGACAAACATTAATCGATAAAGAGATCCAGAGCAAACACCCGTCAGAAGGTGAATTCAGGTGTAGGGCCTACTCATAAAGAAAGAAAACCCAGTGTTTAGGCTGCAGTGATGAGTTTCCTGTTGAGAATGATTGACAGGCCATTGGTTTCATGTGACTTAAGTGTGGAGAGCTAAATTATTATGCAAAGGTGTGTAGAACATCTGCACTGCCCGCAAGTTAAACGGAACAAAGCCCTGGCTCAGACATGCACTAAAGCAGCAGAAACCCTGACCACCGTCACACTTGCAAAGAAAGACTTTACGGAAATATGGAATATTTTTCATTTCTCTCTTTTTTTTCATCTACTTTTTGATTTTAACAAAGTGCTGAGAAGTGAACAGAACTCAAACATTCTTTAAATCTAACTATAAAGAAAATGCAGGGCTGAAATATGCAATATAATATAAGTAGGATATTATACTGTGCAGTGTTTAAAAACATGAATCACTGTTGGTCTTTCCTATTTCTCCCTGTCTCCACATTTCCATATTTTATAGGCTTTCTTCCGATTAAAAGTTTCTGTCAATAAATAATAATTAGATTATATACTAATGAATGATTGAATGAACTGTGTTCATTCTATAAGGCGCATGATTTGATTTTTGAGGAACACAGAAGTGAAATTTGAGACTAATAAATAATGGAAGACCATATCACAATTTTGTCATGTGGGTTGGGGTAGAGTTGATAATTTTGTTGTGATGGATGAAATAGGTTTGCAAATCTTGTGAGCCTAATAAACAGGGGATGATTTTGGAAAGTATGCATTTTCAATACAAAGAGAATTATGTTGTGCCAGACCTTTCTGAACTACAAAGAAGACTGAAGCGTCGAGCTCCTACCATCTCTTCTACAAAGAGCATGTGTCAATGTTTTTCTGATATGCAATTTTGGGTGACAAAATATTTGTGCAAAGTAGTAATTTTAATGATGCATATGACCGTAACCAATGAATTAATGATTTTTGTGCTTAAAACGATATGATTATCTCATACAGAAATGTGATTAATAATGTAGTATAGTTGTGGCACATTTTCGTCAGGCCTGGGCGGAGCTCGTGGAGTTTCACTCTGCGGAATTCCGCGGAGTTACTGAAAAACCTCCGCTGACTTCCACAAGCGGGTGGAGTATCAGACTGCTGCTTATTGAGCACACTGCACACTTCTTAATCACTCTAGTGTAGCCGGGCCTGTCTGTTTACATAATCTCCTGCTCACAGACGATGGTCAGCCGTGCCGCAGGGCAAGCAGTGTGTGGTGTACACAGGCTTTACTGAGGGGGATTTTGCGGCATGCACTGACTGAGCACAATCCCCCCCCAGAGCCCTGGGCTGCTCGCACGCGCTGCTCACCGTAGAGTTGTAGAAGTAGGCGCACCTGGAGCGGTGGGCACTAGAACCTCCCCCACGTCTGCGGCCATTTTCGCATGCCTGTGCCGTCCTGTGTGTTCACTGTCCTCGCTGGCAGACGTGGAGTGCACCAGCGGCTGTCCCATCAAGGCACCGGCCCTGACCGACTTTATTTGGAGCAAGTCATAACACCCCTGCTGCACCCAGCCTGTCCAGCAGCACAGTGACGCAGGCCCTGAGAGTGACAGGCGAGCGAGGCTGGGGGGCATGCAGTGCTGAAGGGTCTCTGGCTCTGCAGGCAAATGGCAGGGATTGGTGGGCCAGGCACTAGGCCCCACCTACATTTTGACTCCCGCCACCTCCTTTGCCTCTCGAGGGTGAGCCGCTGTTTCACTCCAGGCCAGACCTGCCATCTCACCCCCCTCCCTCCCTCTACCCTCACAGGAGCGTTAAAGCGTAAAACCTATTGGCAGCCATAAGCGAGATCGGACTACACAGATAGTGCTTTGTATTGCCTGCACGCCTCTGCGTGCCATGAAAGTGCCTTACTCTCCACATAGATTAATGTGTTGGAAACAGCGTCCTTGGGGGTGATATATTTTGCATAAGGCATTCTGATCGGGCAAGCCTCCAGAAGACTGGTTGGCAGCCCATACCTCATTGGAGTAGCCTTCTGCTGCGTCACTGAGGTCAGGCCCCGATCAAGCGAGGGCGAGTCCCACACCTAGAGGGTGGGATCGCGTGAGTTAACGACACGTATACCCGTTTGCGGTGTAACCCAGCACCATGTTTACTTTGATGTTCCATATTTCAGAGGAACTATGGAGGGCGGAGGAATCTTCATACCCTCCCCTCACTGCTTTGTGGGAATATTAAGCCAAGAGCTTTGTATATTTCAAGAAAGTGACTCATGGGTGAGCGCACCAGTAAACTCCGCTCCGCCGGCAGTAGGCAGAGTTTTTTTGCTGAACTCTGTGTTCCAAGCGGAGCACGGAGTTGCAAAACTCCGTGAATTCCACCGGTGGAGCGGAATTTTCCGCCCACCCCTAATTTTCATGTGAGACACCATTATTTTTAAAATGGATGCAGCTTGTCATGTCTTGCTATTTATTCCTGCTCTTGCTCATTCTCCCCTCCCAATCAGGTACCTGCTGCAACTCTTCTCTCCCTTCAGTGTCTGCGGAACATGGGGGCCATTACGTCAATGTACTGTAGTGTTAGAAATCATGTATTGTGAATTCAACTTTCATTGTGTCCATAATGAATAATTTTGAAGGATTTCCGCTGTTAGTTTTGATGTAGGTGTGTAGAAGAACCTAATTCTATGAGCTATTGTTAAGAAAATGTTTTACAATGAGTTGTACAGCTCCGGAGTGCAGTTGCTAAGGAAGCAAGCGGAAGATTTCTCTTACCTTAAGAAATGGGTTAGTGTTAAAAGCCTTTTGAATTTACTTAAAGGTTTTTGATTTGCCAATGTGACCTAATCATGATCATGCCATGCTGAGTTTAGAGTCTGATTAATCACTATGCATAAATTGTGTATAAAAACGCCTTGTTTTGAAGGATCGGGACAGCTTTCCATTTTCCTCTTGAAACTCTGTCTGATTATTTTGAGATTTTCCCTACTTATGATGCTATCAGTACTCTTTATGAGTTTGACACTTCTAATATAGATTTAGTAACTAATGTTTTTGTTATGATTTATGATTCTGTATCTGAGCCATCATGGCGGAATATGCAGATTTCTTTGTAATGCTCATTTTGATGACCCTGTATTAAACCTTTTAAACTTAATTTTGATCTAGAACTCAGTTTTTGAGTGGTCCCAGTTACTAATTATGTTTTTATTTTGCAAAATGTATGTATCAATAAAGAGGGTAGTCTCTTGCCACTAGCTCAATAAGCAGGCCAGTGGAGCTGAACTGCCTATGGTAAATACTGGGGTTCATTCGATATTGGGGTTCAAGAGATTATTGGGATTCGACTCTCACAAATGCTCTGAATGAGCTCCAAGGAAAGGCCTTCTCAGAACCTTCTAGAATGTCACCACTGGCTACATTTAGATGATAGGGTGATCACCTCACTCCAGGTCATTACAGGCACTGTCTCCAATCTTGAAGTTTTCACCTACAGATCATTGATTTCAGGTGTGTTAGTCTAATTAGATCAATGTAGGCAAACAAGATTACAACACCAAGAATGCATTAGACATTCACACAAAGGTTTATTAATGGAAACAGTATCCGTAATGACCTGGATGGATGTGGTCACCCTATTAGTGGATGAAAACTGTTGCAGAAGCCCCAACCTGTGAAATTATGTCACTACTTGGAGACATGACTGTGCAATGTGTATTTCAAAAGTAAAGATGCAAGAACTTGTAGAAGTCAAATGTTTCTCCATGGGTCCCTATAAAAGCCCGGTGTCACAACACTAATGTAGGAGTTTTTGGCCAGCTTGAACAACTTGGCTTCAGGATTACTCCTTTTGGGGAACATGTATCCTACATAAAAAGTGTAAATAATGCTTGCATGAAATGCTGTGATCTAGTAACAATAAACTGAGTGGCTTGGTATGGTTCTCTTGGCCTCTCTTCTGGGGAACTCAACCGAGTGGCAAAGGTAAAGGTTGAAGGGTTCACATTCCTGCCCATATTAATCGTGTGAGTATGAAACTTCCAGTAAAGCCATCAAAAAAAGATGCCTTATATACATCATCAGTGACACTATTGGATGTCAGTACTAATGGCATTCAATAGTTTTCAAAGCCAAATCCAAATGCTAAGGAAAAAACTTGATACCCACACACTTTGACTCAAAGTACATCACTACATTCTTGACGTACCTAACAGCCCTCAGATATAAAATGATCAGTTTCGGCATTTCCTCAAGAATGGAAGTCGCTCAATATTTAATTGGGGAAAAGCTAGCTGGCATCCCAGGTGTCCTGAATGTTAATGACAACATCATTACTGGTGCCTGGAACTGAATACAACAGCTCGTAGATTTAAAGCATATTACAGCAAAGAATAGTGACCAACCATTGTACTTGCAAATGTGTGGAATCATGACATCTATCTGGAGTTATTCAGTTATATCTCAAAACGGATGGTGTCTTGGCAGGCCTGTAGAAACTGCAAAACTTCAAAATGGCTTCCTGCAGGAAATCTTCCTTTTTTGCGTGGTCACCTTCGATGTTTCACCTTTTGCTGGACCCCAATTTATTGATGGTTTTTAGACTGTCCATACTGGGGAACTGCTATCCAATATCCATTGATGTGCTCTGATCCCTAAAACATTGAGAAATTAGTTAATCTCTGTTAGACCTGGCATCCTTGGCGTGGGTCTCCCTTCCATTTTTTGATGATGCCTCCAATGTTATTGATCTGTTTTTGCTGGTTTAGATGCTTTGGGCACTGTGCCACTGCTATTCAGTGCCACAGTGCAAGTGCTCCCTATTGTAAATTGATGTATGTATTAGTGACTCCATGATTGGATGATTGGTTTACTTGTCAGTCCCTAGTACAGTGCACTGAGTGTGCCCAGGGCTTGTAAATCCAATACCGCTGGTGGGCTTGCAGCACTGGTTGTGCCACCCACAGAAGCGGCTTGTAAAATGTGTCTCAGGCCTGCCATCGCAGAGCCTGCGTGCAGCCTAGGCTGCCATGTCGACTTGGTGAGTACACCCACTTACCAGTCCCTAAACCTTCCCTTTACTGCATGTTGGTCACCCCTAAAGTAGGCCCTAGGGCAGGGTGCATTGTGAGTACAAGGTAGGACATGCCCTGGTGTGTGTGGCATGTCCTAATAGTGAATTACAGCCATTTTCGTTTTTCACTATTGCAAGGCTACCTGCTCCCCATAGGCCAGAATGGGCAGACTGACTATTACACCTTATAGTCAGAACTGACCCAGGGAACATGGTAGAAAAACGAATTTAGTATGCCTGAACTCAGAATGATAAAATACATCTTTTAGTGAAGTTGGTTTTAACATTCTGTGTTTGAAAATACCACTTTTAGAAAGTGGGTATTTTCTTGCCTAAACTTCCAAGCCTGCTTCTGCTAGGTTGTGTATTCCTTGTCTGGAGATTGAGTGACAGGGGCTGGGGGTGGCTACAGGAGACAGGGTGAGTCAGCACAGGGCTGAATAGAAAGATCTGCATCCAGAGTGGAGGGAGGAGTTGCACCTGGGTCTGAATAGGGCTGTGCCTGCCGTCCACAATGCTGGCTCCACCTCCTGCCGGGCGGCTGAGCACTCTGCCCCACATTCTGAAAGGAAAGAAGGAGTCAGAAAACAAAGTGCTCCAGGACTGACCAGAACTGGTTTTGGGCTAGGCAGAGGCCTCTCTGCCTCCAGAGAACAAAGAGAAAAGGTGTATAAAAAGGGGACCCAGACCCCTAGGAAATTAGATCACTTTTGGGAAACAAGAAGAAACCTTTGCTGAGGAGCGGAACCAAGAAGAAACTGAGGAGTGACTTTCCCTAAGCTGAAGTGCTGCTTGGGGGATTGGCCTGCAGTGGTTGCCAAACTGCCAAAGAAAGGAGAGAGGAACTTTGTGTGTACTTTCATCAACTTGTGAAGGATCTCCAAGGGCTTGATTTTAGAGCTTGCCTCCTGCTGAAGTCTCAGGGACAACAGACTTCACCCACCAGCTCCCCCTGTGTTCCCTTGCTGGGAAATTGGACCTTCTGACACACTTGCGTGTCTCTGGGAGCTGGAAGCGCGACTCAACACGAAGAAGCGTGTCGCCGCAGCCGCTGAGTATCGCATCGCCGGAGAAAGGTGTCGACGTCGCAGCAGACGCCGGCGCATCCCTGAAGAAGCGCGCCGCACCCTTCGAAGCACCTCGCAGCACCGGAGAAAAGTGTCGCTGTCGCATCAGACACCGTCGCATCCCCGGGGCAGAGCATCGACCTCGCATCAGATGCCGACGCATCGCAACACGAGGCGCGCCCCGCATCCCAGGAGAAGATCGTCGACCTCGCATCAGACGCCGTCGCATCGCCAGGGAAGCGTGTCGCACGGCCTGTCGCAACTCCAAAGACTCATCGCAATCGTCGCACGGCCGTCGGGCGTGCACGCATCACCTCTTCGTTGTTGCAACCTCAAGAAGACGCCACTTTGTTTCTTTTGCACCAGATCTTCAACGCATCACCGTCCTTGCGTGTAAGGGACTACCGCATCACCTTCCCTGCAACACTTTTCGTTGCCCTGCGTTACGCATCTTAAGGTACATTGAACTCAAAGTGTCGCATTGCAATTTTAAGAGACTCAAGCTAATTCTACCATCCTTAAAGTACAGTATTGTGGATTATTTATGTCATTTATGGTCTTGTGGTAAATCTATATAAAAGATACTTATTTTTATAATACAACCTGTGTGGTGTCCATTTGTAGTGTTGTCACTGGATTACTGTATGTGTTCACAAATGCTTTACACACTGCCTCTGAACTAAGCCTGTCTGCTCGTGCCAAGCTACCAAGAGGGTGAGCAGGGGTTATTTCAGGAGTGTACCCCCTTACCCTGACTAGAAACAAGGGTCCCTATTTGGACAAAGGTACCTACCTCTGCCAACTAGAGACCCCCAGTTCTAACATTGGTGGTCAGTGGTGGGGATTCTGGACTTGCATTTGTGACTCATGTACAGTGATTGGTGAACACTACCTAGTGAGTGCAGACCATAACACAACCACATACTTTTGGTAGATATTCTTTTCTGGGACTTTCTATTTTTGCTAAAAACTGCCAAGTTTAATCACCATGGAAAAAGCAGCATCCGTAGTATCTGTTGATAATGATTGGGAAGAGGAGAAACTGGAATGCTACACCGTTAACCAGCTCAAGCATTTCTGCAGGAAGTTCAAAGTTTCTATGACCGGAATCTCCAAGAAGGATGATTTCCAAAAGGCGCTGAGGGCCTGGGTCGAAGCAAGGAATACCCCTGAGAATGAGGAGGGGGCTGAGAATATAATTGAGCAGCTGGATGGGCCAGTAGGTCCAGGGGAGAGGAGAGCATCTTCCCCCATAGGTAGCAGTGTTTCTGCCCGAGGTCTGTCCCCAGAAGAGCTGGAGGACAGAGAAAAGAGTAGGATGCATGAAATGGAGCTGACCAAGCTCAAGTTCAAGGGGCAGTTGGAATTTGAATTGCAATCTAGAAAGTTGGCCTTAGAGGAGAAAAGAATGGATCAGGAGCATGAAAAAGTTTGAGGGAGATGGAGTTTAGAGCCAAGAAATTAGAGATTACTCCTCTGGTGGCAGCACACCGTCAGTGCCTGGTGAGGCCAGGGTGTATATTCCTAAAGATGTGGTTAAGGAGTTTTGTAAAAATGATGATATTGGGCAATGGTTCAAGGCCTATGAGGTAGCCATGACTTCCCACCGGGTCCCTGAGAAGGATTGGGGAGCGGGGTTGTGGGGTCGGTTCCTTAGTGAGGGACGGGATACCTTGTTGGACTTGCCCTCTGAAGTCTATAATTCCTACAGCCACATGAAGAATGCATTGATGACCAGGTATGGGTTGACTCCTGAACTCTATAGGCAGAGGTTCAGGAACTGTAAGAAGATTGAAAACAGTACCTGGGTTGAATATGTGACCTTTTTTTGCAGAGCCTTGGATGGTTGGGTAAAGGGTAGCAAAGCAAATGATTTTCAGGCGCTCTTTGATTTGATTGCATGGGAGCACTTGTCCAGTAATTGTTTTCCTGAGCTACGCCAGCACCTGATTGACAGTAGGCTGACTAACCCTAGGCAGCTTGCTGAGGAGGCGGACCGCTGGGTGAGCACCCGGGTCCACAAGGGTCACGTGGGAGACTCCGCCAAGGGTGGGCAGGGTCCCCAGCAGAGGAGTGGGGGGACAAGGGTAAACAGAGGGAGTTCCAGAGAGGGCCCCAAAGTAAACCCCAAGGGAACCAAGGGAAAGGTTCCCAGCCTCCCCTGAGAAAAAGCACAGGGCCCCGACAGGTCCACCTGTCCATAGGGGACCCCTGGTGTGCTACAGATGTGGCGCCCTAGGCCACCGGGCCAATGAACCCCAGTGCCCCTTGTTTGGAAAGCCAGCACCCCCTGGTGCAGTCCCCCGGCAGTTGGCTAGTGTAGCCCTGGGGGAGGAGGTGGGTGCCCAAGATGGGTGGGATCCTGTAATATTGTCCCTTGTCTCTTTAGGAGACTCTGAGATGGTCCCTAGGACCCAACTGCCTGAGAACACTAAGAAATACAGGCAGTGGGTGACCATCAATGGCCAAAGGGTGGAGGCTCTGAGAGACACAGGAGCCAGTGTGACAGCTGTCAAGTGTCACCTGGTGTCTAAAGAGCAGGTGGTCCCTGATGCATTCTATCCAGTTGTTGCCGCTGACAACACAGAGAGCCACTGCAAAGTGGCTCAGGTTCCCTTTGAGTGGGGGGTCTCTGGTACTCTTCAAGTAGCTGTGAGGCCAGCCATGCCTGTTGACTGTTTGTTAGGGAACGATTTGGAGAGCTCCCCTTGGGCTAAGGTGGAGCGGAGTGCTCATTTGGAGATGTTGGGCTTGCCTGATTGGGCGTGTGTGACCACCCGGTCCATGGCAGCCAGAGGTGTTCAAGAGGACCTGGAGCCTGAGAGGGAGGCCCAGGTGCCTGCCGGAGAGAGAAGAGGCAGGGGGCGCGGGAAACCGGCCTCCGAAGTTCCCACGATCCAGGAGGAGGCAGACCCTGAGGGGGATGCCCTGGAGCCTACAGGGGAACAGGTAGCTGAACTGGGGGACCTGCCTGAGCTGACCCATTGGCAGCAAGATGGAGGACCCTCCAGGGAGGAGTTCTGCGAGGAGCAGAACAAGTGCCCTTCTCTCGTGGGTCTGAGGCAACAGGCCACAGACCAGGCAGCAGGTGATCAGTCTGGATCACATTGGATCTACTGGGAGAATGGTCTCCTGTATAGCGAGCCTAAGGTTGCTGAGCCTGGGTCAGCCCGTGTGCTGGTGGTACCCCAGCGCTTCAGAGCCTTCCTACTGGGTTTGGCTCATGATGTGCCTTTAGCAGGACATCTGGGGCAGGACAAGACCTTTGAAAGGCTTGTCACCCATTTCTTTTGGCCCCAGATGCGCAGGAGTGCCGCCACTCACTGCAGGACTTGTCAGTCTTGCCAGGCAAGTGGAAAGAGTGGGAGGAAGCACAAGGCTCCTCTCCAGCCATTCCCTGTGGTCAGCACCCCCTTTGAACGGGTGGGTATTGACATTGTGGGGCCACTGGACCCCAAGACAGCCATGGGCAACAGGTTTATCCTGGTCTTGGTGGACCATGCCACCCGGTACCCTGAAGCCATCCCTCTGAGGACAGTGACGGCCCCCGTGGTGGGACGGGCACTGATGGGAATTTTCTCACGTGTGGGGTTCCCTCAAGAGGTGGTGTCTGACAGAGGTACTAACTTCATATCCAAGTATATGAAGTCCCTGTGGCAGGAGTGCGGTGTAACGTACAAGTTCACCACTCCTTACCACCCCCAAGGAAATGGGTTGGTTGAGAGATTCAACCGGACCCTGAAGGGCATGATTATGGGTCTGGAAGAACCCATGAGGCGTAAGTGGGACGTCCTCTTGCCATGCCTTCTTTTTGCATACCGGGAGGTGCCACAGAAGTCTCTAGGGTTCAGCCCCTTTGAGCTTCTGTATGGTCACCCAGTGAGAGGACCTCTGAGTTTGGTCAAGGAAGGCTGGGAGCAATCTCCCAGGAAACCTCCCCAGGATGTATATAGCTACATGCTGGCCTTCAGGAACCAAACTAGGCGTTTCAGGCAACTTGCTGAGGCAAATCTGGAAGCAAGCCAGGAGGAAATGAAGCGGTGGTACGACCAGAATGCCACTCTGGTTGAGCTTCAACCTGGTCAGAAAGTTTGGGTCATGGCCCCAGTGGAGCCCTGTGCGCTCCAGGATAAGTGGACCGGACCCTTTGAGGTGGTGGAGCGCAAGAGTCCTGTTACCTACTTGGTGGACATGCGGTCTCCCAGGAACCCCTTGCGGGTCCTGCACGTCAACCGCCTGAAGCCCCACTTGGAGAGGTCCCAAGTGGGCATGCTCTTAGCTACAGATGCTGGGATGGAGGAGGAGACTGAGCCTCTTCCTGACCTCCTGTCAGCGCAAGAGCAAGATGGATCAGTGGAGGGTGTGAACCTCTCTACCTCCCTGACACCTGAGCAGCAAGGTGACTGTCGCCAACTGTTGGGGCAGTTTCCTGACCTGTTCTCCCTGGTTTCTAGTGTCACTGACTGGTGCGTCCATGATGTGGACACTGGGGACAGTCTTCCTGTCAAGCACAAGGCTTACAGGGTGACTGACAGGGTGAGAGCTTGAATCAAGGAGGAGGTCTCCAAGATGTTTGCATTGGGGGTAATTGAGTCTTCTCACAGCCCTTGGGCCAGCCCAGTGGTCTTGGTCCCAAAGGCTGCCGCGCCTGGTGCCACACCCGAACTCCGGTTCTGTGTGGACTACCGAGGACTCAATTCCGTCACCAGGACTGACGCACACCCCATCCCCAGAGCTGATGAGCTCATAGATCGGTTAGGGGCTGCCCGGTACCTCAGTACGTTTGACTTAACGTCTGGGTACTGGCAGATCGCCTTGACTGATGGGGCAAAGGAGAGGTCAGCATTCTCCACACCAGATGGGCACTACCAATTCCGGGTGATGCCCTTTGGGATGAAGAATGCCCCTGCCACCTTTCAGAGGTTGGTCAACCAGGTGTTGGTCGGACTGGAAGAGTTCAGTGCCGCCTACCTGGATGACATCGCAGTGTTCAGCGCCAGTTGGGAAGAACATCTGCGCCACCTCTGGGAAGTGTTGATGGTGCTGCGGAGGGCAGGCCTCACGATCAAGGCGAGTAAGTGCCAGATTGGGCAGGGTTCTGTGGTGTACTTGGGACACCAGGTTGGGAGCGGCCAGGTGGCGCCCCTACAGCCCAAGATAGATACCATTCTGGCTTGGGAGCCCCCCAAGACCCAGACAGCGGTGAGAGCCTTCCTAGGACTCACCGGGTATTACAGGAGATTTGTCAAGGGGTATGGCAGCATGGTTGCACCCTTGACAGAGCTGACTTCCAGGAAGCAGCCCAAGAGAGTGATTTGGACTGACACTTGTCCAAAATCTTTTTACACCTTGAAGACAGCCATGTGCACAGCGCCCGTGCTCCTGGCCCCCAACTTCTCCAAAGAGTTTATCGTTCAGACAGACGCTTCAGAGCATGGTGTGGGGGCTGTTTTGTCACAGATGAATGAGGAGGGCCTAGACCAACCTGTAGCCTTCCTTAGCAGGAGGTTACTTCCACGGGAACAGAGGTGGAGTGCTATTGAGCGTGAGGCATTTGCTGTGGTCTTGGCACTGAAGAAGCTGAGACCATACCTGTTTGGGGCTCACTTCCGGGTTCAGACAGACCATAGGCCCCTCAGATGGTTGATGCAGATGAGGGGTGAGAATCCAAAGCTGTTGAGGTGGTCCATTTCCCTACAGGGGATGGACTTCACGGTGGAACACCGCCCTGGTACAGAACACGCCAATGCTGATGGTCTGTCCAGATTTTTTCCGCCTTAGTGAAGAGAACTCCCATGAGGTAGGGTAGTTCTCCCCACATTTCAGCTGGAGGGGACACGTGTTAGACCTGGCATCCTTGGCGTGGGTCTCCCTTCCATTTTTTGATGATGCCTCCAATGTTATTGATCTGTTTTTGCTGGTTTAGATGCTTTGGGCACTGTGCCACTGCTATTCAGTGCCACAGTGCAAGTGCTCCCTATTGTAAATTGATGTATGTATTAGTGACTCCATGATTGGATGGTTGGTTTACTTGTCAGTCCCTAGTACAGTGCACTGAGTGTGCCCAGGGCTTGTAAATCCAATACCGCTGGTGGGCTTGCAGCACTGGTTGTGCCACCCACAGAAGCAGCTTGTAAAATGTGTCTCAGGCCTGCCATCGCAGAGCCTGCGTGCAGCCTAGGCTGCCATGTCGACTTGGTGAGTACACCCACTTACCAGTCCCTAAACCTTCCCTTTACTGCATGTTGGTCACCCCTAAAGTAGGCCCTAGGGCAGGGTGCATTGTAAGTACAAGGTAGGACATGCCCTGGTGTGTGTGGCATGTCCTAATAGTGAATTACAGCCATTTTCGTTTTTCACTATTGCAAGGCTACCTGCTCCCCATAGGCCAGAATGGGCAGACTGACTATTACACCTTATAGTCAGAACTGACCCAGGGAACATGGTAGAAAAACGAATTTAGTATGCCTGAACTCAGAATGATAAAATACATCTTTTAGTGAAGTTGGTTTTAACATTCTGTGTTTGAAAATACCACTTTTAGAAAGTGGGTATTTTCTTGCCTAAACTTCCAAGCCTGCCTCTGCTAGGTTGTGTATTCCTTGTCTGGAGATTGAGTGACAGGGGCTGGGGGTGGCTACAGGAGACAGGGTGAGTCAGCACAGGGCTGAATAGAAAGATCTGCATCCAGAGTGGAGGGAGGAGTTGCACCTGGGTCTGAATAGGGCTGTGCCTGCCTTCCACAATGCTGGCTCCACCTCCTGCCGGGCGGCTGAGCACTCTGCCCCACATTCTGAAAGGAAAGAAGGAGTCAGAAAAACAAAGTGCTCCAGGACTGACCAGAACTGGTTTTGGGCTAGGCAGAGGCCTCTCTGCCTCCAGAGAACAAAGAGAAAAGGTGTATAAAAAGGGGACCCAGACCCCTAGGAAATTAGATCACTTTTGGGAAACAAGAAGAAACCTTTGCTGAGGAGCGGAACCAAGAAGAAACTGAGGAGTGACTTTCCCTAAGCTGAAGTGCTGCTTGGGGGATTGGCCTGCAGTGGTTGCCAAACTGCCAAAGAAAGGAGAGAGGAACTTTGTGTGTACTTTCATCAACTTGTGAAGGATCTCCAAGGGCTTGATTTTAGAGCTTGCCTCCTGCTGAAGTCTCAGGGACAACAGACTTCACCCACCAGCTCCCCCTGTGTTCCCTTGCTGGGAAATTGGACCTTCTGACACACTTGCGTGTCTCTGGGAGCTGGAAGCGCGACTCAACACGAAGAAGCGTGTCGCCGCAGCCGCTGAGTATCGCATCGCCGGAGAAAGGTGTCGACGTCGCAGCAGACGCCGGCGCATCCCCGAAGAAGCGCGCCGCACCCTTTGAAGCGCCTCGCAGCACCGGAGAAAAGTGTCGCCGTCGCATCAGACGCCGTCGCATCCCCGGGGCAGAGCATCGACCTCGCATCAGACGCCGACGCATCGCAACACGAGGCGCGCCCCGCATCCCAGGAGGAGATCGTCGACCTCGCATCAGACACCGTCGCATCGCCAGGGAAGCGTGTCACAGGGCCTGTCGCGGATCCAAAGACTCATCGCAATCGTCGCACGGCCGTCGGGCGTGCACGCATCACCTCTTCGTTGTCGCAACCTCAAGAAGACGCCACTTTGTTTCTTTTGCACCAGATCTTCAACGCATCACCGTCCTTGCGTGTAAGGGACTACCGCATCACCTTCCCTGCAACACTTTTCGTTGCCCTGCGTTACGCATCTTAAGGTACATTGAACTCAAAGTGTCGCATTGCTATTTTAAGAGACTCAAGCTAATTCTACCATCCTTAAAGTACAGTATTGTGGATTATTTATGTCATTTATGGTCTTGTGGTAAATCTATATAAAAGATACTTATTTTTATAATACAACCTGTGTGGTGTCCATTTGTAGTGTTGTCACTGGATTACTGTATGTGTTCACAAATGCTTTACACACTGCCTCTGAACTAAGCCTGTCTGCTCGTGCCAAGCTACCAAGAGGGTGAGCAGGGGTTATTTCAGGAGTGTACCCCCTTACCCTGACTAGAAGCAAGGGTCCCTATTTGGACAAAGGTACCTACCTCTGCCAACTAGAGACCCCCAGTTCTAACAATCTCTGATTGGAGTATTTAATGTTTTTATAAGGACATAATATTTGGTGCAGAAATATACCCATGGCATGAATTGTTAACTGTCACCTGTGGACTGCAGCACTCATTGTGCCAAAAGAAAACATTGCTTCATGCCTACCATTGTAGTCTGACTGCTGCAGTGTAAAACCTAAAGTGCAACCTGTTAAAATAACCCTTTTGACAGACAGATGAAAACCTCCCTTTTAGATATTAATTACTCACCCCTATGTAGACCCTGTAGCCCCAAGGTAAGGTGCATGGTATTTAAAAGTGAGATAAGTAAAATATTAATAATACCAGGTCCCTATAGTTACAAGGCCTAAAAAGCTATTATCCCTGTGGCAGGCCTAGCTGCACTATTTAGAAAACCAGACTTGGTCTGTTTGGTTATTCCCCATTGAAGGGAAAACATTTGTAATTGCTGGATTTTGATGTCGGGCTGCTGGCTAGAACTGGAGATTCTGACCCCCACCCCCACAAGAATCCCCCACCAAAATCCAGCAACCCGTAATGAGAGCTCAGATAGGATGTATGTTTATGCAAGTAGGGAAATGGCCATCAATTTAATATTTATTTATTTCGCACTCCTGCACCATAATGTGTTAGTGTGCTTTACAATAAAATGCAAAGGTCAAGATGTAGAGAAACAACTGTAAAATTGAATTCAGTTAAAACAAAATTACGAGGAGTAGATTCTTAATTGAGTAGGAATCATACTCATTAAGGCATAGATGGAATAGGATTTACTTCCAGTAAAAGGGAATTTCAGAAGGTTGTTGTTGGCTTCAAAAAATTTGGTTTATTTATTGGGACGTTTCAAATCTAGGTGTTTCCTGAAATAAGGTCTTTTGTTTCTTAGACCAATTGAGGAGGTTCACCATATAAGGAGGCCAGTATTCCCATAATTTTAATGGTACCATTATTTGCCACCAGTTTCTTAACAGTTTGTTGGCAGTGGAAGTGAATAGTTTAAAGAGGCTGGAATGTCAAAGACGCTTGGCAGCTAGAACTGTGTACTATTGGTCTAGGTGTAAAATATCTAATAACTGGCATCATCGCGGTGCACTGCAAGCTTATAGCTGAGTCTGAGGGTTTAGAAGCTTAGGGCATGTTTTAAAGGAGGATGGTAGTAGAGGTTCCATCAAGGAAAACTGTTGCTGTTGATCTTTTTTTAACACCTTCAGTGGCTTAGCCTCTCCTTTGAGTGCAATCTTCTTGGGGAGTGGTCCACAGCCAGACACACCTACATCTCAGACATCAGATTCATTAGGATGTGGCTGTTTTCCCCACCATGGTGGTGGAGCAGCTACCCAGTCTAGAATGGCCAGTCTGCCACCATGGTGAACTTAACTCCATGATAGCATCAAAGAAATCTGCTTAGAAGCCATCTAGAGTCTGAAACGATTTATTGACAAAGGAACAATTATTAATCTGTGAGTCACAGATTCACCCAGGCAAAGTTTCCCCTATCAGCTGTTAATGGATTTAGACATTATACTGAAGGCAAAAACACAAATGTATACTCTACTGTACACAGGTTTCAAACAGTAATCACATATTAGGCTCTCATATTACGCACTAGCAAGTGCCTAGCCTGAGATCATGGTAACAATAAAGGATGTCCTTCAAGTTTGGCTGGGCAAACTCTTCTTGGTTTTTCATGGTTTGGGAGCCAAGATGCAAATGTGGCTCTGTGTTGTAGATGGCCACTTTCTGGCAATTGTAACATGAGCAGGAAAAGATGACTGCAGCAGGTTACAGTTACCCTATTGTAAGTAACTGTGATTTCACAACCAACCAGCATGTAAATGGTGGATGAAATTCACAAAAGGTTGTGCATAGTGTACTGTCGTTGCTGGGAATTCCTACAAGCATATTGGTGCACTACCATCAGACCCCTCCTTTGTGGGTACCTTTCCAGAGCCCTCAGTTGTTGATAGGTATTTGAACATCCATCATTGGCATTGGCAGAAGTAATGTATCCATTATGAAGGATGACTGAATACTAGAAGCTTCTTTCGAAGTTATTTAATCTAGTTACTCTTGGCATAACAAAATGGTAATAAAAGTAACACCCTCACAAGAAAGTTGAGGACTCTAAACCCACAGCTACAGTCATTAGCTGACATCCCTAAAGTTTAGACACTTGGAACACATAGGACATTGCAACAGAGTCTAAATTACATCACAGATCAAGATACATCCAGGTACAGTCATACATACAGACTAAGTGCGAAATGGCTTCATGATTATCAGAGAAAGCCACATTGGTGGAAAAACAACTGCCACGATGGCGAAGAACTCAAAATGTGGCACAATTTTCATCACCAGTGCCACACAGGATGAAGAACAGCCACAACAGTGGACGGAAAGCTCTAAATCTGTTACACTATTGGAGTTTAGTTTTGACTTTCACTCCTTCTGTGCAAGGTTAGGAAATACCTTTATCAAGAACACAATTTTTATCTCACTTAAACATCAGTGGGATATTGTATTTTGGAACATATCAACCACTACCTCTTTTATAGTGTAGAAAAGTGGATTATTATTAGGTGGGTGTATTTACCTTAAGCTAGTCATAAAACCACAACCACTAATCGGTCCAGTCAAGTCTCAGTAAATTAATCCTTGCTCAACCCTTGGTAGCTTAGCAAATGAGCAGTCAGGGTTAACTTAGGAGACAGGTATGTGTAAAGCATTTAATATCACCAAAACAGTAAATAAGTGAAAGACACAACACACTAAAACTCCAACACAAATTTATATAGAGAATATTTTTATATTTAAAATGACACCAAAATGACAAAAATCCAATGCAGGAAACCGGAGATATGAATTTGTACAGTTTAAATAAATAATTCTGCATTCTAGCGCCAAAAAACTTAAAACGCCACTTGCGGCTATCTGGCTGCACTAGACCAGGTCAAAGTCAAAGTTTTTGATCAACCACAATGGAGCGCGGATTGGAGAAGCAGAGGGCTAGGTCCCGGTCCAAAGTTTACCTTCAGACGTAGTCTTTTTCTTGGAGCTCAGACGAGTCCTCAGGTTCCTCGGATCCGGCTTCTGATTTGACGATGGTGGCCTGCTGCAGGGGGATGCCACGGTGAGTCTCTGGAAGCCTTTGTCCTTGATGGCGAGGACCTTTGGAGCTTTCAGCGGGACAAACCAGCGCGGTCAGGCTGATTCACGAGTAGACGACAGCGGCTTGATTCCCGACATTGAGGCGATCTCCTCCTTGAGCTTTCCTGTAAAACTTTGCAGAAAATTTCCAAACTTTGAGATCTTGTTGGTTCTGAGTTCTTTTGGGGAAAATAAGGGTCCAGTAGCACCAGCCAAGGGTTCAGAGACCCTGGATTGCTTCTTGGGGTCTAGGACTCACTTTCTTACAATGCACCTGCACGAGCCACGAAAAATCCAGTAGCAACTGGTCAGCTGGGGTGATCCTCTCTTTGGCTTGGCAGGTGACTCTTTCCAGCTCTGTTGTACCTGTTGCTTATCATGGATTTCACTCCTTTTTCATTTGAGTCAGGCATAGTTCTTTCTTTGAGGAGCCTTGTGAGAGGAGCAGGTGCAGTCCTTCTGAGTGCAAGCCTTCTGTGGTGCAGTCCAAGGATCCAGCAGGGCAGTCCTCCTTCTTCTGATGTTCTAGACAGTGGTCTGAGGGGTGCCTACATCTCTCCCATATTTATCATCTTTTCTGGGCTGGCAGGAGGGGTTCACCCCAACCAATAAGGGTAGAGCTGCCTCCCACTGCTATGACCACTTCCTGCAAAGTGTGGTATATTTCTGCCCAGAATGCACTGTTCTCCCAAAAATTAAAATGGAGAAATTCTCTCCTTGGTGTGTGTGTCTGTGGAACCCAAACCAGAGGTGTGGCTAACATCTGACTACACTCCCCTTCCAGCCCCTCTCCGAATCTAATTAGGGGGGCTCCCATCTGGCTGGGGATCAAGGAAGTGGGGTTTGCCTGGGTCCTATGACATCAGTTCTCCTGCTGTTGAAGTCCAGCTTATCTCCCCAGCCCCCTTCGTCTCCCTGGCTTCTCCAGGAAGCAAATCTCCTCCCACCAAGTGGCTATATTGTTCCAGCCCCAGGCCTCTTCACACCTACTCAGGTATCAGCTTGGCTAAGGCTGTAAAAGGCTGACCAGCCAAAAGAGGCTGCTACAGGGCTGTGTTAGGTAACTTGAGGACAGTAAGTTCTAAAACTAATTTCCTCTAATAGTTACAATGAATCCGACCTTGACAAGTTGTTGGATCTATTGTGATCATTATTTTGATACTTTGAATGATATGTCTGGCTAACTCCAATCAAACTTTAGACTTTATTAAGTTTAATAAAGCCTCCCCATGTTAGCCTACGGGGCACACCAGCATGGCAGATGTTCAGCATGGCTAAAAGTTAGTAGGGTTAAAAGAGAGTGGCGTGAAGTGGGTTGTCATAAAGTGGAGTAGGGTTGAGTGTTATGGTGTAGTGTGGCGTGGCGTGGCATAGAGTAGAGTGGAGTGGTATGGAGTGTTGTGGAGGTAGTAGAATGTTGTGGAATGGAAGGGAATAGAGTGGAGTAGAGTTGAGTGGGGTAGAGTGTCATAGTGTGGAGTGGTATAGAGTGTCGTGGAGTGGAGTAGAGCAGAGTGGAGTAGAATGTTGTAGAGTCGAGTGGCATAGAGCAGAGTAGATTGTCGTAGAGTGGAGTGGCATAAAGTGGAGTAGTGTAGGAGAGTGGAATGGCATAGAGTGGAGTAGAGTGCTGTAGAGTTGAGTGGCGTAGAGTGGAGTGGCATAGAGTATCATAGAGTGGAGTGGCATAAAGGGGAGTATAGTAGTGTGTCGTAGAATAGAATGGAGTAAAGTGGCATAGAGGGAGTTGCGTAGAGTGGAGTAGTGTTGCAGAGTGCCGTAGGGAGGAGTAGAGTGTTGTAGAGTGGAGTGATACAGAGTATAGTAGAGTGTCAGGGTGGAGTAGAGTTTAATAGATTAGAGCGTCATAGAGTGGAGTATCGTAGAGTGTAGTGTTTATAGAGTGGCCTAGACTGAAGTGGTGTAAAGTACAGCTGTGTAGAGTCATTGGTCTAGAATGCAGTGGCGTAGAGTGCATTGGTTTTGAGTAAAGTGGTGTAGAGTGCATTGCCATGGAGTCCATTGGCGTAGAGTGCAGTGAAGTAGAATAGAGTGGCGTAGAGTGGTGCAGAGTAGATTGCAGTGGCATAGAGTGCAGTGGCGTAGAGTGCCATGGCATACAGTAGATTGTTTCATAGTAGAGTGAAGTGGCATAGAGTGGAATGGTGTAGGGTAGAGTGCAGAGGATTAGAGTAGAGTGCAGTGGCATCATGTAGAGTAGTGTAGAGTGCAGTAGCGTGGAATACAGTGTAGCAGTAAAGATCAGAGTGGCGTGCAGTGATGTAGGGTGATGTGACATAGAGTGCATTGGTGTAGAGTGCAGTAGAGTGGTGTAGAGTTGAGTGGTGCAGAGTAGAGTGCAGTGGCACAGAGTAGAGTGCAATGGCATAGAGTGCAGTGGTGCAGAGTATAGGGGCTCAGAGTAGAGTGGTGCTGAGTAGAGTGGTGCGTAGAGTACTGTGGTGCAAAGTAGAATAGAGTGGCATAGAGTGCAGTGACATAGAGCGCAATGGTGTAGAGTGGTATAGCGTGCGGTGGCGTAGAGTGCAGTGTAGAGTGGAGTTGAGTTCAAAGGCGGAGTGTGCAGTCTTGCAGAGTAGAGTGTCGTACAGTGCAGTGCTGCATAGTAGAGTGGCGTAGAGTGCATTGGCATGGAGTGTAGTGGCATAGAGTGGTGCAGAGCAGAGTTTTGTTGAGTACCGTAGTGCAGAGTAGAATAGAGTGGTGTAGAGTGAAGTGGAGTCGAGTGGAGTGGTGCAGAGTAAAGTGCAGTGACACAGTGTGGAGTGGCGCGGAGTGGAGTAGTGTGGAGTGGTGCAGAGTAATGTGGAGAGGCATAGAGTGAAATATGCAAAACCAAAGGGGATGATGGACGGAGTGTTGAACATTGCAAGCACTCATCCCCCAGTCAACTGATCTGGGTTTAATCCATCATCATTCTTTAGCTCACTCCGCCACCCCAGTTCAGACATGGCCATATGCAAATCAGGCATGGCAGTTCGGGCTGGACTGTTCCCATGAGGCACAGGGCAGACTGATTTGCATATGGCCATGTCTGAACTGGGGTGGCGGAGTGAGCTAAAGAATGATGATGGATTAAACCCAGATCAGTTGACTGGGGGTGAGTGCTTGCAATGTTCAACACTCCGTCCATCATCCCCTTTGGTTTTGCTATGTTCGCCTCTAAGTTGGCAGGGTATGCCCAGACGTGGGTCCCTTGCTCACTATGCCACTGGATTCAAGATAGCCTGGCTGATGACGGCTGTAAGCCAGAATCCGGTCCCAGGATGCTTGTTTCCGGTCCAGGGAAGACATGGCTTGGCAGTTCGGGCTGGACTGTTCCCATGAGGCACAGGGTCAGACTGATTTGCATATGGCCATGTCTGAACTGGGGTGGCGGAGTGAGCTAAAGAATGATGATGGATTAAACCCAGATCAGTTGACTGGGGGTGAGTGCTTGCAATGTTCAACACTCCGTCCATCATCCCCTTTGGTTTTGCTATAGAGTGAAATATGCCTGGTGTGGTAGCCATTACTGACAACACATCTTTAATTGAAATGACCATTACATTTGCACAGACATACAGTTTTACTGATAAAAGTATACAGTACACGAACAATAATGTGTGGAAATGTCATCACCTATTGTATTGCTTAGTTGCTCATTTTAAATATTTGTTTCTACTACACTTCAGAATTACCACAAAATGTACTTCATTTGTGCTTTTCTAATTCTAATATATTCTGAAAATTCAGCAGAATTTACATTTTGTTGTGCACAAGAAAACAAATAATAATATTGTACAGCCTTCATCAAGCACTCTCCCAGTCGCCAGCATGATTGCCACTTAAATCTTCTCACTTTGAAGTCAGAGAAAGAAAAGTAAACACCAACCTCCTTGTAAGACACAGCCTGACATTTGACCTCTCTCTTTGAATACACAGCAAATGTGACAAGATATGAGCAAGATGTAAACACCTGTTTACAGAAATCCAGTACTAGTGGAAGAATACAGAAAATAGCGGTTGGGCAAGGGAAGGGACGAACTCAAGCTGGACAGCCTAAAACAAATAGAGGCAGCAAATAAAAAAGCAATCAAATGAGAGTTACAAACCACAAAACTAATGGTAAGCATTTCCTGGGAAACTTTACGAATGTCCCCAAGATGTCGTTAGCAAACCAGATAGCTATGCTGTCTGGTAGGCTTCGACCTAAAACCCACTTTGGCTGTTTTTCTTACCAGGGCATATAAAACATATTTTATATTGTCCCTGCTTTTTAGAACAGTGCACCCTGCCCTTGGGGCACATAGGGCAGACCTTAGGGGTGACTTAAATGTAATAAAATGTTAGTTTTGGACTTCGGAAGTACTTCTCAGTTCCAAAGCTGCATATGGACATACTTTTCCTTTAAAACCAGCCTGCAAGGCAGGCCTCACTTTAAAATGACACCAGACACCACAGCAGTGCACACTTAAGTGCATTAAGTGCCACTGGGGTCTCTAAACCTACATGCCCAACTATATACTAGCCTCTTTCATGGATGGTGATCTTTGCCAATCAGAATTATACCAATTACCATATACCTTTAGAGAACAGAGCACTGGCCCTGTGCCTTGTTAGCAGAGGCCAGGGCACTTTCGGAGTCAGTAACCGCCAGCATCAGTCAAAAATTGAGGGCGATCAGGGACAAAAGGATGACTTTCCTACATATAGCTTAGTTGGTTCAAAGTCAACAATCATTAGGTGCACATTGTGAAATTATAAGATGTTGAATGATACACAAGATCCTTTCACTGATCACTTTATAAGTGAATTTAATGTGTGTCATCAAAGAGCAGCGGTAAATTAATTTTGTTGAAATTACCGAAACTACAGAGATGTTATAAATCCATGGTGCTTAGTGTGTGTGGTTCACATAATATAATATACTGCATTGTGCTAACCGGTAAAAGGACTCAAGAAATATAAATGGAAACACCTATTTAATTACCTTTTCTGTGTTGACCTTGATTTATTTGTGCTTAAAATCAAAAATCACAATAAAGAAAGAAAGGTAGTGAAGTCAACATTGTTATAATGTTCAGGAGAAGTCTAAAAATTTTTTTAGTGGAACCGGATTCTTGTCACAAAAAGGTGATGTAAATTGCCAAGGCATGTGCTGTGTACCTTTAAAGGTGATAACATTTTTTCATGTTATAAGGGTTTGTAAAGCGTGCTCCTGCCAGGTGTTGTCTTGGCGCTAGTGTCCTGAAAAACCTTAGACAACAGTAATAATGTGGAGGCTCAATTTACTTTGGGGTCTAACCTATGTTAAAGAGCCAGGTTTTCAGCTCTTTCCTGAATCTTAACAGATTAGGCTGAGATCTAAGATGGTCGGGAAATTCATTCCACCATTTAGATGCTGAGAAAGAGAATTTCCTACACCCACTCCCCCTCCCCCAGTTTTCTTTCCTTATTCTAGGAACTTGCACTTTGTTAGCTGTGCTAGGCCGTAGAGCTCTACTTGGTTAGTACCATTTAAAGGAATCTTGGAGAAAACCTAATGTAATCCCTAATGGGTCCAGCATAGAGCTTTAAATTGAACATGTTCCCTGACAGGGAGCCGATGAAGTTCTCTGATGAATTTTGATACTGAACAGAATTTAGTGAGGTTTAATACCATTCTGGCGGTTGCATTTTGGAGAGTCTGCAGTTTTTTTAAGACTCGAGATTGTGCTCCTACAAAGTGGGCATTACAATAATCAATCTTAGAGATGACCAGAGCCAAGATCGCTGTTTTCCTGAGATCAGGAGGGAGATATGGCAGAATTTTGTAAATAATTTTTAGCATTAGAAAACACGAAGATGCTACCTGATTGGAGTGATCCATGAAAGTGAGTTTGTTATCCAATATCACTCTGAAATTTCTGGCTTTCTGTACTGGGGTGGGCAAAGTTTCCAAACTTTGGGGCCACCAAGAATTATTCCATAAGGTCTTATTGTTCCCGAACTGCAGTACCTCAGTTTTGTTTGAGTTCAGTTTTAGGAAATTCTGGGCCATGCAATGCGCAATGTCAGACATCCAGGCACAGAACTGAGATGCTATCTTGTTTGGGTATGCGGAAACTGATACTACAAGTTGGGTGTCATCAGCATATGAACATACTTAGAACCCATGAGAACTTATTAGATGAATGAGAGGAGTGATGTATGCAATAAACAGGGTTGGACTCAGGGATGACCCCTGAGGGACACCACAGGGTAGATGTAAAGGCATGGAGGAAAAACTTTCTAATGCCACTACCTGCTCTCTATCTGTAAGGAAGGAGCTAACTAGCTTCCGGGCTGAACCTCTTATCCCGATTCTGTCCTGGCACTTGATCAGAGTGGCGTGCTCTACCATGTCAAATGCCATCAGTAGGTCCAATAGGACCAGTATCGCGCTGTCAACCTTGTCTAAAATGGATCTAATCTCCTCTGTAGCAAAAAAGGGCAGATTCAGTGCTGTGTCAAGAAAAATAACGATCTCCTGGTTCATTGCCTTTTCCAGCAACTTAGCTGCAAGTGGCAGTTGAGAGATGGGTCTATAGTTTGTTTCATCCGCTGGGTTCAAAGAAGGTTTTTTGATCAGTGGCAGTACGGATGCTTTTTCCAGCTCGATGGAAAAAGTCCCGTTTCCAAAATCCTATTAATGAGGGGTATGAGGTAAAGTGCAATCGTATCCAACACCTTTGGAGGGCAGGAATCCCTCGGGGATCCGATTTAATCTTTTTTAGCCCAGAGGCAATTTGCTCAGTTGTGAGTAATATAAATGAGTCTAGAAAATATGAAGACTCAGAGCAGATGGTATTCTGCGCTGTTTCTCTGCCAAGGTTATAGAGGGGCGAAATTGTACGATTATTAAACTCCCTAAATATTTTTTTCACCTTATTGAGAAATAATTTTGCCATTTTTTTCACAGAAATCTTGGTTAGCTGGGGTTTTATTTTTGTTTGCTTCATAAGTGGTTAGAGTTTGAAATGTTTTAAATAGTTCCTTAGGGAATTGCTGGCTTCTTTTATTCTATTGGTGTAAAATTTTGTTTTGGTCTCTTTGATCAACGCTTTATAATCTTTTAATAAACTTTGGTAATTTTCTTCTTCATGTGTGCTATATTTTGCTCTCCATATCTGTTCCTGATGTCTGCACTTTTTCTTTAGCTCCCTTAGTTCTGGAGAGAACCAAGGTGCAGAGAGTGTTTAACAGTGGGTTGTTTTATTTCTATATGGTGCTACTTGTGAAATCACCCCATATATCCATGAGTTTAGCGTGTGAGGCCTGCTCAATATCCACATTTAATGTCCGGAATGTAGTTGTTAGCAGCTTATCTAATTTATTGTTAGCAAGTTTGTTCCATGCTCGAAACTTGCATGATGAGGATCCTTGCATGGCTGTACATCTGTTACTAGGTAAAATAAGATTAAAAAAGACACCTTTGTGGTCCGTCCAGGTGAAAGGTAGTACTTTCTCGATAGTTAAATTAGGATCATTAGAAAATACGCTGTCCAGGGTGTGACCGGCAGTATGCATTGGTTCCTTAATTAATTGAACCAATCCAAAACTTTGCAGGTAGTCTAGGAGGGAAAATGCATTAGTGTTGGCTGACTGTTCCAAATAAAAGTTAAAAACACCTTGAATGGTGAAAGTAGGGTAATCGACACAGGTTTCCATATACCCCAAAAGGGATTGAATACAATTTTCTTTAGGGCCTGGAGGTTGATAAATAAGTAGGCCATTAAATGTGTAAGAATGATTGATTTTTAGCGCAAAAAGCAGTGCCTCACAATTTAAATGGGAGAGAGATTTGGCTAGGATTTTATCGAACTGCGATGCACGATAGCCAGGCCCCCTCCGTTTTTTTTTTTTTAATGTTTAATAAAGCTTTATTGGAATGTAATACAAATGTACAGAAATATCTTTCGTTTATCATAAAAGTAGTACATGAATAGAGCAATACAAAAGAGAGTACATTCAATAAATAACGTTAAATGTAAAGTGAAATATATTGTACAATAAACTTATTGAAGTAATATCATTGTTCTGTACTTATAGATTGAATTTTTATATTTTATAATTAAAAAGAGAAAAGGGAAAGAGAAGGAAGAAAAGAAAGAAAAGGAACAGAAAAAAAGAAGAAGAGAAAGAAGAGAAAAAGAGAAAAAAAACAAGAAGAAAAGGGAAGAAAAGAAAGATGAGAAAAATATATGTATTAAGATATGTATTACATAATTTGAGAGTATATCATAAATAAAATTTACGTCTGATAAAAACTTATTGCGTCTATTAATTTCATGTCATATAATTACTTATCTCATATAATAACAATTGTGTAATAAACTGTATATAATATCAAACATAGGGGAGAAAAAAAAAACAATCATGGGGGTTGAAAAACCATGGAAGGAAGGAATCCTTGGAAGGTTTATATGTTTTGTTTAAATAACCAGTGAGTGGAGACCAAAATAGGTCTTTATTGAGCATCTGTAATGTAGAAGTGGCTGATGCAGTATCAAGTCTATGATGAGAACAAAGAAGATTCCACCAGCCATTAACGGTGACATTTTTGGCATTCTTCCAATTGGATACAATGACTTGGAGAGCAATGGCAATCCACAAATTTACCTAGTTTAGAATGAGCTGGCCAGGGATGTGAGGAGCTTCCCAAAAAAATGCTTTTAATATCAAAGCTAAAGGAAATAGAGCAAATAGTGGAAATCATTTTACAAACTTGAACCCAAAAGGCTGTAATTGGTGGACAATGAAAAAACATATGCATATAAGTGCCTGGTTGAGTTTGCAAGACCAGCACTTATTTGAAAAAGAAGGATTGTACTTTTGCAGAGAAAGTGGGGTGATATATAATCTATTATAAAAATAGAAAAGAGTTTGTGTAGTACTGGCGTTGCATGAGGTATGGTGTATCTTGTTCCAGATCGTACCCCAGACCTTTAAGGAAAAACAATGTTGAAAATCAGATTCCCACATTAACTCGATTTTCGATTTGGAACGAGAAGGTATAGTATAGTGCAAATATTTATATATATATGATGCCTTAAGTGAAGACGACAATCCAATTGGATCCGGAGATGAAGAACAAGTGGAAGGTTGTGATTGATTCAGAATGGAAATATTTTGTAGGAGAACACCTTTAAGGGATTCATATCTAATGGCATAGGTGGAGGAGAGATCAAATTTAGATTGGATTTCAGGAAAAGAAAGAGGAGTCATATCGCACATCAATTGCTTAACTTGAATTATGCCTTTAGTTACCCATTGTTTCCAGCAGATAGTACGGTTCAAAATTTTGATGAGTTTATTATGCCAAATAGAAGATTCTAAAAAATCATGCACCGGGGAAGGGAAACATCTAAGAACACGAGAAGCTAACATACTAGAGTATTTAATAGTCGAAACAGAAAATGCTCTGGGGGTTGGGAAAGTATGCTAAGGAAGGAAAAGGAAAGGGTGATATAAGCAAGTTTTCCAATTTATGCCATATATTATTAGGTAAAGAGTCCGCATCCCTGATGCAAGGCAGAACCTGGTTTAGAGCAAAAGCAGTATGATATTGCTGGAAATTAGGAAAACCTACACCTCCCAACTCTTTTGGTTTACAAAGAGATGCTACGGAAATGCGTGGCTTTTTCCCATTCCATAAAAACCCAGAAATCAATCTGTTTAGCAGCTTAAAAATTTCTGGGGAAGTTTGATAGGTAGCTTGGACAAATAAAAATTAATGACAGGCAAAAACATCATCTTTACCGTGGCTAACCTGCCCCACCAAGACAAATATAGAGGTGACCATTTTTCAGTCATTTGACTAATTCTATTCTGAAGATCATCTAAATTAATCTGAATAGTCTTGGCCAGGGAAGTAGAATATTTGATTCCTAAACATTTAATAAATTGTGGAGACCATTTAAATCTAGTGTCTTTAAACATGTCTTTCAAACAAAATTTATTAAGGGGAAGAACCTCTGATTTGGAGAAATTCAACTTATAACCAGATAATTTCAAATAGGATGATAAAAGGTTAGCAAAAACCGGCATTGATGATTCTGGATCAGAAACATAAAGGATCACATCATCAGCATACGCAGTGAATTTAAATTCAGTATCTCTACATCGGAAGCCATGAAACTCAGAGGAGTTTCGTAATGTATGCAGAAAAGGTTCTAAAGTTAAGACAAAAAGCAAAGGAGACAAAGGACAACCCTGTCTGGTACCTCGTAAAAGGGGGAAATATGGGGATTGTATACCATTTAAAAAAACAGAAATCATCGGGGAAGAGTATAATATAGCAATATATTTAAGGAAAGTTGGACTAAACCCATGCCATTTGAGAGCCCGAATCATAAATTCCCAGTTGACACGATCAAAAGCCTTTTCGGCATCTAAGGATATAGCAGCCGTAGGCGTGTTACTAGTGGAGGCCATGTGCAAGATATCCCAAAAAAGTCTAGAGTCATCGGTCATGCGCCTTCCTTTAATAAACCCAGTTTGTTAAAATCCAACCATATCAGGAATAAGAGGAGAGATCCTAATAGATAAAATCTAAGCAAAAAGTTTACAATCTAAATTAATGAGAGAAATGAGTCGATAATTGGCACATGAGGAAGGATCTTTATCTTTTTTGGGGATTAAACAAATCATAGCCTCCAAGAAAGTACCGTGGGCTTCTTTCTGTGAAAAGAAATATTCGTATAGAGTAAGTAAACACGGGAGAAGAAGATGTGAAAAACAAGAGTAGAATTCAACCGAAAAGCCATCCGGACCAGGTGCTTTATCTTTTGGTAAAGACTTAAGAGCGGATTTTAGCTCAGAAAGTGAAATGGGCTCATCTAAAAAGGAGAGATCCTGTACCTGCTGTTGTTTGGGTGAAAGAGAATGGAAGTAGATATCCAGCTCCTCATCCGTAGGGGAGTGATCTGGTGTATAAAGATTTGTGTAAAAGTCAGAGAAACATTTTAGGATTTCAGAATTTTTAAAATGAGGATTCCCACTTTCGTCCATTATCTTTACTATTTTGGACTTCTGAGATTTGATCTTCAGATAGTTAGCAAGTAGTTTACCTGATTTATTACGCCCTCCATAAAACTTAGAATTAATTTTCAGCAATGTTCCGGCAGCTTCTTCCGTTGATCTCATATTAAAATCGAATTTAGCACACATTAAGCGCCGTAACGCAACATCCTTTTTGGTTATGAAATATTCATGCTCCAATTGTTTAATAGAATGAAATAATAAAGAAGTTTCTTTAATGGCTTTCTTCTTTTTAGCCGAGACGTAATTAATGATATATCCTCGAGCTGGTGCCTTAAATGCATCCCAAATTATATGAAAAGGAATATCAGACGTAAGGTTATGTAAAAAATATTCTTGAAGAAAACATTCAAAATTTTTAACAAATTCTTTATCTTTTAGGAGGCTATTATTAAATCGCCATCGACTTGGTTTAGAGGTTTCTGGTAATAGATCAAGATCAATTATAACTGGAGCATGATCTGAAATTAGTATTGATCCAATTTCAGCATGAATAAGTGTAGGAACTAAAGGAGGGGAAAGGAATACATAATCAATCCTGGATTGTGATTTGTGAGTGGGTGAAAAGAAGGTGTATTCCAGTGTATCCGGAGAGTACAGTCTCCAGGCATCAATCAACCCTCTAGAATGAATAAATCTTGTAAATGTTTTCTGCATCTTATTAGGAACATATTTGACCTGTGACTTTCTATCCAGAAAGGGGTCTACAGTCTGATTAAAATCCCCTCCAACTATAAGATTTACATTCGGGCAAGAGCATAACATAGCTGACATTTGAATCCAAAATTGCACGGCAACACCAGTGGGACCATAAACATTTAAAATAGAAATAGGTGTATTGTGGATAGTAGCATGTAATAGTAACCAGCGCCCCTCCGTGTCCCTTTCCTCTTTCTCAATTACCAAAGGAAGAGATTTATGTATGAGAACAACAACCCCGTTTTTATGATCAAGGGCTGGAGAGCAGTATACCTGACCAACCCTGTTCCTACGCAATGAATTAAGATCTTTGTCGAGTAGATGTGTTTCCTGTAATAGGGCAATATTACATTTGAGACGGGATAAATGAGTAACCACTCGCTGCTTCTTTATAGGATTCCGCAAGCCTTTGACATTCCAGGAAATAACCTTAAAATTATTTACCATTGTAGTGAGTTAGCATACATATTGAATAACATAAATATTACAACCAGTAATCTAACGTTTGTATACAAAGATGAGCTATGTTTCATATTAAATAGACCACGAAATTCATAATGAAGTATTATCGAAACAATTAAACAACTAGGTATAAATAACACTGACAATATCGTAACAATATAATTTGAAGAAAAACTGTCATGTATAATAAGATCAAAGAAAAGGAAAGCAAAAGAAAGGTGAGGGAGAAAGGAAAGAGAGAAAGAAGAGATGAGAATAAAAGAGAGAACCATGAATCTGATAGAAATAAAGAAGATGACAGAAAGCCAAAGAGCTACAGTCATAAAGAAAATGGGACACATCCCGTGTGTGAAACAAAATATAATGAAGGGGTAGAGAACCGCGACTATTGAAGATGGACAACAGGCCAAAGTCAAAAGAGACTAAGTAACATTACAGACAGAGACATTCATTATAGCAACGAAAAGAGAATATAGAATATACGAGAAGGACAGTAGTTGGTCAGATGGATGAAAAACCCAAGACAACAATACAATTAAATCAACATATGAAATTAGGACACATAGAAGACCAATAATACCAATGAATATCACTTACCAAGACAAGAGGGTAATATGCAAATGGGAAGTCAGGGAAGGGAGGCACTTAGGGAACAACACACCAGGGAAAGGAATCCAGATTAGACAACATATTTCTGCAAGGGAAAAAATAAATAACAAAAGTTAAATGAATATAAAAAAATAGGCTGGAATCAACAACTATGTTATAAACATTGTTGAGCAATATATATTTTTCATTAATATTATAACTAATTTTTTAGAATAATGAACATAAGCTACTGGAAGAATCTAAAGAAACTGAAGAAAGAAGATCAAAATACTAGTATACCAATAAACAGAGACATTAAAGAAGAAAGGTTTAAGGCTTTCCGAGGTCCATTACTTCACCCTTGTGTCGAAGAATACATTTTCTGAGGTCGTCTGGATATTCAAACGAAAAAGTTTGTTCATTATAAGTGACTTTAAAGAAACAAGGGTGCACAAGACCATATCTCGCATTCATGGATCGTAGAGTAGGGCGAAAGGATGAAAACTCCTTCCGACGAGCAGCAGTTGCACGCGCTACATCCTGCAAGATAAAGACCCTCTGACCGGACCATAACATCTGCTTTCTTTGTTTGGCCGCCGATAGAACCATAAGCAACTCAGTGTATTCCAAAAAAAGCACTATTATCCCTCTGGGGCTACCAGAACTCGAGGTGACTGCAGGTTTAGGTCCAATTCGGTGAGCTCGCTCTATGTTGAGGCGTGACCCTTCTTTAAGGCCCACCAATTTAGGAATGCGAATCCCCAAAAAGGCAAGCATGTCGGACCCTTCCCCTCCTTCCGGTATACCATAAATTCGTAGGTTATTGCGTCTATTACGGTTTTCTAAGTCCTCTGTCTGTCGCTTCAAGAGCAATAACTCTTTTGCTATGCCAAACACCTTGGCTGTCACATCTTGTACTTCTCACAAGTAAAAAATGTTTCCCCTTGGATCAAAATTCTAACACACTTTAATAGTTGCTTAATAGGAAAAGCAACTATTGCTATTCACTTAAAACTCGTACTACTTATCCACTCCAATCCATATCATATAACATCAGATACTGACTCGTATAATTCAAATATTAAAAAACATGTTTTAATTAAAATCCTGTTATCACAAAAAATATTAAAATCTGATTTTTCAATCACAATAAAAACATCAATATATTTCATACACTTCATAGAATGGATACAAACAGCTATCACAACGTTACACAAAACACAGATGACACTATACCCCACACACAAGAGAAAAGAAAATATTAGACACTCAAATTGGTCATTTTTCAATACATATCCTTCACAACCAAATATAGGGACACGGTCTGAATGCCCTTTTGATTTAAGCAATTACAGAATCACGTTCCTCCAAGGATTATGTAATCAATTTGCGTCGATGCGTTTCGATGGTTAGAAAATATTTAGTCCATCTTTTTCAAGACACTTATATACTTTTTCTCTATAATATTCCTTGGTTAGAAAATCCTGTGTAAAACAAATATATATGTATAAAACAATATTTCTATATTTGTCTAATACATAGTGCTTAATACACATATTGTAATGATAAGAACAAGGATAACTGATATTTCATTTTTACCTCAAAAACACCTCATGCAACTAACCCCAATACATGCACATAGCATCATACTTGTGTATAAACTTCACATTTTCTTTATATTCTTAAAGTGTTTAGCAAAAATCCTATAGTATATCAACATTATATATGCACATAAAATCATGCAATTCCATCATTAAAAACCTACCCCCAATTCAGTCATTATATTGCATATGTCCCTATCGGATTAATTTTATTATTATCCTATTATTTATTAGTTGTTTTTCCTAACTCCTATATTAGCTCAAACCTCATTCACATTTTTTATGTACCTTAACATAGATTATATTCCACATTAAGTACCTTATTTATGGATAAGCTATGTTCGAATGAAAAATCTCTTAAAGTCTCGAATGCCACAATTTTCTGAATAATTTACTCGGTCCGATTTACTGCCAGGGCTTCAACCTATTTATGGAATAAAGCAACAGACCTGTGTCAGTAATTAATTCAAGACACTTAATTTAATTAAAACGTCACCCACCGATCCCTCTAGGTGAGACTCAACACACTCCTACCTCGCTGTACGGAGACTGTTTATGACACCTAGGTCGACAATGTCTCATTAACTGGAGTCAATACAATTTTGGAATAATGACTCTCGTGGTACCAATCCTCGCACCTAAAACAAAGAAACCAAACTTCAATTAAGACACTCTCCTTATTCGAAAAAAAGGGAGGAAGACCACTCAAACCTATTGTCTATGAAATAATGTCTCATAGTTTGTAATCTCATTATTCACACTACCTTGTGGGTCATAACTTGCTCGCAAATCGAGGGGCAATCACGTCCTCCTCTTTTCCCGGTGTGCTGTAGAATGTAAAACAAACAGAAAATCGCTATTTGCATTCCGTTTATTGTCGGCTGCATTAGCAAACATCAAAAGTACCCGCGATTCAAAAACCCCATGTTGTATTCCTTTTGGATATACCGCATTTCTATCTGCCCACTACTACTACCAAACTCGTCAAATCTTTGTGACTCCGGTTGTTCTTACCTAAAGGATTACCGCCGAGGTATCGCACATCCGTCCTGCTCGTTATCATCTATCGACGGAATTACCCGGAAACTCTCTAATTTAAATGCAGCCAACTCAATTCCTACTGGTTAGCCCGAGCCTAGTGGTTGCGTCTTGTGCTGATGCTGCTTTTTCGATCCCGGATGTAAAAACATAAAACTCTCGGTTCTAACGTAGATTTCACCATCACACATGCCAATCTGTAACCGGATCATTCATAAATCATCCTCGTACACTAAAATATATATTTCTCTAGAATAACAGAGCGCAGATGGAATTCTTTTATTTGCCATCCCTAGATATATATAAAAATAATGTATCGCCTGAGGCTGAGTTCCCTATACATATGCTACTAATGTTACTCCTTGTTCTATAACTAATTAGCCACAATCTTCATCCAATCCTCCCTAGAGTTTAATCCTATTTCTACAGAATTCAAATGGCATATATACCATTGTTCCCTTTTTCTCCTCTTTATGTCCAGGTCACCGCCTCTCCTATTTATGTTAATTTTTTCAAGTATAAACCACTGAAACTGATCACAATTGTGTCCTACCCTTATGAAGTGGTCCGTTAGTGGCGCATTTTCCTTTTTCGTTCTTATAGCCGATTTGTGTTCAAGGAGGCGGGTACGTAATTCTCGACTGGTCTCCCCTACGTATCCCAACCCACATGGACAGATTAACAAGTATATAACATTTCTGCTACGGCAATTATTTAAGGTTGTGGCTATCATTGTTTTTCCTGCAAATATCACGCTTTTTCTTCAATACAATGTGGGCATATGGAACAAGTTCCACATTTGTAATTACCAGCTGCTTTTTTTCCTTCCAAAGTTTGTTGATTCTCCACTTTTATTGGATACGTTTTCACTAAAGAATTACGAATCGTTTTATTTCTCCTAAATGAAAAAAGTGGCTTTTGTAAATGTGTCATTACTCCATGGTTCAACATTTTCCAATTCTTATTAACTATATTTTTGATTTTATTACTCAAACTAGTGAACTGGCTCACAAAAACAACTCTATCAGTTGCCTTATTCTTATTTTTCTTCTCTTTATTCTGCTCCAACAAACAGTCCCGATTATAAAAACGGGCTCTCTTCAAGGACTGTTTGATAAGCTTAACAGGGTAGCCTCTATCCCTTAATTTTTCTTTAACAGCTCTGCATGATAATAAAAATCAGCCAGAGTCGTACAGTTGCGTCGTAATCTTAAAAATTCCCCAAAGGGAATATTATCCTTCTGTGAACGAGGATGATTACTATTATACTGTAATAAAGTATTTTTATCCGTAGGTTTAGTATATAGCTCCACCTGTAATTCATCTTCTGCGCACTTCACCCGGATATCCAAAAATTCAACATTGGAGTCACTATAGTGTGCTGTAAATTTAAGATTTGGGTCCCCTAAATTGAGCCACTGTAAAAACAACTCCAAATCACTGCTGGCACCGTTCCAAATAAAAATAATGTCATCTATGAAACGGTGCCAGCATGTGATATTCTCAAAGTAGGGTGCTATCTCATTGTAGATATGTATCTGTTCAAAAGCACTCACATACAGGCAGGCCAGACTGGGGGCACAGGTGGCCCCCATGCTGGTCCCCTTGATTTGTTTATATAATTCATCCTTAAACAAAAAAATATTGTTTTTAAGAATCATAGTAATGCAAGCCATAATAAAATACTTGTTACCTCCATTCAATTCTTCATGCTCCAAGATAGACGAAATAACCCGGATTGTGTCATCCTGGGGGATATTCGTATATAGGGCTTCAATATCCAGGGTGACCAAAAGCTGGGTCACCCTATTGAGGCCCTGTCCCTCAAAAATCGCAATGGCATGTGCCGTATCTTTCAAGTAAGACCTTTGTTTATGAACTATGGGTTTTAAAAAGAAGTCCACATATTTACTAAGTGGCTCAAGCATAGAGCCCAAACTGCTCACTATTGGGCGCATCGGAGGGTCCAATATACTCTGGTGCACTTTCGGCAATCCATAAATTGCAGGAAGAACTGGGTGCATATTAAGTAAAAATTTATACTCATTCTCACATATCCATCCCTCTTCTCTACCTTGCCTTAAAAGACCTGCTACTTCCTTTTTCTGATCATTAATTGCCGATAGTCGTATTCGTTTATAATGGTCTTCAATGTTGAGGAGTTCTCTCATCCTTCTTTCATAATCAGTCACATCAAAGACCACTACTCCACCGCCCTTATCTGCGGGTTTGATAATATACTGATCACTATCTTGTAAAGACTTTAAGGCTTTCCTCTGACTTCCTGGAAGGTTGTTATTAAAATTAGTGTCTCTACCTCTCATATTCTTAATTTCCATTTCCACTACTCTTTCAAATAGTTCCACATTCTTGTCTATCTGAGCTAAGCTTGGTGTGAAATTGGATTTCGGTTTAAAACCTGACACGTTGTGTCCTGGCTCATATGTCTTATCCTCAAAAAATCTTTTTAATCTTATTCTTCTAAAAAAACTCTTCAAATCATTCTCTAACTCAAATGTGTTAGGGAGAGCTGAAGGAGCAAAACTAAATCCTCTCCTCAGTACCTCCTGTTCTTCCTGGGTCAAAACCTTATGGGATAGATTTATGATAGGGAATTCCTCTACCTCCAATATCTTTTGTTTCTGGTCGCTAGATAGTCCTGTGCTCCATAATTTTGAGGTTGATGGTTCCTCATGGGTTCTTCCCTGTGGTAATTCCTGTGTATTCCTTGATATTGAAGCCCTATATACGAATATCCCCCAGGATGACACAATCCGGGTTATTTCGTCTATCTTGGAGCATGAAGAATTGAATGGAGGTAACAAGTATTTTATTATGGCTTGCATTACTATGATTCTTAAAAACAATATTTTTTTGTTTAAGGATGAATTATATAAACAAATCAAGGGGACCAGCATGGGGCCCACCTGTGCCCCTAGTCTGGCCTGCCTGTATGTGAGTGCTTTTGAACAGATACATATCTACAATGAGATAGCACCCTACTTTGAGAATATCACATGCTGGCACCGTTTCATAGATGACATTATTTTTATTTGGAACGGTGCCAGCAGTGATTTGGAGTTGTTTTTACAGTGGCTCAATTTAGGGGACCCAAATCTTAAATTTACAGCACACTATAGTGACTCCAATGTTGAATTTTTGGATATCCGGGTGAAGTGCGCAGAAGATGAATTACAGGTGGAGCTATATACTAAACCTACGGATAAAAATACTTTATTACAGTATAATAGTAATCATCCTCGTTCACAGAAGGATAATATTCCCTTTGGGGAATTTTTAAGATTACGACGCAACTGTACGACTCTGGCTGATTTTTATTATCATGCAGAGCTGTTAAAGAAAAAATTAAGGGATAGAGGCTACCCTGTTAAGCTTATCAAACAGTCCTTGAAGAGAGCCCGTTTTTATAATCGGGACTGTTTGTTGGAGCAGAATAAAGAGAAGAAAAATAAGAATAAGGCAACTGATAGAGTTGTTTTTGTGAGCCAGTTCACTAGTTTGAGTAATAAAATCAAAAATATAGTTAATAAGAATTGGAAAATGTTGAACCATGGAGTAATGACACATTTACAAAAGCCACTTTTTTCATTTAGGAGAAATAAAACGATTCGTAATTCTTTAGTGAAAACGTATCCAATAAAAGTGGAGAATCAACAAACTTTGGAAGGAAAAAAAGCAGCTGGTAATTACAAATGTGGAACTTGTTCCATATGCCCACATTGTATTGAAGAAAAAGCGTGATATTTGCAGGAAAAACAATGATAGCCACAACCTTAAATAATTGCCGTAGCAGAAATGTTATATACTTGTTAATCTGTCCATGTGGGTTGGGATACGTAGGGGAGACCAGTCGAGAATTACGTACCCGCCTCCTTGAACACAAATCGGCTATAAGAACGAAAAAGGAAAATGCGCCACTAACGGACCACTTCATAAGGGTAGGACACAATTGTGATCAGTTTCAGTGGTTTATACTTGAAAAAATTAACATAAATAGGAGAGGCGGTGACCTGGACATAAAGAGGAGAAAAAGGGAACAATGGTATATATGCCATTTGAATTCTGTAGAAATAGGATTAAACTCTAGGGAGGATTGGATGAAGATTGTGGCTAATTAGTTATAGAACAAGGAGTAACATTAGTAGCATATGTATAGGGAACTCAGCCTCAGGCGATACATTATTTTTATATATATCTAGGGATGGCAAATAAAAGAATTCCATCTGCGCTCTGTTATTCTAGAGAAATATATATTTTAGTGTACGAGGATGATTTATGAATGATCCGGTTACAGATTGGCATGTGTGATGGTGAAATCTACGTTAGAACCGAGAGTTTTATGTTTTTACATCCGGGATCGAAAAAGCAGCATCAGCACAAGACGCAACCACTAGGCTCGGGCTAACCAGTAGGAATTGAGTTGGCTGCATTTAAATTAGAGAGTTTCCGGGTAATTCCGTCGATAGATGATAACGAGCAGGACGGATGTGCGATACCTCGGCGGTAATCCTTTAGGTAAGAACAACCGGAGTCACAAAGATTTGACGAGTTTGGTAGTAGTAGTGGGCAGATAGAAATGCGGTATATCCAAAGGAATACAACATGGGGTTTTTGAATCGCGGGTACTTTTGATGTTTGCTAATGCAGCCGACAATAAACGGAATGCAAATAGCGATTTTCTGTTTGTTTTACATTCTACAGCACACCGGGAAAAGAGGAGGACGTGATTGCCCCTCGATTTGCGAGCAAGTTATGACCCACAAGGTAGTGTGAATAATGAGATTACAAACTATGAGACATTATTTCATAGACAATAGGTTTGAGTGGTCTTCCTCCCTTTTTTTCGAATAAGGAGAGTGTCTTAATTGAAGTTTGGTTTCTTTGTTTTAGGTGCGAGGATTGGTACCACGAGAGTCATTATTCCAAAATTGTATTGACTCCAGTTAATGAGACATTGTCGACCTAGGTGTCATAAACAGTCTCCGTACAGCGAGGTAGGAGTGTGTTGAGTCTCACCTAGAGGGATCGGTGGGTGACGTTTTAATTAAATTAAGTGTCTTGAATTAATTACTGACACAGGTCTGTTGCTTTATTCCATAAATAGGTTGAAGCCCTGGCAGTAAATCGGACCGAGTAAATTATTCAGAAAATTGTGGCATTCGAGACTTTAAGAGATTTTTCATTCGAACATAGCTTATCCATAAATAAGGTACTTAATGTGGAATATAATCTATGTTAAGGTACATAAAAAATGTGAATGAGGTTTGAGCTAATATAGGAGTTAGGAAAAACAACTAATAAATAATAGGATAATAATAAAATTAATCCGATAGGGACATATGCAATATAATGACTGAATTGGGGGTAGGTTTTTAATGATGGAATTGCATGATTTTATGTGCATATATAATGTTGATATACTATAGGATTTTTGCTAAACACTTTAAGAATATAAAGAAAATGTGAAGTTTATACACAAGTATGATGCTATGTGCATGTATTGGGGTTAGTTGCATGAGGTGTTTTTGAGGTAAAAATGAAATATCAGTTATCCTTGTTCTTATCATTACAATATGTGTATTAAGCACTATGTATTAGACAAATATAGAAATATTGTTTTATACATATATATTTGTTTTACACAGGATTTTCTAACCAAGGAATATTATAGAGAAAAAGTATATAAGTGTCTTGAAAAAGATGGACTAAATATTTTCTAACCATCGAAACGCATCGACGCAAATTGATTACATAATCCTTGGAGGAACGTGATTCTGTAATTGCTTAAATCAAAAGGGCATTCAGACCGTGTCCCTATATTTGGTTGTGAAGGATATGTATTGAAAAATGACCAATTTGAGTGTCTAATATTTTCTTTTCTCTTGTGTGTGGGGTATAGTGTCATCTGTGTTTTGTGTAACGTTGTGATAGCTGTTTGTATCCATTCTATGAAGTGTATGAAATATATTGATGTTTTTATTGTGATTGAAAAATCAGATTTTAATATTTTTTGTGATAACAGGATTTTAATTAAAAAATGTTTTTTAATATTTGAATTATACGAGTCAGTATCTGATGTTATATGATATGGATTGGAGTGGATAAGTAGTAAGTTTTAAGTGAATAGCAATAGTTGCTTTTCCTATTAAGCAACTATTAAAGTGTGTTAGTATTTTGATCCAAGGGGAAACATTTCTGTTTTACTTGTGAAGAGTACCTTATTCCCTTGGTTGCACAAGGGGTCTCTCTCTATTTCTATATACATCTTGTACTTCACCAATCCGCTGTTCAACACTTGATACTCTAGACTCCAAGGTGGACCATTTTTCTTCAATGCGCTGAAGCGTTACTTTAGTTTCCATCACAAAAGGCTTCAGATGTTTAATCTCTTCCATGAGGTCCTCCAATGTCAAGGGTATAGGAGACTTCGTAGGGGACCCAGGATCCTTTTTTTGTCTCTTTGTAGAAGCATTAGTGTCCTTGCGTACAACTGGCATTGTTGTAGATGAAGCAACAGTCTTCTGATTGACAGACATAGAGGCCTCCATAAGAAACTCTAAAAAACAAGGCTAAGGTGAGAGCGCAATAACACAGTGTCAGTGTATGACTTGCAAAGTTACCTGAAACAACGTGGTATGGAGGAATGGAGCTGAGAATGTTAGTGCACACTGAAGTCCACTTATTCAAGAAAAACAATTAAAAATCCAAAGATACACCGAGTGTCTCTTAGTAACACTGCTCTTATTTAATGAATGTCCAGTGTGTAAGCATATGCCTGGCAAGTAATTTATATTTCAGGTGTCTCCTCAGCATTAGATAGTAGCATATACTCTCATAGCATTAGGGTCATGGCAAGACTGATATATATTATGAGGAAGACCATGTTTAGAGCCCATAATGCCTCCATTGTCATGTTGGAAGTAAAAATCTTCAGAGCGACCAGGCGAGAAAGTCTACTCCGTCGCGCTCTCGTTTAACAAAATAGCGGCCGCAGCCGTCAGGACCTGAGGCGCGCAACGCAGGAGAGCCAAAGCAAGGTAAAAACGGCTAGAAATTAGCCGAAAAGAAAAATACATGCTCTCCCTGCGTTCGCGACCCCAGACCTCCGCAACATGCTTCTTCTGGAGACCAACCGCCGTCCGTATAATGCAAAAGTCTCTGGCAATGCACGGAGCTTCACATACCTGCGGCCATCTTGCGGTGCGGCTCGACCACGCCCCCCTCCATTTTAATGGTCTGTCATGTCTAACTACTTCATATCCTCCTGGTAAGCAGGCTATAAAATCTGGGTCAAACGCTGCATCGGCCCAGGTCTCTGATAGGAAGGCGATGTCTGTGTTGCTCTCGTCCATAAATTCGACAAACTTGACAGCATGTTTAATACGAGAGAGTGTATTAATCAAAAGACATTTGACTTTATGGGTGTCTTGGTCTTTGTTCGTTTTATAGACGAGATTAGCCGAGGCATTTTTTGCATTGGTTTGTTTGGACTGAGAATCTAAAAACAGATATTGACAAATATTACATGATGTCTTTGTTACTATTATAGTGGGATCTAAGCGTGTACATGGACTTCCTTTACCTTGTCCGTTTAGTGCCAATAACGCCTCCTTGGAGTACTTCAGGCAGGAAAACCGACCAGGGGTTCTGGTGCTCGGCACTGTCCAGCCGCTTCTGGGCGCAGACGGGTTTGCCTTCGGCACTTCCGGGCCTCTGAAGTAGGCCGTAGTGTCGGGGCGTGTCTGATTGAAGGACCTTCCACCAATAATCTGTGGGCAAATTAAAAAAACTAACTGGGGTCCAGCAACTGCAGTCTGGAAGTGCAGGCTAACATACACTTCCAGACTACTGGTAACAAATATCGAGTTAAAATACCAGTGGAAAAATGTACAAAAGCATAAAACCAATAAAAAAACACTGTAGCCTCGTAACGGCCTGCAAACACTACGGGAGCAAGGCACCTCTCAATATGGCTCCACAAAGTCTACAAGAAGGAAATGAACTGTCGCCGTAGGTATGTGCATGAGATTATGCACTTTGTCAGGTTGATTCATTAAGCAGAGCCTGGGAAGCAACAGATGTAACAGATAATAAGAACAACAGAAAGTTTTGTTAAATTTTCTCTTTACTTAGTTGCATTGGTATTCCTCCTTACCACTGTTCTACAGTTAGTAAGTCATGTCCTTGCGCCAAGACTTCGGATGCACTGGCAATAACAGCCCTGCATCATGCTTTGGGGATTTAAAACAAAGTACAAACAATGCCTTTGAAGGAAAACAACTTAAGTTTATTTCAATGTTAATAATCTTCCATCAAGTAAGCTCAACAAGGCATTGCATCCAATGTATGTCATGACCTTTAGAAGTCCCTTCTTCGTGGCATTTGCATTACACAGTCAATGCCATATAAGCTTCAAATTAAGATACATGCAATGATCTCACATTATGTACATTACCATACCAATAACAACGTTATGACATTATTCACATATTGGGGAATAGTCACCATTCCCAGTGATGAAATAAAGAATTTATTTAAACAAAATCATAGGGGTAGAGCATTCTCTTACTTGGCCCCTTACTACTGGAATAAACTACCCACTCACATTCGGAAATGTACAGATCACCTGCTTTCCAGAAAGCTTCTCAAAGCCGAGCTATTTCCATACTAGCTCTGCCTTGTCAGTGTTCACTCCTGCACTGAGATACCCCTTCCGGGATGATACAAGCGACATACAAGTTAAATTAACATAACATAATTTATCGTGAAATCCATTATCGCTTGTATGTTTCACCACGTAAGCTCTTACTATGCATTGTTCTAAGCCTGGAGAGTTTGTTCTGAATTCCGTTCTCCGATGGTCATGTTAAATAAACTATATTGTACCAGTGACTATCCTGAAGTAGTAGCACCAGAGATGATTTCCTATTCTTACAGCATCATTCTATGTAGTCCTCAACGTTGACTGTAGATTATCTACTTTTTTTAAATCGTTTTATCATTTCAGAGAAACAGCACAACGGGAGAGGGGAAAGGGCTTCACAGTACAAAGACTATACATTCAATAGCACCACAACAGAGTACGTAGGAAAATAATCAGTAGCATAGGAGGCAGCTAAATATACAATAGAGCACCTTGACGATATTCCATGGGGTTACAGTAGATATATGTTGGCAGGAGACATCGATAATCATATGTGGGCAGAAAGCTCCCCGGAGGTGGAGCATGGAACAGTAATGCAATCTTGGCAGCACAGAAGTAAGGGAACCTCACCACGCACCCAGGGGCTAGAAGTGTCCCATCTTCCCCGCTCTCTGTCTATGTGGATAGATAAGTGATCGAGGGGACCAAATATCCTTGGGGCCTGAGCACACTGGCAGCATCTCCCAGTATGCCTCAAGCCGCTCCTGACAATAAGCCTTGTCTCGCAGCCAGCACTTCAGGGGAGGGGCGGGTCGTCGGCCCGAGTGAATGTCGACTCAGCATTGCAGTCAGAGGCCGAACTCAGGGTGGAACATCTTTAACATATCCCAAAAGAGCCACTGGAGGGGATCTCTGAGGGTAATGATCTGTGATCGTGACAGTGGTATTAAAAGCGCCAGAATGGGCTACTGCGGGATAGTCCCATGCGAGGTGTAAGAAGGTGACTGTGTCAGCCGTGCACGGGCAATACCGTGCATCCTCCGAGAGCCCCATCTTGTATAACCGAACAGGTGTACAATACATTCTGTGTATGAATTTAATGTGCAGGAGGCGGAATCCATAGTTCAGCGTGAGAGCACAAGATTGGGCACAGCAGTATAGATTCAGTGCATGGAGTGTAGGTGGGGCACTTGGGAGGGTGTCATGGAGGGATTTGGGGAGCAGCTTGGACTCTATGATATGTGACAACATCGAGCTCGGTTTAGTGCGGGTCTGTGAGTGTATGATGGTTTGTGAGGAATTGCCTTTCTTGGTAGAAATCAACCAATGTGTGGTGCTGCAGTGGTTTTAACTGATGTCAGACATCCTTGTCAGCCACAGTGGGGAGCATAGGGTGTCCAGCTACTGGTATTCTTGGCGAATACAGACAATCCATTCGGGCGTGTAAACACAGCCTATCTCAGGCCCACACTGTGCAGGCCACGGCACAAGGCGGCTGGACAGGTAAATACAGAGCTGTGCCCAGGGAGCAGAGGGCTAAACTATCAGACCCAATAGCTGTGTGCACTGGAATAGGGAAAGGTACAGCCAGAAGTGCGCAAGCTGTGCCTGTGCACAATGATGGTACAGATCCATATTGGGGGTTCAGTGGCCACCCTGCTCAAAGGGAAGGGTTAGTGTTACCCATGTAAGTCTTGGCTGTTTACCAACCCAGGCCAGAGCTATGAGGTTATCATACAGTAGGCCGAGTGAACAGCCCAGTTAGCACGAAACTGGGTGGCCGAGAATAGAGAAAGGAAGCATAAGAGGGCTAAAGTATCACTCATAGAAAAAAGAGGTCCCAAAGTAGAGCAGTATCCAGCAGTTGCAGACAGGTATATCCCAGGACCACCAACCATGGGTTAAGTGCATGTGTGCCTCAATCGAGCTAAAGACACCCCATTCACATGAAATAATCCCAGCCTCTTTGCCCAACGCCCCCGCACCATCACCACGAGAGGTCTAGCGCAGCAGATTCAGGTCATCTGTCTGTCATTGTCACTATTTCCACCAGATTCAGTTCTGTGGAGAGGCTGAGTGGTTCACCCCTGGGGGCTGCCAGTCTGTGCAAGAATGTCACAGCAGCTTCAGGATCAATGAAGGAATGTACCTTTCCATTAAGAGTAACACACAGCTTTGCCAAGTAAATCAGAGAGTAGGTCGCACCGATCTTCTGGAGGAGGTGCTTGCCAGCATAAACTCCCGGTTGGCAGACTGGACAGTAAGTTTAAAATTAGGGTGCAGAGCGATGGAGTTTTCCCGATAATGAAAGTCATGTTGTTCTCTAGCCAGCCTCAAGACGGGGGTTCCTGTCATTGTAGTTGAGCAGAAGGGCCACTATTGATTATGCTGATGTGCCAGGCGGAGGCTTGGGGCCCTGTGAGCAGTGTGCATGTTTAGTCGGGAAGATAGGTGACACAGTGTCCCCAAACAAGGAGCGGAATATAGTCTCTACATAATTCTCCCTTTTGTCCATAGTGGTGGACTCAGGGACACCCAGAATGCAGATGTTATTCCGCCTCGACCTTGCTTCTAGGTCTTTGTTCTTCTTTAAATCACATCCAGGATCTTCCCCATATGCAGTAGATGCTCATTTGTAGCCGTGTGGGCATCCTCCACCTTAGGTACGTGATTCTCAAGCTGATCGATACTGTAATTGTGCTTATCCAATCTCTCCTTGATATGGCTAAGCCTATTAGTGAGAAGGTCAGTTTTGGCATGTATAGTGTGGAGACTGCTTTTCAGATCTGGGAACATGTCCTTGATGTCTCAATCAGGGGTGGAGGAGCTAACGATGCTGCGCCACCTGAGACAGGTCACAAAGTTACGAGTCTGAAATTCTAGTATGCTGCCTGTTATCAGATGATATCTTCGACTGTTCATTGTCATGTTTAGCCCTGGGTGGAGAAAGGGTGAGTTGCGCCACCAAGTGTCAGCTAAGGTGTTGTGCGGTGGTTGTCAGAGTGGCTGTTTGACAAGGAGGGCCCATGTTTGCGGGGCATTGGTCCTTCCACACCTCAGCACATTACATGTCACAGGGGGGGCATGAGCAGACTCAGGTCCTGGGGGGTCTTCCAAGACCGCCTGTGAGTGTCAGTCTCAAACATCATTCACACTGCAGCTGCCCCCAATCCAGTGAGCTGTCAGTCCCCATGTCCAGTTGGCCCACCCTGACTCCTCAGTATCATTCCCTCAGGGCCCCTAGATTAAAATTTGCCCCGCAGTAGTGGAAAGAGCACTGCTGCTCCTGGGCCACACATCCAAGTGCAATAAAGTTTAGAGGAGAAGGCAGTTATACCGGTCCCAGTCGGGGCCTGATAAAGGTTTTCAATCATTCATGATGTTGTGCTTGCGGCTGGTCCCTGGCCGCATCCTGCTGCTCCCACAGCCTGAAACCTCCCTTCAAGCAGCCATGCAGAGAGAGAGAGAGAGAGAGAGAGAGAGAGAGACTCATTTCCCCGGCAGTGCGGCCACCAGCAGCCGTCCCGCCTGCCCAGCTGGCCCTCTGCAAAATGGTGTCATCCGCGCCGACTGCCCGAGGCGGGCGTTGGGCATATTCTTCTTGGCCTCTGGAGGGAAGTGACCAGCCTCTCCTTGGAAGTCTGAGACTCCAGGTCCTCGTCAGTTCCGACTAGGTTGCAACCCAGGCACAGAGGGGCAGCACACTTTTTCTTCTATGTGCCACTCCCTAGTGGAAGTGGCAGGCCAGACAGCTCGAGAGCAGAGCAAGTAATCTGGCCAGCCGGTGGGATGGGTTTACATGGCCCTCTAAGCGGGGATAAATAACGGATTCTTATCCCAACAGAGCCACGCTAGGAAGCAACCATCTTGCTGCCCAGCGCTCCGGCCCCAGATTGTCTTCTTATTACAAAGAGAGTCATGCTCAGCCAATACCATAGTTAATTGTATTCTGCTAATACGTTAAGTAGTAATCTAATAAAAACTTATAATAACCATGGTTGTTCATTCCTTTAGGTATATGGTTATGCAAAGTATAAATCCATCACAAATGTTTTTGAGCTTATATTTTTTGTTTATCGTCCCCTAGGGTTATTTTCAGTATATGATCAATTATTTGAATCCTGACTTGTGATATATTGTTTTTGGTTTCCATAAAATATCTTCACGCTAGCAAGGTCTTTTGATTAGTTTGTACTTTGAAAGCTGTTTATTAAACTTAATTTTGGCCCGTTTCATTGTTTTACCTACATAGTAACTTTTTTATAGCTACTGCTCGAATTATATATATATTATGGTTTGATTAATTAACTAATAGTAGATTTTACGCTATAGTTGATGGATTTTATCCTATTTTGCTTGAAAACTGCAATGCGAACAGCTGAAACATGGGTAACATGGCTGTCAGTATTCTATGTTGTATATAAAGACCTTAGGCAGCCTATTATTTTACTTTAAAATATTAGACCATAAGGAGAGCCAAGCAATACAAATCAAATTTACCATCACTTTTTATTATTAAAAATAATAAACATGTCCTATTCTAGCATGATAGAATACAGGAATATCTATCAACAGTTCACAGAAATTATATTCTCACAATAGCAAACAAAAAAAATACACAACAATATATTGGCTTATATTGTGGCTAATTCATGGTAGGATCGTGATAAGATGATGGGACAAGATGATCTAGTTTACTCATAGAATAGGACATATTTAATGGAGTCTTTAGTAATCTGTTCTGATTTCCAAATTTATATTTTTGATAATAAAAAAGTGATGGTAAATTTTATTTGTATTGCTTGGCTTTCCTTATGTTATAATATTTTAAAGTAAAATAATAGGCTGCCTAAGGTCTTTATATACAATATATTTTCCCTTCCTTGGGAGCGTTGATCATTGTTGTTTCCAATTTGTCAGTATTCTATGCAAATTATTTGCTGCTATTTTTTCTGCTTTGATACACAGCTCCATATATCGTGATTCCTTTTAAGCACAGACCTCAATTCAAATTTCGAAAGCTGTATCAATTACTTTTCTCATGAAAGGATGCCTCAATATTTCTTCACTATTTTGTACTGTTTGTGAGAATGGTAAACTAGAATTTTGGAACTAATAACCTTCTAATCCGGTTTGGAGTCAATATGGAGAAGTTGCTAGAGTTAGTTGTCCTCCTTGTAAATGTATTCATTATAGTTCCTTTTTCAAATTGGTGCCTGAGAATTTAAGATTAATCAGATTTATTTTTTGGGGATCTGAATATAGGCCATACCCCGAATTACACATTGTGGGTGAAAGCTTGTTTATTGCAGAAATTAATTACGTTCAGCTTGTTTCCAGGACAATTGAGGCATTGAATTAACTATCTACCATTAAAATGCATATCATTATATGCTTCTATCCAGGTAGAAAAAAACTCATTTAAACAACTAGAAAAAATGGGGAAAGGGATATTGTCTCAGAGATAAGGCAGCATATAAAGCGCTCTTAGTACCTTCCGAAAAAAAATCCTGAGAGCACGGGTGGACGCTTTTACTGACCACATTGAAAAATATAGCAATTCCAGTAAAACAATATTCTAGATAGTAAAGTCATTTCTCTCACGGGCTGAAAATGTGGAAGACTCACAAGCAATGGGTGATAATCTCTCCAATAATTTTCAGGAGAAGTTAACTAACATCTACTTAAATCTTGTTACCGATAATGCTGCTGTGGTCTATTCCCCCAAATAGAAGTTTCTTTAAATCTAGAGAGACAAGAACTAACAGATTTTAATGAGATTCCCCTGGTAGAGTCAGAAGCAACACTTTTGAGGGCCAGCTCTGGCTCTCCAGTAGATCTTTTTCCCCATAGAATTCTCAAACTTGGTGCAACTTTCCTAAATCAACAGATACATCTGGTTTTCAATAAGTCTTTGAAATCAGGCATTTTTCCCAGAATTTGAAGAATGTGTTACTTCTTTTGCTGCTAAAAGAAGCTAATGCAGATCCAGCCTGTCTGAGTAACTAGACTAATATCTCGTCTTCCAGTGTTGGGGAAAAATGTTGGAACAGGTAGTTAATACACCGCTATCACAATTTATAGAGAAAAGTGATATAGTGAATTATACCCAGTTTGGGTTCTGCAAGGGTTTTAGTACAGAAGCAGTGGCGTAGCTGGGGTGGGGGGGTTGGTCAACCCCGAGCAGCACTCTTTTTGGAGGCAGCGGAGGGGAGCAAGTCGTGTCTGTCGACTACCACCATCCCCCCGCCCCTGAGAACAAGTCGTCCGCCCCCCCCCCAGAACAAGTCATCCGTCGAAAGCCAGCCCCCCTGCTCTTACCTGCACCCAGCGGCAAACTTAGGGGCCGCCCCGGGTGGCAGTAGGTCTAGCTACGCCATTATACAGTAGTAGCTGTTTTGGAGGTCACAGAGCATATTATAACGAATTTGGACACAGGGAAGAAATCAGTGGTCCTCCTTTTGGATCTCTCAGACACTTTTGATATGGTCTCTCATGTGATCATGTTGGCGCACTGAGGGATGCAGGTACGGCCAACAGCTGGCTAAAATGATGCATTTACCTCAGGTTTTAAGGAATTGAGATGCAGGGTACCTCAGAGTTCTTCACTGAGCCCTATGTGGTTTAACATTTGCATGGCACCATTGGGGAAGGTCATGGAGCATTGGGGTTTCAACCTTGTATCCTATACGGATGATACCCAGCTGATGTTGTCCTTCAAGCAAATGGATAACAGTGTGTTTGAGAACTTGAACAGATGCCTGAATTATGTGGAAAATTGGATGAAATGCAGTTGTCTGAAGCTGAATTCACACAGTCCGAAATTCTGATCTTTGGAGACTTTGCCTCGTCCAATTTTGGAATGCTGTAGCTGAAAGACCTGAGGCTCCACCCAGTTCCCCAACGAGAAGCTAGGAACTTGGGCATAAAATTGGACACTGACCTCTCCTTTAAACTACAGATAAGGGGAATCACTTCTACCTGTTTTGCACTATTGCAATCTTTAAAAAAGACATTGAATTTTCTCCCAGGACATTTGCGAATAACAGTGCTAAATGCCCTAGTTACCGCAAGGCTGGATTATGCTAATGTTCTGTACTTCAGACTCCCTTTGGGGATTTTAAATAGGCTACAGTTGGTTTAAAATGCAGAAGCTTGCCTAATTCTGAATAGCCGAAGGAGACAATCTTTCATGCAAAGTCTTAAGCAACTTTACTGGCTTCCGATAAATCAAAGTGCTATTTTTAAGGCATTTACTATCACCTATAGAGCTCTGCATCAAACCAGTCCTCTCTATCTGCAGAAGCGATTCAGGAAACATGAACCAAGCAGGGCACGTTCTTCTTTCAATCTACATCTGGCAGCAAAATATGGAATTCTCCGACAAAAGAGCTGAGAGACCTAGAGTCTGAGAAGTCTTTCAAGGCTGCAATGAAAACACATCTGTTTAGGGAACTCTGAGAATAGACCATCTCACCAGTCTACTGAATTAGCATCTGGTCTCTTCCACAGAAGCGCTTGCGCGTGTATGTGTCGATATTGGTATTGATGGCGAATTGTTGGACCCCTTCACTGTGCTAGCTGCCTGAAGATAATATTTGGTATGATATGTGAAGTAGTTGAAAAGGTTTTACTTGTGTTGAGTTGTTCCTGCTGGAGGATGACAAAAAACGTACTTTGAAGATCCTCCACATGGGCAATTGAAGAATAAAGGTTGATAATGTCTATCATAAATAAGATATAACCGCCTGCTTGCAGTTCAAGATCCTTTATGCTAGTCAAAAAATCGTGAGTACTTTTAAACAAATAGGACATAAATAATCCTCATTGATAACTAGAGGTTGTGCTAGAGAATTAACACCATCTATTATTGATTGACCCAGAGTATGTGATGACTCTTTGTGTATCTTCAGCTACCAGTAGAAAACTAGTATATCTTCAATTTAGTTATCATTTTACAGTATTAGTGTAGAACGTAACAGAAGAGGAACTCAAAAGAAGTACAGAATGTATAAAATACATTTAGTGGGCTACTTACTTCAGGATTACTGATCTGATGCGGACAATGTGTGAAATGTGCATCTTCACCTATTTGCTGTAACAGTGGGTAGTCAATAGACAGAAGTTACAATGCAGGACAGTAAAGTGAATTCTCCATTGCCAGCAGTGATCTGCGTACATTGCATTGAGTCCAGATATGCATGTTTTGGGCATGATTCACAAAGTGCTTTTTGTAGTAGGTAAAGTAGTACTACAGTAGTACTACCTACTTACTACAAAATGCAATTCACAAACCTCAGGGGGTAACTCTCCACCTCCTCCTCTTCTTGTTCTCTTTTGGGAAATACTCACATTAGAGCCCATATTTATCATGGGTTTGTGTTGCACTTACCCCACGCAAAGGGGCTTAAGGGCGACACAAAACCTTAAATGATATTTACCAAGCTATGCAAGACCACCTTGCTTGACCCTGCGTGGCTTGGTTAATGTAGAGTAACGCAAGGCAGAGGAAGTTGCTGCCTTGAGTTACTCTGTCCCGCATTACATGGGGGAAGCGTGGGTGTTCCCATGCATCCGCCCATCTATTTTGTCACATTCTCAGATGTACTATTAGTGGAAGACCTGGGAATGCGTCAAAATGCTATGCCTCTGTCAGGGAGGCGTAACGAGGTTACACAACACACGTAGAAAGAGGAAAATGCTTCTGACAATTGTTTTTTGTGCAGGAAGGTATCCCTTCCTGCACAAAACACAATCCTGCCTTGGTGCCAGAATGCCTGCATTGGCGCTAGTCAGCACATTGTGCGCTAGCACAGGCAGAGAGCAGGGATGTGCTGTATAAGGTTAAATACAGCACATTCCTGCCCTCTCCTTTCACGTAGCGCAGCAAGGTGGCGTGCTGCGTTGTGTGAAAATTTTATAAATATACCTCTAGATGTGAGAGGGGCGAGGGGGAGTGGCTGGAAATGGGGCATACTTACTTCTAAATGGGAAGGGCGTAGGGAGGAGTAAGTAGGAGCTGAGGTAGGGTTAAGGAAGGGTTTAGGAAGAGAAGTGCATCCACCCACAAAAGAGTATGCACACTGCTATTCACAAACTTCTCTTCTAAAGTTACTTCTAAAGTTACTAAAGTCAAAAAGGACCCACAGCAGTAGAAAATGTACTCCAGCTCAGAGTTAATTAACTAGCATATCGGCAACCACTGGTACACTCTCTTATAGGAAATAAAGGAGGTAGGGACTAAAAACCCATAGGAAATAATGTTAAATTAAATCAAAATATTTCATTTAGTGTTAAAAATGTAAAAAAATATATAATGTTAAAAGATTTTAAAAATAAAACATTTATTTGAAAATATTTTATCAAACTTTTTTGATTATAAAATTAATGTAACATTAATCTGCATTAGATTTTATTTAAATTACTTTTAATGAGTTCTATACATCACTTTTATAATACATAAAACTTTTTTTTACTTTAAGTGTTTTTTTAATTCAAATGCTAGAAAAATATTAATTTAATATATTCAAAATAATTAATTTTAGAATTTAAAGTTAAGTTAATAGTGCTGTAGCATTTTTCATTTTGTTTTACATTTAAAATAAATATCTAAAATAAACTTGCTGGGTCTGGTGGCTTAGTGGACTAATGCATCCCTCCAGGGACCTGTTTTTGGTGTCATGGTCACAGGTTCATTTGCCGGCGGGTCCACTTAGCCTTTCATCCTTTCTGAGGTCGATAAAATGAGTACCATTGAGTTGGGTAACAATAAACATATGTTATTCAGCGCCAAGATGTCCCTTTGGGGGTGAACGTGCGCTTTACAAATACACATGTTATGTTTTATGTTATTTACATTAGTACTTAGCATAACATATTATTACGTCTCAAGTTTAATAAACTTTTTTACTTTTCCCTATATTTTATCATATAGAGATTTCCACTGCCAGAGGGCTTTCTGTAAAAAGAGGCCAACCAGGGATAGGGGCAGAGGCTTGGTGGCTGTTGCAGCGAAAGCCTCAAGCAATTTTACCGGCCAGGGTTTTCAGCTGGTAAAATTGGTTTGGTGTTCCAACACTCAGGAAGACCGGCTAATAAAACAACAGGCCATTTGTGATTGGTCAGAGTGGAATTCCACACAGGAATTCAACAGTGCCCGACTTGTAATTGAGCCTTTGGTGGTGAATGTAGCATACGTCCCAGCATAATGTGAGAAGGGCCTCCTGCTGCCCTGTCGAAGCTGCCTACCACAATTCAAACATTCCTCAGTTAGAATTATAACAATAAACTACCAACTTATTCACATTGAAACAGACAACTGACAACTAATCTAAGAGATAGGCAAACCACACCATTTCCAACTAAAGGTGAATCAACAGTGTTAGAAACATAGGAGTTACCACTGTGAAGACAATCAGAGTCCTCTATATTTACCCCAAGCACGCCTCCACCTTTCAGGCTATGAGTAACTAGCCCCAAGAACAAATACTTCATCTACAAAAGGGCTCCCCAGAAGAAAGGTAACTTCCTGCAACCACATAGTGCACTCAGGGTCACTGAAACCACCGCATTCAAGAGCCACACTAATAAAGGACAAATGTAGCAAGCCGCCCGGCAACATTACACCTCCTCTACATAAAGAGACATCATAACTGTGATCTGTGGTTAAGAGTAGGTGAAGTGCCCCAGTTGCAAATCTGGATCTCTCATATCTAGTATCGGGCATGGGTTAAAATGGGACCCTTCATGCCAAAGACTGGATATCATACAAATACCCCACACCGGTTGACACTCTAGTCATAGCACCAAGGTCAAATACCCCCAGCAACTACAAAGAGTCGCCTCTCCATCTCCCAGAGCAAGTAAATGTTCACTGCGGGCTAGTGTATCCCAGATTATCAATACTGAATGGAGAAGAAGCATCCAGCAGCATCAAAAACTGCTAAGGGTGGCAGAACCTAAGGGTGAGAATGAACATCAGGCCAGAGAAGAAACATAAGAATGTATTAATTGTCACTTATTGCAGAATTGAGTTCTGTTCCCTGACACCCCTCTCCACCGACCTTACACTAACCTTTCTCTTCTTACTAGGAATGTCCATGTCATATTGCAGAGACACAAGAAAGCAGTGTTTTCCCTTGTATTCAGTGCATGTTTGGTGGCAAATAGAACAGCATATTTCATTTTATTCTGCAGAATCCTTTTCTTGACAGTTGTAAAGGATCTCCTGGTATACTGCAGAGCGAGACTGAAGTCTGAAAATACCATATGGAGGGCTCCTCCATACCACAAAGATCCTTTCTCATGGGCCTGTCACAGGACAGCATCTCTGTCACTGTAAGTGAGGAGCGTTGTAATGATGGGGTCAGGGGGGTCCTTACCGGGCACTGGCTGGGCAGCGAAAGTTCTGTGAGCCCTGCATACCTTGAAGACATCTAAAATAGGTGCTGTCCCAAAAACCCCTACCAACATAGATCTCAAGAATTGCTATATTCCAACTGTAGACATGAATGCCAGGCCTTCCACCTCTCATGTTATTCCACTCTGATCCCCACTCCAGATCCCTGTTTCTGCTTGTATCGACAGGAGAACCATTTCCATTTTCAGTAGTTTTTCCTTACCAACCCTGCTGACATCTTCCATATCTGACACGCGCCATATCCCACATTGTCGTTCGAGGTAGTCTGTTCAGCCAGATGCTCAAGAATAGCATTATTCCTTATGGTGAGCCTTTTGATTTCACCGTTGATTGGCATGAAATTGACATTCATGTACTTCAGGATTGTTTTCATTTCAAGGTCTGGTGCATCATTAGTTGAAGAAGCCAAACAGCCAGAAGCTTGATCTGGAATGTCAGCAGGCTCTGGGAAGTAGTTTCTTGCTGCCAAATGAGAATTTCGACTGTCTGTGATCTCCCTTACCCATGACTGAATTGGGCAGGAGCAAAATATTGAACATGGACAGAGAGGTTCCTCCTCTGCAATGGTCCAAATGACTAAGGAGTCAAGCAGCAGAAGAGGTGTTCCTAAATTCCTTCAACCACGAAAGTCATGCAGTGCCAGGCATCCTGGGGGGGATGCGAGGGGGGGGGGGGCAAGTAGCCATTAATGCAACTGGACATTTTAACTTTTAAACCACAGCAGGGTGTTACCCCAGAGTACATTTAATAAAACGGAGATAGTGATGCAGGAAGTAGGATAGCCAAATTGAGCCGCATAGGGGGAGATAAGTTATGCTGTAGTTTTGTCACCTCAAAAAAGGAAAAAAAACAATAGTCTGGGGTGGGCTAAAGGCAGCTGATGCTTAAAGGTGAGCTGCATCAAGGCCAGAGTGAGATCAACCACCCCAAGCAAGGTAACCTGTTTTCAAGTATGACAACACTTGAGAAGTAGCTCAGCTTGAACAGGGCTGTGAGTCTTTAAGAACCTGGCCCCGCTCACCACACCAAAACTCTGATGTAAGAGTGATGGCTGCCAGATGACACCAAGGAGAAGAAAGGCACAGATCCAGTGCACAGGCTCACACAGCCCCAGTAAGGGCTCCATGCCAAGGTTATCAGGCACAGAAGCACTCCTCTCTCCCCTGGGCACCTCTGTGGAGGAGAACATCATAGTGGGAAAGCAGCTCTCCGCTTGCAGCCTACACCATGACAGCAATATGTCCCACGGCTTCCATCACTAAATCAAAAAGTCCACTCACTATTAGGCTGTGAGGGGCCCATGTGCACCATTCCACTGGTGTCACTGGGAGAGTCTAGCTACCTCACTGGTCAAGCCAAGTCAGTCTAACAGAATCAAGCAGGCATTGGCAACATGCATGAGTAGGAGCCATACACTTGAGGCATCAGACCCAAGAGTCTGACTCACAAAGGAATCTTTAAAAAAAAATGTTTTATTAGATTTGTCTCATTAGCATTAACTTCCAAGTGACTTACATAAAGGCAAAATATCCATGTACACACTTAACAGGAATATTGAGCATGCTCGACACCAGTCCCTTATGATGCTGGGTTCATGCATGGAGGAGGTGCTGTGGTTCAGGCAACAGAGGGTATAGAAAAGAGAAACACAGTCATTCCAGTGATGTGCAAGCTCAGATGTTTGACCTCCTCAGTAGCACTGTCAGGCAATGCCACAGAAGGCTCAGCCAGGCCTCCAAGTATATACTGTATGACATGGCTAGGAAGGAGCCTAAACTCGTGAGAAAGATTGTCTGCTCCTCCTATGCAAGATCCAGGGGCGGGCCAGTGATGATGCCCAGCAGTATTTCTGTAGAGCTATGGTGTGGAGATGAGGATAGTACCATAAATTTAAAGAGGTTCTCACCACTTTGCCTCTAATTGGCTGCCTTGGTGTTTGGCTCTCTAGCACTTTCGGCAATGTCTCACATTGGTTCTAAGGTAAAAAATAATGTGGATGTTTTTGAAAAAGCTTTGACTTATATAAATTACACAACTGAGCTGCCATCTGTGACAGATCTGGGCCAGAGAGTGCTAGGGCAGTGAGAAGGTACTGGGCCTCAACTATAACAACTGGGATCTTTTGGCTCCATACTGTAGAATCCCCAGTTGGGAGTCAAGTGCCCCTTTTAGCACTAGAATCTCAGGATAGCTAGGCAGAGGAGACAAAAGGCTTAATCAAGGGAGGTGCTGTGGGCTATAGACTCAGAACTCAGCAATGCAATAAACACCAATTAATAAACCACTATCTAATCAGTATTTTTTCTTTTAAAAAGGAAAAGTACTTTATTACCCACAAGCTAAATACTATGCATACATTAAAAAAAAGTACAAGCTGGGAGGTGGACATGCCTATGGGGTACCCTCAAAAGAGCCTGACAAACCACAGGGGATGCACAACAGGTAATGATCCCATAGGTCAAGTAACACCATAAATGCAACCTGGACCCATATCCCAGAAGCACCTCTAATGGTTGGCCCACCAGCAGGCCCCAGCCTCTATTATCACAAAGCCCACTATGGACCTAGCACCAACCCGAGGTGCGTGAAATTAAAAAGTCACATCTTGTTTTTCCAGCGTGTCACCAAAAGACAGCAATGGAAAAGCATTTCAAGGCAATACCAACAATATACATTTGGTTTAACTTCCTATATTTACCAATTCCTTCATGTTGACTGTAACACTTTTATGAGAATAAACATTACAAAATATGAAACACTTTCATCAGGAATCTTATTTCTACATTAACCAGAATGCCTAAAAATCGCAAGGGACCTAAGGCTAAGGTCAGTGCATCACTAGAGCATCTGGACCTAAAGCTGTGCTTAAGAACAATTAAAACATCTCCGGGGGTCTTTCTATCTTGACCTTCCGAGATTATGGCGCCAGTGTTGGAATCATACAGAGGCTTATGAGAGTGAAGGGAAGGGGTAGGTCTATTCCAGCTCCTGAGTGGTCCCCAGCACAAAACAGCACGGCCGGAAGGCACCTGCCCTTCTTTGGGCACCGGAAGGAGCACATGTAAATTATTTCAAGCCCCTAAAACATCTGTGGCACTCCTTCCCGACCGGCCATGCTGCCTTTAATGCGTCCATGGGCTGCATATTTTTTTCTTTTCTGGTTTCTTTTGCTTTTTAAAGTGCCTGTGTCAGTGAGCTCCCCTCGTGAGTGCCTCTACTTCTCACAGACCAGCCATCTCCCTGACTACCACTGCACTTCTCTCCCTGTTGCTGGGCTGGGGAAACAGTGCTTTAGTTGCCCTCCCTTGTCTAGTTTCTTTGGCTCCGTCCCTCAGACATGGGCATGGGAATATGAAGGATGGACAACCCAGATGATGCGGGCAGTGCTCAGGAAGCCACCATAGCCATGCCCCACCACCTGGGGAGTTGAGTTGACTGTGTGTGCATTGGCACTGACATTTGTGCAGGTTCCTCAGGGAGGGCCGCTGCACAAGGCTTCCCGGGAATGTTGAGTGAGTAGAGCTCTAAGGGGCAAACAAATAAAGTGTGATGGCATTAAGACAAAGGCTGGTCCCCCAGGGGGTTCTAGAGACTTAAGGGCTTTCCAGGGATATATGAAACACCGCTAGATGCAGCAGGGATTTTCTGGGTCTAGAGGCCCTAGTAAAGGCTGCACGTGAGTGGCTGCGTTACTTTAATATTTCTGTGGCATTATGGGTCTTTTCTCGCAGGGTTTTTGGTTTCTTGCTCCTGGGGGTGTAGTCCAACCAACAGAAGGTTTACTTTAGGGTCTCCTGGCAGCTAAAACCACATTTTCCTAACAGAGTGTTTTCCTACAAGTTTGTGTGTAAGTGTGTGCAATTTTAAAGTGACTTTGTAAATATGTTAGAACACTCGCCTTGGGCAGCACAGCACCCACTACCGAATATAAGTGTGGTGTACCTCAATTTTGGAGAGAAATATATCACGGTGGAATATCCCACCAAACTTCCTAATTATTCCATGTGATGGTGATGTGTTTACTACAGCAGATTCCGTTATTTTTGTGTTTTCTCTTTTACAGATTAGTAGTTTGAAAACAGATACCAAATAGGTATGGTTTTGCATGCATAATTGACCAGCATGTACCGAAGCTTACATTGATAGGCACCTCCATTCCCCTTTTTAGTGCTACCAGCTAGGGAAAGCAATAAATCATTTTTTCTACTAGCCAGGTAACTTTTAACTAGCACCACTAATCCTTTTGACCCTACCACTCTCACATCTGCACCACACATAGTTTTTCACAAAAAAAGTGCTCCCGCGTCTCCGTTGGTTGCAGCACGCCCCGTCCCGCAGCAGGGCGGGAAGAACCCGTTGATGAAGCATGACACCGAATGAGCATTTGGTGTGAGGGTTATCAAAAAAACACATAGTGTTTCCCTGGTCAATTCATTGGGTTACACTCATTCCCACCATCCATCTATATATAAGAGTTTCAGATTAGGAAATATATTTACGTTAGTAGTAAAAGGTAGAATCTTTTTGGTTGTTTTATTTATCCAAAAGACATATTCAAACCCATTATTAATAGCTTTAGGCTTTCATTCGAAATCGACCATATTGGTAATTTATGCAAATAGAAAAGATTGCTACTGAACTTGAGCCTTTCAAATTAGAAAGGTAGAAATGTGCGAGACATTTGAACATCGACGTTACTTTTTAGATTTATTGATAGCTGTCAGACCAATTAAAGCAAAAAATAGAGGCTATGTTAAATTATGCATTTGTAAGAAAGAAGACTTTCGCATTACGTTTTTTTCCTTTACAACAGATTTTAGATACAATATCAAGATTATGCTCACAGAATGTCATCTGAAGGGGCAGCATAATGAATTGCAATCCATAAAAAAGAAAAATTATTTGTGTCCTAAAAAAACCTAAATATTTTAAGCATGGCGGTTGCTGCAGAACATATGCCAATGTCTTTACAGCAGCTCTACCCGAGACCGCAAAGAAAGGGAAATTCTTCAGTTTAGAAAAGTTGGCACACTAAGATACCAGCAATGTTGTAAAGAGATTTAAATTGCGACAGCTTGCTATGTGTGGATCCTAGATGTAGGAGAGTAGGATCTGCTTCACATGGGTACCCCCACTTTTTGCTGATGCTTCACTGTTTTTCGACTTTAGTCTGGCTGGGGCCCTGCTAATCAGAACCCCAGCCTAGCTGCTTCCTCTCTAAAATGGTTTCCATGTACCTTAGGTACATCTCTGATTGGAATCTGGAGTGCCTTTATAAGTCCCTAGTATATGGTATACTATGTACCCAGGGCATAGGTACCCCAGAGGCCTGCCAGGGGCTGAAGCATGTATTATGCCACCCCTGGAAGGCCAGCCAAAATGACACCACAGGTCTGCTACTGCAGCCTGGGTAAGGTGGTGCATGCACTCCTTACTGTGATATAGGCTACCTATATCACTACCATTGCACACACATATAAACCTATAAGTCACTCCTATGGCAGGCCTTTACAATCCTGAAGGCAGAGTGCTTGGTTTTTATGTGAGAGGGTGCCCCTGCATGAGCAGAGCCCTCTGCAGCATTCAGAGTCCCTCCTCTGATGCTGTTTGTGGTACAGCCTGGACCATATACTCTTAAGTGCATTATATCCTCGCGGTAGAATGCTAACTTTGGACTGGCTGCACCAAAACATGTCGTGTTTGGTGTCAAACATCTTGGAATACTACCCCCCGCCAGTTCTGGCAGCGGGGTAGCATTCCACCCTTCTAGAGGGAGAGACATGTACCCACCGGCCTACCCGGTAACTTCTTTACAGAGCCCTGGCATCACAAAATGGATGCCGCTGCCACAGACACGGGTCTGGCCTCCTGCTGCTGACTGAAACTCCGGCAGGGGAGGCCTGGACAATAGGTTTCCTGTCGAAGGGAGGTGTAACCACCTCCCAGACAGGATAATGTGTATTGGGGCTGGGCGGAGCACTCTCTGGTGCTTTGAAGTCCTGCACTGGGGGCACATTTGGTGTCCCTGTGCATAGCCCAGTTCAAACCGGTTGCAGGGGCTACCTGCCCCTGCTCTGGCGCGAAACTGGACAAAGGGAATGGGTGTAACCACCCCTCTTCCCTGACCCTCCCATAGGTGGGTCCCCAGAGTATGTCCAACCCCTAACTTAGTATAAGTATGGGACCCCAGTCCTTAGGACTTTAGATTACCCTGGACGAAACTCTGACACTGAATCCTGGACCTTCGACGCTCTACTTCAAGATTAGAGGACTGAAGAATCTCCCTTGGGGTCAAGGAGTGACTCCCTGCTTGGCAGGCACCTAAGAAGCAATTGTCCGGTCTGCATCGCTGAAGCTCCCGCCGGACGCCGAAGTCTTTGCAACACCAGAGGTAGATTTCCAGACTTCCCGAGGCTGCCCTGAGTCCCCAGTGAAGCTGAGGCCCGTAGCTGTCGTGGGTAACGTGGAACCGTGACCCCTGGACACCGAGAACTTTTGCAAGTGCATCCTCTTCCTGGTCTTTTACGAAGTTGTGCTTTGGGCTCCAAGTAGCCCACGCCTCCAGCACCGACTGCACCGAATATCACTGGCCTCCACTCCACGAGTGTCCTGTGAGCCAGCTCCAAGTGCGTCCACTTGAGGCTCCTTTGCGGTCGCTAGTCCGTTGGCTAGTGGGCCCTCCCGAAGGCAACTCTTCTTTTGCTTGGGCTTTCCTGGTTGCTCCAGACGTGCCCTGACTTACCCTCGCTGGGTGAGTCCCTCAGACCTTGCTGGTCTGCATCAACGTCCTTTCTTTGTTTCCACGTGACTTGCCGTTGCCAAGGCTTGTTGGGTCCAATCCGGTCGCCGACACCTCAGCAATCGACAGACGTCATGGGACAGCTCGAATCCAGCTCCTGGTCATCGTCGACGCCTCCTGGACCTCGTGGCTGAAGAGTCAAGATGACCGTCAACCTACCTGAAGCACCCGACATCGGTGGGCATCTGCTCATCGCCTTCCTGGTCACTGGCTAGTGACCCAGACTCTGTCCCCTCTGCTTTCAGGTTCTTCAGATCTTCGATCCACCCTTGGATCCACCCGGACACTTTCGACTTGGTCGCCAGCAGCCTGCTGCAGCAGATCGCCATTGAAAACGACGACGAAACCCGACGCCAAAAGACACCTATGCACCCGGCTTCCTGGGTGAGGTAACTCGAGTACTCCGGTGCTCCCGTGGGTATTGACTCTAGAACTGCCTAGTTCTAAAGGGATTTGCTCCAAGTCCTCTTCTAAGTGTCCTTTCCTTTTAAAAATCCAACCGCGACTTTCCCCATAGAAGTTAACGGTGGCTCGCGGCTGTGTTCTCACACTGCACGCGTCCCCCGTGGGTCCCCTGTGTCACTACCTTGGGTGGTTCCTTGGGGTCCAAGCACTTCTACAGGCTCTAGGCCTTGTGTCTAGCTCAGTCGTGGTTCTTATACCACTTTATTGGTATATGGTTTGGTACGCCCCTAGGGCTCAAACGTGTATTTGTGCTATTACTGTTGATAACTGACTTGTAACTTATGTACTTCGAACTCTAGCCTCATAAAGAGACTAGAGGGGTGTGTTTACGACTAAATACATATATTTTATATATATACCTGGTGTGGTCCTCTTTCATTTGGTCACTCAAGAGATTATAGACTGGTAAAACAAGCTGCTTTACATTCCTTCAAGACTTAGCCTGAAGGCTGCTCTCCATAGCTACCACTAGGATAGCTTTCAATAAAGGTTGTCTTTAACCTATCTCCAATAAGGGGTTGTTTGGACTGGTGCAAGGTGCCCACTATAATTAGTGGACAGCATATACCAGGCCAACTTCTCACATTGGTGTGCAGCGTGTGGGATTCCAGCTTGCTATTGTTTTACCAGATAATCTCAATTGAATTGATCAACTGAAAACCACTAAGGGTACCTTAGGTACATATAATTCAAGCTTAGTATACAGTAAGTTCTACTGAACTTAGAGTTGTGTGTTAAGGGCTAGCACACCCTTTCTACAACTCAAGAGAGTTTAGTAGGCCACACTAGAGTAGGTAGTGCATACACCACACCACACTAGTAATGTCTTCAAGGCCAGGAACCAGCGGGTCCCTGCCAGAAGCCCATGGGCTTCTTCCCTCCAAGTATGATAATCTCCCATTCTCGGAATTGAGAGAGTTATGCAAGATTAGGAATCTGAAGACCGACAAAAGTGCCAACACCCAACGTCTCATGGAGATGCTTCTGCTAGATGATCTCAGAAGACCCCTAGGGTCTGAAGGGGTAGGCAGAGAGGGTGGGGCAGAAGATGAGGAAGGGGCCAGGGGTGAACCAGCCCAGGACCTGCCCTCTGAAACTGGCCAGGAGGATGACAATGACCCTGACCTGGAAGAATGCAGCTATTCCTGAGGATGAGGAGGAGGATCAGACTGACCTCCCCTTTGTCCCCCAGGAAGACTTGTGAGTGTGCCCAGAAGGCCTAGATCTCCTTCTCAGGAGTCTAACCACTCTGACACCTCAGTAGGGACCTCTGTTTCCTCTCATAGGAGGGAATCCTCCAGTGAGAGGAAAGAGAGACTGCTCAAGTATGGAGAAGCTCAGTTGAGACTCAGAAGAGAGCAGTTGGCTATAGACAGGGAGTCCCTAGAGCTTGAAAGGCAAAGAAAAAGTTGGGACTAGAGTCCCATGGTGGCAGCAACTTCCTAGTGGTAGGGAAAGGTCTTATGACCATAGAAACCTGAGCAAGATTGTCCCTCCCTACCAGAGTGGGGATGACATCCACAAATGGATTTCTGCACTGGAGAGGGCCTGTAAAGTACAGAGGGTCCCTCAGGAGCAGTGGGCAGCAATCTTGTGGCTCTCCTTTGCAGACAAAGGTAGAGATAAGCTCCTCTCTGTTAGAGAAGAGGATGCTGATAATTATCCAGTCTTAAAAAGTGCATTGATTGATGGGTTTGGCCTAACAACTGAACAATACAGGTTAAAGTTCAGAGATACCCAAAAGGCACAGAATCAAGACTGGGTGGACTTTGTTGATTGTTCTGCTAAGGCTCTGGAAGGTTGGTTAGTGGGCAGTAAGGTATGTGACTTCAAAGGATTGTACAATCTTATCATGAGGGAGCAGATTCTTAATAACTGTCAAAATCAGCTGTTGCATCAGTACCTGGTGGACTCTGATCTGACCTCTCCCCAAGAATTGGGAAAGAAGGCAGACAAATGGGTCAGAACCAGGGTGAGGCAGAAGGTACAGAACCAAGGTGGTGACCCAAAGAAGCAAGATTCTAAGAACTCTGACAAGGGTGGGGAGAAGGGTAAAGACCAGAAGTCTTCACAAGGCCCCCAAAAATCTTCTTCAGGTGGGGATTCACAGTCTAACAAAGGGAAGGGCCAAAAGAAACCATGGTGCAAAGTCTGTAAGCAAAAGACACACTGGACCAGTGATTGCACCAAGTCCAAAGACTCTATTCCAGCCCCCACCAATGCCCCTAAGGCACCTGTTCCCCTAGTGCAGTTACAAATGGTGGTGGGAGTACACAAGCCAAGGGTTTAGTAGGGTTGACCCTGGGTAAGGAGATGAGCTCTGGCCTAGTCAGAGAACTCACTCAGGCTGTCCTAGTCTGTGATGGAGGCATGGATGTGACCTCCTCTGTGAGTCCCAGTAATCTGGGCAAGTACAGGCAACAGCCATTAATAAATGGAAAAGAGGCTTTGGCATTTAGGGACACAGGAGCAAGTGTCACCATGGTGACACAAGATCTTGTGGATCCTGGGCAGATTATACTTGGTGAAATGTACCAAGTGACCAATGCTAGCAATGTCAGAACAGACCATACTCTGGCAGTTGTTAACTTCTCCTGGGGAGGGGTAACTGGCCTTAAGAAGGTTGTGGTAAGTGCAGACCTACCAGTTGAATGCTTGCTTGGCAATGATCTAGAAACTTCAGCTTGGGCAGAAGTGGAGCTCAGGACCCATGCAGAAATGCTGGGCATCCCTGCAGATGTGTTTGCTGTGACCAGGTCACAGAGCAAAATGCCTAACACTGAACAGGCCTTGGATCCTGGAACAATGGACCAAGTGCCATCCAAGAGGAGGAGTAGTAGGGTAAAGGCAGTGCCTTCCCCTTGGCTCAGAAGGAAGATCAGTCTCTTCAGGGAGATGATCTCAGTCCTGAGGAAGGAACTGTCCCAGAGGAGCTTGAGCCTGATCAGGTTGAGTTCTTAGGGACAGGGGCCCTTCCAGGGCAGATCTGAGCCAGGAGCAGCAGAGCTGCCCCTCTCTTGAACCCCTCAGACAGCAAGCTGCTGCTGAGGCTGCTGGGAATGCTAGTGGTCCCCATAAAGTGTATTGGGATGATGGACTCTTGTACTCAGAGTGTAGAGACCCCAAGCCTGGTGCCACCAGGAGGTTGGTTATACCTCTGAAGTTCAGGGGCTTCCTATTGACCCTAGCCCATGACATTCCTTTAGCAGGTCACCTGGGCCAGAACAAGACTTGGGACAGAATTGTCCCACACTTTCACTGGCCCCACATGTCTGAAGACACCAAGGAGTTTTGTCGCTCCTGTGTAACCTGCCAGGCCAGTGGCAAGGCAGGTGGCACTACAAAGGCCCCCTGATACCACTACCTGTGGTGGGGGTTCCCTTTGAAAGGGTGGGGATTGACATTGTTGGTCCCATGGATCCCCAAACAGCATCTGGGCACAGGTTTATCCTGGTGGTGGTGGACCATGCCACCAGGTACCCAGAGGCTATTCCCCTTAGGACCACTACAGCACCTGTGGTGGCAAGAGCCCTCCTGGGAATTTTCTCAAGAGTGGGCTTCCCTAAGGAGGTTGTATCAGACAGGGGTGCAAACTTTATGTCTGGATACTTGAAGGCAATGTGGAAGGAGTGTGGAGTGACTTACAAGTTCACCACACCCTATCACCCACAATGCAATGGTTTAGTTGAGAGATTCAACAAAACCTTGAAGGGCATGATTAAAGGGCTCCCAGAGAAGCTTAGGCGAAGATGGGACATACTCTTGCCCTGCCTTTTATTTGCATACAGGGAGGTGCCTCAAAAGGGGTTGGCTACAGCCCTTTTGAACTTTTGTTTGGTCACCCTGTCAGGGGTCCATTGTGCCTGGTGAAGGAAGGATGGGAGTTACCTCTCAAGCCCCCAAAGCAGGACATAGTGGACTATGTACTTGGTCTCCGCTCCAGGATGGCTGAGTACATGAAAAAGGCAACTAAAAACCTTGAGGCTAGCCAGGAACTCCAAAAGCCTGGCATGACCAAAAGGCTGTACTGACTGTTTACCAGCCAGGACAGAAGGTATGGGTGTTGGAGCCAGTGGCCCCAGCAGCTCTCCAAGACAAATGGAGTGGACCCCATACCATTGTTGAACAGAAGGGTGAGGTTACCTATTTAGTAGACCTAGGAACACCCAGGAGTCCCCACAGGGTTCTCCATGTCAACAGATTGAAACCATATGTGGACAGGGCAGACATGGGCTTGCTCATGGCTACTGATGAGGGACAGGAGGAAGAGAGTGACCCACTCCCTGACCTGCTCTCACAGAACCCTGATGATGGGTCAGTGGATGGTGTAGCCTTGGCAGGCAGCCTCACTGCCCAGCAGCAAACTGATTGCAGACAGGTGCTCAATCAGTTCAGGCATATGTTCTCTCTGACACCAAGTCAGACCACCTGGTGCACTCATGAAGTGGACACTGGGGACAGTCTGCCTATTAAAAATAAGATTTATAGGCAACCTGACCATGTCAGGGACTGTATCAGGACAGAAGTCCAGAAGATGTTGGATTTGGGAGTTATTGAACCCTCAGATAGCCCTTGGGCTAGTCCAGTGGTCCTTGTGCCAAAACCTCACACCAGTGGTGGGAAAAGAGAGATGAGGTTTTGTGTGGACTACAGGGGTCTCAATGCAGTCACTAGGACTGATGCCCATCCAATACCCAGGGCAGATGAGCTAATAGACACTTTGGCCTCAGCCAAGTATCTGAGCACATTTGACCTAACAGCTGGCTACTGGCAGATCAGGCTAGCTGATGATGCAAAGCCAAAAACAGCATTCTCAACCCCTAGTGGGCATTATCAATTTGTGGTAATGCCCTTTGGTTTGAAGAATGCACCTGCCACTTTTCAGAGGTTGGTGAATACAGTCCTTACAGGTCTGGAAGCCTATAGTGCAGCATATCTAGATGATATTGCTGTCTTTAGCTCCACCTGGGAGGATCACCTGGTCCACCTCAGAAATGTTTTGGAGGCCCTGCAAAGGCAGGCCTCACTATCAAGGCCACCAAGTGCCAGATAGGGCAGAGTCAGGTTGTGTACCTGGGCCACCTTGTAGGTGGAGGCCAGGTTTAACCACTGCAGAGCAAGATCCAGACCATCATGGACTGGGTTGCTCCAACTACCCAGACTCAGGTGAGAGCCTTCTTAGGCCTGACTGGGTACTATAGGTGATTTGTCAAGGGGTATGGATCAATAGTGACACCCCTGAATGACTTAACTTCCAAGAAAATGCCCAAAAGGTTCAGTGGACAGCTAACTGTCAAAAGGCATTTGATGACCTGAAGCAGGCCATGTGCACTGCTCCCATTCTACAGAGTCCTGATTACTCCAAGAAGTTCATTGTCCAAACAGATGCATCTGAATTGGGGGTAGGGGCTGTACTGTCACAATTGAATGAAGAAGGTCAGGATCAGCCAGTAGCTTTCATTAGCAGAAGGCTGACCCCTAGAGAGAAACGTTGGTCAGCCATTGAGAGGGAGGCCTTTGCTGTGGTCTGGGCTCTGAAGAAGTTGAGGCCATACTTGTTTGGTACTCACTTCCTTGTTCAAACAGACCATAAGCCCCTCTTATGGCTAAAACAAATGAAGGGTGAAAACCCCAAACTGCTTAGGTGGTCCATTTCCCTACAGGGGATGGACTTTACAGTGGAACATAGACCTGGGAGTAACCATGCCAATGCAGATGGACTCTCTAGGTACTTCCACTTAGAACATGAAGACTCAACTGGACAAGGTTAGTTTAATGTCCCTGCGTTTGGGGGGTTGTGTAGGAGAGTAGGATCTGCTTCACATGGGTACCCCCACTTTTTGCTGATGCTTCACTGTTTTTCGACTTTAGTCTGGCTGGGGCCCTGCTAATCAGAACCCCAGCCTAGCTGCTTCCTCTCTAAAATGGTTTCCATGTACCTTAGGTACATCTTTGATTGGAATCTGGAGTGCCCTTATAAGTCCCTAGTATATGGTATACTATGTACCCAGGGCATAGGTACCCCAGAGGCCTGCCAGGGGCTGAAGCATGTATTATGCCACCCTGGAAGGCCAGCCAAAATGACACCACAGGTCTGCTACTGCAGCCTGGGTAAGGTGGTGCATGCACCCCTTACTGTGATATAGGCTACCTATATCACTACCATTGCACACACATATAAACCTATAAGTCACTCCTATGGCAGGCCTTTACAATCCTGAAGGCAGAGTGCTTGGTTTTTATGTGAGAGGGTGCCCCTGCATGAGCAGAGCCCCTCTGCAGCGTTCGGAGTCCCTCCTCTGATGCTGTTTGTGGTACAGCCTGACCATATACTCTTAAGTGCATTATATCCTCGCGGTAGAATGCTAACTTTGGACTGGCTGCACCAAAACATGTCGTGTTTGGTGTCAAACATCTTGGAATACTACCCCCCGCCAGTCCTGGCGGCGGGGGTAGCATTCCACCCTTCTAGAGGGAGAGACATGTACCCACCGGCCTACCCGGTAACTTCTTTACAGAGCCCTGGCATCACAAAATGGATGCCGCTGCCACAGACACGGGTCTGGCCTCCTGCTGCTGACTGAAACTCCGGCAGGGGAGGCCTGGACAATAGGTTTCCTGTCGAAGGGAGGTGTAACCACCTCCCCAGACAGGATAATGTGTATTGGGGCTGGGTGGGAGCACTCTCTGTGCTTTGAAGTCCTGCACTGGGGGCACATTTGGTGTCCTTGTGCATAGCCCAGTTCAAACCGGTTGCAGGGGCTATCTGCCCCTGCTCTGGCGCGAAACTGGACAAAGGGAATGGGTGTAACCACCCCTCTTCCCTGACCCTCCCATTGGTGGGTCCCCAGAGTATGCCCAACCCCCTAACTTAGTATAAGTATGGGACCCCAGTCCTTAGGACTTTAGATTACCCTGGACGAAACTCTGACACTGAATCCTGGACCTTCGACGCTCTACTTCAAGATTAGAGGACTGAAGAATCTCCCTTGGGGTCAAGGAGTGACTCCCCTGCTTGGCAGGCACCTAAGAAGCAATTGTCCGGTCTGCATCGCTGAAGCTCCCGCCGGACGCCGAAGTCTTTGCAACACCAGAGGTAGATTTCCAGACTTCCCCGAGGCTGCCCTGAGTCCCCAGCGAAGCTGAGGCCCGTAGCTGTCGTGGGTAACGTGGAACCGTGACCCCTGGACACCGAGAACTTTTGCAAGTGCATCCTCTTCCTGGTCTCCCACGAAGTTGTGCTTTGGGCTCCAAGTAGCCCCGCCTCCAGCACCGACTGCACGGAAGATCACTGGCCTCCACTCCACGAGTGTCCTGTGAGCCAGCTCCAAGTGCGTCCACTCGAGGCTCCTTCGCGGTCACTAGTCCGTTGGCTAGTGGGCCCTCCCGAAGGCAACTCTTCTTCTGCTTGGGCTTTCCTGGTTGCTCCAGACGTGCCCTGACTTACCCTCGCTGGGTGAGTCCCTCAGACCTTGCTGGTCTGCATCAACGTCCTTTCTTTGTTTCCACGTGACTTGCCGTTGCCAAGGCTTGTTGGGTCCAATCCGGTCGCCAACACACCAGCAATCGACAGACATCGTGGGACAGCTCGAATCCAGCTCCTGGTTGTCGTCGACACCTCCTGGACCTCGTGGCTGAAGAGTCAAGATGACCGTCAACCTACCTGAAGCACCCGACATCGGTGGACATCTGCTCATCGCCTTCCTGGTCACTGGCTAGTGACCCAGACTCTGCCCCCTCTGCTTTCAGGTTCTTCAGATCTTCGATCCACCCTTGGATCCACCCGGACACTTTCGACTTGGTCGCCAGCAGCCTGCTGCAGCAGATCGCCATTGAAAACGATGACGAAACCCGACGCCAAAAGACACCTATGCACCCGGCTTCCCTGGGTGAGGTAACTCGAGTACTCTGGTGCTCCCGTGGGTATTGACTCTAGAACTGCCTAGTTCTAAAGGGATTTGCTCCAAGTCCTCCTCTAAGTGTCCTTTCCTTTTAAAAATCCAACCGCGACTTTCCCCATAGAAGTTAACGGTGGCTCGCGGCTGTGTTCTCACACTGCACGAGTCCCCCGTGGGTCCCCTGTGTCACTAGCTTGGGTGGTTCCTTGGGGTCCAAGCACTTCTACAGGCTCTAGGCCTTGTGTCTAGCTCAGTCGTGGTTCTTATACCACTTTATTGGTATATGGTTTGGTACGCCCCTAGGGCTCAAACGTGTATTTGTGCTATTACTGTTGATAACTGACTTGTAACTTATGTACTTCGAACTCTAGCCTCATAAAGAGACTAGAGGGTGTGTTTACGACTAAATACATATATTTTATATATATACCTGGTGTGGTCCTCTTTCATTTGGTCACTCAAGAGATTATAGACTGGTAAAACAAGCTGCTTTACATTCCTTCAAGAGTTAGCCTGAAGGCTGCTCTCCATAGCTACCACTAGGATAGCTTTCAATAAAGGTTGTCTTTAACCTATCTCCAATAAGGGGTTGTTTGGACTGGTGCAAGGTGCCCACTATAATTAGTGGACAGCATATACCAGGCCAACTTCTCACACTAGAGGTGTCTTATAGCGTTAACTTGCAGAGTGGAAAATAATATATTCCTAAAAGAGAAAATTCGATGGGATGAATATGCTAGTATTATCACTATTCGTACTGCATCTCTAGTGGACAAATATTATTTTGAACTACAACTTAACTTGCATCCAGCCACATTCCCAGCGATTGAGGCTTTAAGGCGTTACCAAGAGAAGCAACTATCAATATGTGCTTCTGCAAAGGGAGAGTCGGTGGGCGCCAAGTTTTACACAACCGCTGCCCATTGTGAGTCAGTAGTACAAAAAGGATAAAGTCACAGTGGAAGCAAATCGCAATTACATATAAAACATGAAAGGATCAATACTATTTTTATCAAAAATTAGACACCACCGACTTTGTCATTTGCCATGATTGGTTGTGATTTAATTTCATCACAATGTTGGATTGTATCCTAACCATTACATCACAATGTATTTCAAGATTATAACATTTTTAGAAAATGGTGCAGGGGGAAAGGGTAGTGAGTGCATGAGGAAAAATGTGGAAGTGATGTGCAAAGAGGAAGGTAGTGTGCATATATACATCAGCAACAAGTTTTACAACCTATCCAGCCAGATATCTGGCATATACATAAATGCTAAATCATAACATAATAAACAGGATGCAGATAATAAATCTCTGTCATCTATGTCTGAACACAAGAGGAAAAACAATGTCGACGTTTCGACCCCTAAGTGAAACAGCAGAACTTCAGCCTTGGGAATGGGGTCTTCATCAGGATTGGGTTGAGGGAGGTTAAAAAGCACCTATGAGAAGGGAAAACGAATTAATGCGGTGGGGTGACAGTGTAAAGGACAAATAAATCAAAAAGATCTTGGAATGTATTTACCAAAAGGATCAGCAAGAAAGCTTCAGGCTGAGAAGTCAATCAATGGGCCTAGTAGGCTCCTAGGAGGGAAATACAGAGACGGTAACACTAGGGATGAAATCCCAACTAGTGAAAAAAGGGGGGGGAAGTATAAATGGAAAGCACAAGGCTATGTGACACTTACTCAAAGAGTTCACATGTGTGTCTTGATTTGCGAAAAGTCGTTGAGGATGGTCAGTAACCTCTAACTGTAAAAAAGAGATGTGTAAGCATCAGATGTTTAAGCAATATGAATAAACAAGAGAAAGCAGGCTTGCAATAATGGTTGACAACACATCACCCGGGCTGGTGTGAACTCTATAGCCCGAGGGTGCGCCGCATTCGCGGCCGAGAAAAGATTGCTGGGTAAATAGGCCACCCGAAGTTTAAAATGGTTACCATGCGGGTCTATAAGGAGCCGTGAAGCGCTTGTGTGTCCCCACAAATTGGCACATATTAGTGCGAAAAAGAAACAGGGTTGTGAAGTAAAACAAAAACAATTTAACGGCAAACATTCCATCTGTGGCAGTCATGAACTAAAGTTCACGATCGTGAGAGACAACTGATACGAGTCTAAACAGCGCCTAAGGGGGTCCTGGAAACAGTTTGTGCCACCCGCCGGGGCTACGATGGAACGCGAGTTGGGACATACCTGTGGCTGCCGAGGTTCACAAATTCAACCACAAGGAGATGATGAACGGAGTGCTGAAACTTTTCAGACACTCACCCCCAGTCACAGATCTGGGTTGAATCCATCATCGTTCTTTAGCTCACTTCGCCACCCCAGTTCAGACACAGCTATATGCAAATCAGTCTTGACCCTGTGCCTCAAGGGAACAGTCCAGCCCGAACTGCCAAGCCATGTCTTCTCTGGACAGGAAACAAGCATCCTGGGACCGGTTTCAGGCTAACAGCCCTGATCAGCCAGGCTAGCTTGAATCCAGTGGCAAAGTGAGCAAGGGACCCACGTCTGGGCATACCCCTGCCAACTTAGGGCGAACAAAGCAAACACAAGGAGATGATGAACGGAGTGCTGAAACTTTTCAGACACTCACCCCCAGTCACAGATCTGGGTTGAATCCATCATCGTTCTTTAGCTCACTTCGCCACCCCAGTTCAGACACAGCTATATGCAAATCAGTCTTGACCCTGTGCCTCATGGGAACAGTCCAGCCCGAACTGCCAAGCCATGTCTTCCCTGGACAGGAAACAAGCATCCTGGGACCGGTTTCAGGCTAACAGCCCTCATCAGCCAGGCTAGCTTGAATCCAGTGGCAAAGTGAGCAAGGGACCCACGTCTGGGCATACCCTGCCAACTTAGGGCGAACAAAGCAAACACAAGGAGATGATGAACGGAGTGCTGAAACTTTTCAGACACTCACCCCCAGTCACAGATCTGGGTTGAATCCATCATCGTTCTTTAGCTCACTTCGCCACCCCAGTTCAGACACAGCTATATGCAAATCAGTCTAACAGCGTCCCTGGGCCAGAGAAGATTTATTTATGCCCGGGACAAAGCATGCACGTTAGGCACGTCGGTCGGTGGTTTTACGGCATGTGTCATAACGGAGGATGACACGGCCCTTGGAAAGGAAGGAAAGACTGTTTTAGGAACAGCGTACACTATTTTGTGGGGAAGTTATTTATAGGCCGTGATCCGAGGTTTTGATTGAGATATCCAGGAAATTGATGGTACATTTGTCCTTGTTGATGGTAAACTGGATGTCCGTGGATCTGCCGTTCAACCATCCAAAGAAAAGCAGGAGGTCATCTTCACTGCTAATTCTTCAATTCTAAATGTGCGTGAATGCAAGTGGATGGACCTTTTCAACACTGTCCATAATGGCCTTAATGAAATGGATGTCACATATGCTCAATTATCAACATTGACTGGTGATTAATCACTATTCCCTTTCAACCACAGTCTGTATGTAATACAATCATCCAGAAGCCAAGTTGGTCTTTATAATTCATAATTCAAGATTGTGCGCCATGTGATTGGACGGTGTTTCCCTTGTCCAGTCTGTTTTCCCATACAGCAAGAAGCTTTGTTGTTTGTTTTTCTGAGTAAATACCATCTTGGGAAGTCACGCACCTTTAGCAACAATATTATCGTATTGAATTATGCTCTCCATCACAAACATTGTGTGCTGCAATTGCAGACAGCTTTTTTAATATGTCATTTAACAATCTACATATCATGTTGTGGTCATTTTTGCACAATACTTTCCCCCGAGAAATGTGGCAACTTAGTATGTTTTGTGATAAATTTTTTAGCAATTTTCCCCCGAGAAACATGAATGCTCCACTCTCTTTGATTTGCTCCGTTTTTCGCTGATTACTTCCATTTCGGGATGCCAACAATACATTCACCGCAGTTATTTATTGGCCCACGTAAATAACTTCCCCACAAAATAGTGTATGCTGTTCCTAAAACAGTCTTTCCTTCCTTTCCAAGGGCTGTGTCATCCTCCGTTATGACACATGCCGTAAAACCACCGACCGACGTGCCTAACGTGCACGCTTTGTCCCGGGCATAAATAAATCTTCTCAGGCCTAGGGACGCTGTTAGCTGAATTTGTGAACCTTGGCAGCCACAGGTATGTCCCAACTCGCGTTCCATCGTAGCCCCGGCGGGTGGCACAAACTGTTTCCAGGACCCCCTTAGGCGCTGTTTAGACTCATATCAGTTGTCTCTCACGATCGTGAATTTTAGTTCATGACTGCCACAGATGGAATGTTTGCCGTTAAATTGTTTTTGTTTTACTTCACGACCCCGTTTCTTTTTTGCACTAATATGTGCCAATTAGTGGGGACACACAAGCGCTTCACGACTCCTTATAGACCCGCATGGTAACCATTTTTAGTTTCGGGTGGCCTATCTACCCAGCAATCTTTTCTCGGCTGCGAATGTGGTGCACCCTCGGGCTATAGAGTTCACACCAGCCCGGGTGATGCATTGTCAACCATTATTGCAAGCCTGCTTTCTCTTGTTTATTCATATTGCTTAAACATCTGATGCTTACACATCCCTTTTTTACAGTTAGAGGTTACTGACCAACCTCAACGACTTTTCGCAAATCAAGACACACACGTGAACTCTTTGAGTAAGTGTCACATAGCCTTGTGCTTTCCATTTATACTCCTCCCCCCCCTTTTTTCACTAGTTGGGATTTCATCCCTAGTGTTACCGTCTCTGTATTTCCCTCCTAGGAGCCTACTAGGCCCATTGATTGACTTCTCAGCCTGAAGCTTTCTTGCTGATCCTTTTGGTAAATACATTCCAAGATCTTTTTGATTTATTTGTCCTTTACACTGTCACCCCACCGCATTAATTCGTTTTCCCTTCTCATAGGTGCTTTTTAACCTCCCTCAACCCAATCCTGATGAAGACCCCATTCCCAAGGCTGAAGTTCTGCTGTTTCACTTAGGGGTCGAAACGTCGAGATTGTTTTTCCTCTTGTGTTCAGACATAGATGACAGAGATTTATTATCTGCATCCTGTTTATTATGTTATGATTTAGCATTTATGTATATGCCAGATATCTGGCTGGATAGGTTGTAAAAACTTGTTGCTGATGTATATATGCACACTACCTTCCTCTTTGCACATCACTTCCACATTTTTCCTCATGCACTCACTACCCTTTCCCCCTGCACCATTTTCTAAAAATGTTATAATCTTGAAATACATTGTGATGTAATGGTTAGGATACAATCCAACATTGTGATGAAATTAAATCACAACCAATCATGGCAAATGACAAAGTCGGTGGTGTCTAATTTTTGATAAAAATAGTATTGATCCTTTCATGTTTTATATGTAATTGCGATTTGCTTCCACTGTGACTTTATCCTTTTTGTACTATTAATTACCCGGGTCCAGTGGTCCTTCGGGTCACCCCATTGCTGTATAACTCATTGTGAGTCAGTGGCAAAGGGTGCCTAGCTCCTAGTCTACCCGTCTTCCAGACTAAGGGGCTGAGTGGGTTGGCCACCGCAAGGTTGGGATGGTGAAGGCGCTGCCTTGCCCGGCTCATCTGCATCCAGACAGCCATTCTTAGGCTTTCACACCTTTAAGTAAAAAAAAAAGAACCCTGGCCAGCCTACCATTCCACTGCATCATTGTCAATTGGACAGCTTTTTTTTTGTTTACCCAGTGCAAGGGGTATTTTAGTGTTTTTGCATGTCGTGGAATGCCATGGTTTACATACTACTTCTAGACCACATAAAAGCTAGTGGGAATGATGTTGGACGTCCCACCATATACAGGAGAGCCACTTTCAGTGCCATTCTCTCTGGTAGTTTGCAGAGTAGGTTATTCCAGTGTGGAGAAGGGTGAGGAAACACAGTGGTTGCGCCACCTTTAAATGGGGTTTGGTAACCGAGTGTTGGTTGGATAGGACATCCTCAGTTTTTGATAGATGTCTCATTACCGCTAAGTTCTAAATAAGCCCATAACACTGCTATTTATATTACCATTGTTTTTTACCATACCATCTGAAGTCTAAATTCCATGTTCTTATTTTTTATTGAAGTTTACTCATCACACTTTTGTTCTTACTATCTTACATGATTTGGAAATTGTAAGTTCTTTTCTTAACTGTATTGTTGTTTTGGTGTTGCTGCACATGCACCTTTTGTCTTTCCCAGAGAAAAACCTTGTTGCTTGAGCTATGCTGTCAAGATTGGAGCATATTGATCTTAGATGCACTAGGACCCTCGTGGTTCTGGGGTGGATCCTGAACAGGAACTACATAACATGTGGGGAGGTGTTAGGGTGTGAGTATGGGAAGTATGATGTAATGTGCAGTGTGCGACTAAATGCTACAGAATAAAGTAATGCTTAACCACAGCTCCTGTGTAGAGTAATCTATTTGCATACTCCAGGTCTGGGGAAGACACTACAACTGATGATGAGTAGGGGATACATGCCCAAAAAACAAGACTGCTCTCCCTGAGAGTTTACAATGTTACCGCAAACTGCTTGTGCATGCCACATGTGCCCAGAATCAACGCAACGCAGTGTGCGACTGGCACATGTGGGATCAAAGCCCTGGTCCAGCACATACACGGCCGCAGAAGAAATCGAAGGCCCTGCAGAGGAGAATATTTTAATACATGCCAAAACCACCAAAGAGGTGGCTGACAGGGACGCTGCCCCATGCCCTGAATGCAGAGCAAGTAGTCAGACAAAGCAGGAAATAACGATAATGTCAATAAGGTACAAAAAACAGAGAACTTGCTCACCGTCACGAGCGATTGAAGCAGACTGTGTCACATGCTTCAAAAGCAACTTCTGCTTCAGAAGTTGCCGGAACCGATCTGCATTGTGATCGCTTGAACTGCACATGCCCACACAATGGTGGTAGAAGAGAGCATGAAATACAATGCAGCTGTGTTTCTGAAGCCACCACCGCTTTTCAACACTTCTAAGAAGCAGAACATTGGTGCCAGATGGGCCGCGAGGATTGAAACATTGGATGACATGATAGATGCACTAGAGGAAGAAGATGACAAGAGGATTATCAAATATTTGAAAAACCTTGCAGGTGATGGAGTGAAAGAAGTGCTAAAGAAAGTTTCACGACTGATGCAACCTCATACTGCAAAGTAAAAGAAGCGCTCGAAGCCAAGTTCAATCCAATGCCGAATGTCGACTATGAAATTTACATCTTCAACCAGGCATGACAACAGGTTGGTGAAACAGTGGATGAGTGTGTTGAAAGTCTTGATACCCTCATTAAACATTGCAAGTTCTGTGACTTCACTGACGAAGAAGCCATGCACCACAGAATCATTGATGGCTCCCTTTCAGATTCTTTATAGACGATGCATGTTGAGTAGAACATACAGTCTAAAGCAAATGCTGATGGTTGCAAGAGCAGAAGAATGAGCAGACCGAAAAGCTGCTGACATGGAAGCAGGAACGGCACAGAATGAATCAGCAATGACTGTTAAAATCAAACACAAGCATAAAAAAAGATGCACATATTTCGAAGTCCTTGAAGAAATCTAAGCTATGTTTTCGATGTGGGTTTTTATCTCCCCATGAAGCAAAATGTCCCACCCTAGGACAAGTCTGCAAGGGCTGTAAAAAGGAAATCCATTTCATAACTGTGTGCCAAGCCAAGGAAAAGTCAAATGCATTACAACGGAAAGAAAAGATGGACACTAGAACGTTCCAGAAGCACTCTTGCCACGCCCCCAAAACCAAAAGGCAACATCAGCTTCGACAAATGGAAACCAAGCAGAACTAATTTTTGTGAAGTTCCTCGTACGAACGTTCTTCGTTACTAGCGAATACTAGCGAAGAAGATGGGTGTGCGCTGATGATATCTACCAAAAGACGGTGTGCACATGTGGGGTTAGTTGCCTGTAAGGAAGATCACAGTTCAAGGACAAGCCAACAAGCAGAGCGACAACCATCATTTGTACACTGTTCCAAAATCACACTGAAAGTGAACGGTCACCCGATAACCTTAATTATAGACAGTGGTGCGTTGAATAATATCATGCCAGTGAAAAGGTTTAATACCCTATCCCCCGTGCCTTGCCTCACTCCATTAAGCATGAAGGTACATACTTCGGGCTGCCTCTAAACCACTACAAAGCCAAGGGTTGTTCACTGCAACGATGAGACACAAAAATACCTCAGTGCAGGCCACCATTCACGTTCTACAAGGAACCTCATCTAGTGCGACATGGGGTTGATATCCCTCAATTACAACCTCTGTGCTCAGTCTGAGATCACAAGCCGATTCCCATCACTATTCTGTTGCCTGGAAAAACTCAAGACAATGAAAGTGCAGCTGCACATCAATGAAGATATTTGTCCTGTTGCTCAGTGGCACCGTAGAGTTACTTTTCATCTACAAGAAGAAATAGAGAAAGAGCTGGAAATGCTTTTAAAATATGACATCATTGGGGGCGTGGGCAAGCCGAGCAGCAAGATGGCGGCTCACTGAGAGGGCTCTGCCGGACGAGCCTAAACATCCTGCATAAATCTGCTTAAATCAACGGCGCTGGCACACCACAGCACACGGAGCACTCACCTAACGGCGGTGTGCGCCGGAATGGGTCGCCTCTGTGTCTGTGGGGACACTGCCTGAGCCGCTCCTGAGGCGTGCCGACCCGGGCCTGCTGCGGCCTTCTATGTGGGGACCAGTGACACTACCAAACCCTGCGCGGCGGGCACTGCCGCTCACTCTGTAGTCAACACATACGGGCCAAACACTGATGACCCAGAATTCTTTAATCATATATGGTCGGAGATTCAGCTACTTGGACAATCCGAGATAGTTTGGGGAGGTGACTTTAATGTGATCCTGCCAGAACACGCAGACAGGGTATATGCATCCCGTAGCCATCATCCACAGGCGGCTGCCACACTGCGTACCCTGATGGATGGCAACCACCTAGTAGACACCTGGCGTCTATTGCATCCTAATGCAAGGGAGGGCACCTGCGCGTCACAGCAGCATGGCGCGTGGTCCAGATTAGACTTTTGGCTCACATCCAAAGACATGCACACCTGGGCTATAGAGGCTACACATCTCCTCGCATGCTGTCAGACTAGGCGTCAGTATTACTCAAACTTCGGATCCCACAGCACTGTGCGCGGCCTTTCGTGTGGCGGCTTCCACCGAACGCGTTGTTGGATGCCGTATTTAGAGCTGAGATACATAAAAACATTATAGAATTCTTTGAGCTAAACGCAGACTCAGTGGATTCATCGGGCCCATTATGGAAGGCCTTCAAGGTCGTGATTCGTGGGGCTTGCATAGCCCTGCAATCGGGGGTTCTGAAAGAAATACGCAACACCCCAACAAACTTAGAGAGAGACATTCGCGCCCTAGTAGGCCAACACTTTCAATCGCGGGAACTTGAGCTACTGGCACAAATACAAGAAAAACTCATGGCCTTCCAGGAAGAAGCCGAAAGAGAAACCAAATGCCTACATAAATACGCGCAGGCCTGTAGTTACGGGGAGGGATACTGCCCTGGCAAGACATTAGCAAATCTGTTAAACCCCTCCAGGGCCTCCACATACATTGCCGAGCCCCACAAACCAGATTCGACGCCGGTTCACAAACAAACCAACATACTAGAAACTATGAAAAACTTCTACACCCAACTTTACACCACAACGTCATCTCCCCAAGACTCAGAATTGCTGGAATACTTAGACACTGTAGAGCTGCTGTGGCTGGACAGGGCACACCGGGATTACCTAGATGAGCCTTTCACTGCTGAGGACATACAGCTAATCATACAAAGCCTACCAGGGGATAAGGCCCCCGGGGCCGTTGGACTCACTTCAGCATTTTACAAAGAATATGCATCACTCTTGTCTCCTCACCTGCTAGAGGTTTATCGGGAGGCGCTCCAAAGAGGGTCGCTTCCACCGTCAATGAGAGAGGCAGTCATAATTACATTGCTCAAACCAGGCAAAGATCCCACATCCTGTGATTCATATCGCCCATTGTCACTAATAAACATAGACAATAAAATATTTGCTAAATTATTGGCAAACAGGCTGCAACCACTGCTCCCACTAATCGCTCGGCCGGACCAATCAGGCTTTGTGCCGGGCCGTTCCACATCCCACAACCTCAGGACCATATTTGTGCTGATGCACTATCTTGCTCCGCATGTTTCAGCAGTAGCCGCGCTGCTTCCTTAGAGTGGTAGTTCCTTTTCACGCTTCTGACCCGGTTGGGACTGAGCCGCACATTCATACAGCAAATCCAACTCCTATAAGCTTCACCTACCGCCAGGGTCAAGGTCAACGGGCTGATATCTGGCCCTATTGTAATCTCACGGGTCACCCGCCACGGCTGCCCGCTATCCCCTTTGCTTTTTGCCATCTCCACGGAGCCTTTGGCAGCGCGGCTGAGACAACACCATGCAAATAGAGGTGTGAGCTTTACCACCAGGGGGCTGATAGTGTCCATGTAGGCAGACGACATCACACTATACATTAAGGACCCAGCTGTGAACCTCGCACCTGCTACATGAGAACTGGTGCATTACGGCAGCCTCTCTGGGATACACATAAACTGGGCCAAATCCACCCTCTTCCCGCTCACCGAAGGCACAGGCACATTCGACTCCGAATTCCTGATAGCTTGGGCAGACAGCCCAACGCGCTACTTGGGCGTCTAGTTAAGCAGAAATATACAAGAACTTTGGAGCGCCAATTATGGAAGAGCAATGTCATGGATAGAGGAAAAGACCCACAGGTGGAAGAATTTACCCCTCTCCCTTATGGGCGTATAGCTATCACTAAAATGATAATTCTACGCAAGCTACTCTACCTGTTTGTAAATATCCCTGTGCCTGTGATGGCACAATTCTTAAAGCGTCTTAAATCAAGCATGGTCGAGATGGTATGGGCAGGAAAACAGCCCAGAGCGTCCTGGAAACTTCTCACACGGCCCCTGGCACAGGGAGGCCTGGGCGCTCCAGATTTTGAACTATATGCGCATTGTGCCCAAGCTCAGTTCCTTCAATTCTGGCAGCACCCAACGCCTTTCCAGCCACATGTAGCCATCAAAATAGACCGAGTTGCTCCCCTTCCATTTACTACAGCGCTATACAAAAGTTTTCAACACCCCAAGCACGAAATAGACACGACAGAGTCACTGCCATGGGTATGGGAGGGGCTCAGAAAAAGAGCAAACCTGGGCAGATTACACGCACCATCCATCCCGCTGGCAAAAAACCCGCTAATCCCCCCACTAATGGAGCAGGGTGCAGTGGCTCGAGCCCGACAGCTCAATATCAACACATTCGCGGATCTATACCCAGCGGGCCACTTCCTTACCCTGCAACAATTAGGCGGATCTCCCCGGCCGGCGCCACTGGACATATTAATATATCTCCAACTGCTGGCAGTTTGCCGAGCAATACACGATACATTCCCTGCCGCCCGCCGCCACTTCCAGCATTGGAACACGTACTTACGGAACCGTCAGCCCGCAAATTCATTACACGTATCTACACCACAGTGCACATCCCCGATCATTCTCCCAAAAACGCCCAGCACATGGGTTACGGAACTAATCTCTCCCATCGCAGATTCACAGTGGAGGTGTTCAGGCACAAAGAACACATAACAGGTCAAGTGATGCCAAAATCGGCATTGGTGGAGTTCTGGGTTATGTGCGTGATGCCCCTACAACATGTCGTCGGCTCGTGGCGATGCAGCTCCTGCTTGCCAAACGTCGGGTGGCCATACATTGGGGGAGGACGTCAGACCCAGACATAAAAACCTGGTTAAAAGACGTGGCACATTGCAAGGATCAACTAACATGCTACTGGGATCTCATGCCGGCCAGGTCTCACCCAAAAGACATCTGGTCTCCATTCACACACTGGCTCCGCTCACTGAACAGCGATGTCACACAGTGAATGTTCAAACAGCACTAAAAACCACTGTTTGTATTACACTGTAATGTTATTGTAAAAACCGGTTGCATCAACAAGCCCTCAGTCCTCGGAAACTTAATGCATGTCCACGGGGGCCTGCGGGTTGTACTGGGGTATGTATCTGCTACACGGCCCAGGTGTCACGACAGCAGCTGAAAAGGATGTGCCAGACGTTTACGCAGTAATAAGACTTTATTTCACGCTTCATGAATAGCAAAACGACTGTATAGATAAATTATGTAATGATAAAAAATATATGACATCATTAAACGCTCCACAGGCCCCACAGCATGGGTTTCGCCCATAGTAGTTGTACCGAAAAAGGACAGTAGTAGAACATTGCGCATTTGTGTTGATATGTGCCAAGCAAACAAAGCAATTGAAAGTAAGAGACACTCTGGTCCACACATAGTGGACATGATCATGCAGCTGAACAGAGACAGTCTTTTCCCATCTTGACCTGTATAAAGGATACCATCAACTCGAGCTGGACGAGTACTGCAGGTATATTACAACTTTTTCGACTCATGATGGTTTGTTCAGATATAAGAGACTAAGGTTTGGAGTATCTTCAGCTGCTGAGGTATTTCAGGATGTTATTCGCCGAGTAATCTAACCTGTTACAAATGCTTTCAATTACAGTGACAACATACTGTTTATTGGGAAAACACAGAAAGAACACGACAAAGCCCTTACCCAAGTGTGCCAGTTACTTGCTGGTTCAGGTCTCACTCTGAATGCACCAAAGTGTGAGTGTCACAAAACCAAACTTAAGTTTAATGAGCACATATTCTCTGATGGGGGAATAACTCCAAATCCCAATGAGGTGCAAGCACTGTCATCCACTTGCCCCCCCTCAGGATGTTACCATGCTGCGATCCTTTCTAGACATGTCAATGTATTCCTCAAGATACATACGCAGCTTTGCTACAGTGAGTGCCCCAGTAAGAGACTTGACAAAGAAAAATGTCCCATTTCAGTGGTACCAGAATGTGACCAGAGTTTAAAGCGAATAAAACATGCAATTGAGAATGCAACTGAAATGGCCTACTTCGACTCCAAGCTACATACCGAGATAACAGTTGATGCAAGCCCGGTGGGTTTGGGCAATTGTTGCTCAACACAATGGCCACCCGAATGCTCAGAGACACATTGTGGCCTATGCCAGTCGAAGCCTTTCTGAAACAGAACACGCCTACTCTCAGCCAGAGAAACAGAGTCTGGTTGTGGTGTGGGCCTGCAAACATTTTCATGTATTTCTTTATGGAAAACAATTCAATGTCATCACGAACTACCAAGCGTTGCTCATTATCTTTGGAAATCCAAAGGCTAACATGCCCCCACGCATTGAGAGGTGGGGATTAAGACTGCAAGAGTACAACTATGAGATTGAACACAAACCTGGGAAAGACCAAAACCCAGCAGATTACTTTTCATCAGTGTGTCAGAGTTCACCATCCAGGACATCCGAGGAATATCTCAATTCCATTGTGAGGTCCAGCACACCAGCAGCTCTGTCAGTGGAACAAATCATTGCCGCCACCAACACAGACAAAGACATGACCATCATCCAAGAACTCTTTACAACGCAATCATGAAAAAGTACGTGACCCCTTGCTGATGATGTTGAATTCTAAAAGTTCAAAAATGTACAGGAAGAGATAGTGGTCACCCAAGAAGGAGTAATACTAAGAGGCTCTAGAATCATCATACCTGAGAGCCTAAGACAAGTTATCGAGCTGGCTCATGAAGGACATTGTGGAATTGTAGCCACCAACAGAGCCTTAAGAGATTGAGGGCCTCATAGACCTTGAAAGAGCATTTGACTCTCTTGAATTGGATTACTTGTTCGCTACCTTATCTAAATTTGGCATTGGGCCCTTCTTCATAGGGCTGGTTCGAATGTTATACAGACACCCAATCATCCGTATCAAAACAAGCCATTATATCTCTGAGGCCACAGCAGTAGGCCGCGGGACCAGGCAGGGATGCCCCTTGTCCCCCCTTCTTTTCTCATTAGCGGTGGAACCATTAGCGGCGTCTGTCCGGACTCGTGTAGACACGGGGATTCCTCTTGGGGATGACACACACATAATTTCTTTATACGCTGATGACATTCTACTATATAATAGAGACCTCCACGCTATCCCCCCGTCGTTGGATCAGACACTGTCAGCATTCGCCGCGGTGTCAGGCCTGCGGGTTAACACTTTGAAATCTACTCTGTTTCCCTTCACTGTGAGCACCCCAGACCCAGGCTACTCACTGAGCGGTGAACCGGTGTTGTGGTGTGTTGCCACCTCTATCTGGGTATTCATATCTATCAGAATAAAACTGACCTCCTAGATGGCAACATTACCACAGCCGTTACTGCTATTCGATCACAGATCGCCTTCTGGGGGACTCTACCGCTATCCATGTCCGGCAGAATCGCCCTCGCTAAGATGGTGATCCTACCTCAGCTTCTTTATTATTTCACAAACTTACCTCTCTACTTACCTCCAGCCTTTTTCAGCAAATTAGAAAAAATAGTCAGAGACTTTATTTGGGGGCCTCCAGACACAGAGGGGCCGATTCCGATCTCGGTCGGAGGCGCACCCAATACCATTCGGTCGGGAAAAAAGCCATGCGAATGCCTGTTTCCCGACCGATCCGTACAGCAGACCGAACGAGTAAGTACGATGCGCACAACAGCACAGAATCCGGCCGAGTCGTACTCACCCAATCCAGGTCCTGTTCTCCGACTGAGGCGAATCCGGAAACGCTGAATCGAGTCGCACGGAAGGGAAAATGCAGCTCCGTCCGGCCGAACAAGTACGATGCGCTTTCCGTACGCGCCGAACCACGGCACGTCAAAGCATCCGGGAGAGGCGCACATAAGCTCCGATTCGCGCCACAACACGATCCACGGCTACGAGGCGAACACGCCAGCGACGAGGACGACGCGAAGCGACGAGGACGACGCGAAGCAACGAGAAAGACCAACGACAAGAAACAACCATGAATCCCTTCGTCCCGATCATACCAATATTCTACATTTACTACCGGAACAGGCACGGACGCGTACGGCGCAGAAGGTAAGTCAGACACCAACCACAAAACACATACAACACGTAAACGACACATCACACACACACAGAGGGATGCAGAATTTACTTACACCAGCAACAGCAGCACCATAGGGGCGGGATGCCCATCACCAATGCCACATATGCACACAGGGGCCTGAATGCGCACCACCACCCCTACCCAGGGGGCCGGATGCCAACCACCACTACCACCCTTAGCCAGGGGGTGCCAGATGCCCACCACCACTACCACCCTTACCCAGGGGGCTGGATGCCTACCACCACTACCACCCTTACCCAGGGGGGCTGGATGCCTACCACTACTACCACCCTTACCCAGGGGGTGCCAGATGCCCACCACCACTACCACCCTCACCCAGGGGGCTGGATGCCTACCACTACTACCACCCTTAGCCAGGGGGTGCCAGATGCCTACCACCACTACCACCCTCACCCAGGGGGATGGATGCTTACCACTACTACCACCCTTACCCAGGGGGGGCTGGATGCCTACCACTACTACCACCCTTAGCCAGGGGGGTGCCAGATGCCTACCACCACTACCACCCTTACCCAGGGGGGCTGGATGCCTACCACTACTACCACCCGTAGCCAGGGGGTGCCAGATGCCCACCACCACTACCACCCTTACCCAGGGGGCTGGATGCCTACCACTACTACCACCCTTAGCCAGGGGGCTGGATGCCTACCACCACTACCACCCTTACCCAGGGGGCTGGATGCCTACCACCACTACCACCCTTACCCAGGGGGGGCTGGATGCCTACCACTACTATCACCCTTACCCAGGTGGGTGCCAGATGCCCACCACCACTACCACCCTTACCCAGGGGGGCTGGATGCCTACCACTACTACCACCCTTAGCCAGGGGGGTGCCAGATGCCTACCACCACTACCACCCTCACCCAGGGGGCTGGATGCCTACCACTACTACCACCCTTACCCAGGGGGGCTGGATGCCTACCACTACTACCACCCTTACCCAGGGGGCTGGATGCCTACCACTACTACCACCCTTAGCCAGGGGGTGCCAGATGCCTACCACCACTACCACCCTTACCCAGGGGGCTGGATGCCTACCACTACTACCACCCTTAGCCAGGGGGTGCCAGATGCCCACCACCACTACCACCCTTACCCAGGGGGCTGGATGCCTACCACTACTACCACCCTTAGCCAGTGGGGTGCCAGATGCCTACCACTACTACCACCCTTACCCAGGGGGGCTGGATGCCTACCACCAACACCACCCTCACTCATAGGATGGACAATGCATGACACAACCAGCACACCACAACCTAGGGAATGCAAGAAAATACATCCCCCAACACCATAACAAGCGTGTGTAGACTGTGTCAAATGCCTACAACACTGAACATGACTTTGAACATACAATGTGACCCCCTATCACATGTGCCACACATATATGTGTGTGGCCCCCACAATGCAAGCAGGCCATGACCATTGTGGCAATGGGGTCCAAACCCCCATCATCACAGTGACCAAAAGGTAAGTGTGGGGTCCATAGCTGAAGCACATTTTGAACATTGTGTCAATGGGGTCTAACGCCCCATCACCACAGTGACCAAAAGGTAAGTGTGGGGTCCATAGCTGAAGCACATTTTGAACATTGTGGCAATGGGGTCTAACGCCCCATCACCACAGTGACCAAAAAGTAAGTGTGGGGTCCATAGCTGAAGCACATTTTGAACATTGTGGCAATGGGGTCTAACGCCCCATCACCACAGTGACCAAAAGGTAAGTGTGGGGTCCATAGCTGAAGCACATTTTGAACATTGTGGCAATGGGGTCCAAACCCCCATCATCACAGTGACCAAAATGTAAGTGTGGGGTCCATAGCTGAAGCACATTTTGAACATTGTGGCAATGGGGTCCAAACCCCCATCATCACAGTGACCAAAATGTAAGTGTTGACAAAGAAAGAGCTGCAACTGCCAAACTGCATGGATGATTCCTGGTCACAGAACATAAAACACATCAGTGGCAAAGTAGTGCATGTGTCCCATTGCAACATAAATTGGGGGAGCCAAATACTGCAGTGCAAATAAGACATACCTTTGGCCATGTGCAGACAAACAACACCCATGGGGGCTGACACTGTCAACATTCATCAATGACACAATGACAGAAGTGACCATCAGAATGCAGACCCACATATTTGCACCAATGGGCACACAAATGCAGATACCCTGTGGAGACTGTAGATGTGAGGTGAACAGATACCATACCATGGCAGCAATGGGACACACAAACCATGATCATTGTGCTGACCGATGACCTAGGAGTCCCAGGGACAGCAGGGGAAACCCACCAAACTACATACAGCCAATGGCACACCCAAGATATGCCAATGCAGTGGTGCAGATGCACAAACACAAACAGAGCAGACCCACACTGCACATCATACACAACAGGTGGGGGGGTGCCAGTGTCCCCAGGCAACCACACAACATATGAGGAGACCTGAATACCAATCATACAGATGTGCATACAGTGCCACACAAAGGTAACTCATGGATCCAAATCCCCTATGTGGGCAAGCAGGCATTGTCAGATGAGAGGGAGCACAAATCACACATGTCACACAGGCACGTAGGAACAGCAACTGACACAGCAAGACACAGACACACCACAGCACTACCCCCAGGGCCCCCACAATGTGGTGACCCTGGGCTGCATTACAATCCCACTGTGATGACAAAGCTAAATGTCGTTCACACTGTGAACCACAGTCATGTGTCCTGAGCAACAAACTACCATCACACCTACACAAGCACAAATCAATCAGCATGGCCAGTAAGCCAAGGCCAACATGGAGGCAGGGGCCTAGCCGGGCAACAACTCTCATCTGCACACACTCAACACCACACCCTCGACCTCCAACAATGTGCAGCAGTGAAGCACACATGCACTGGTGACATTGCACATGCACCCATGACTATTCCAGGGTGGTGGGTGGGAACCAAGGTGCAGAAACACATCACACATGGCCACTCAACAAGACTCCTGAATGTCTGACACACTGCACACTACGCTGTACATGGACATGACGGCAATACCACACCAACCAATGGGATCCCAGCCATAGTCACACACCAATGAAGAAGCCAAGGTCACCCACAAAGAACACACATAGACAACAACCAACATTGCAGCCCGGACCCTGAGGAGTGCCAGCAGTCACACACACAACGTGTCACAATCACTGAAAGATAACACAAACTGGAAATCACATGACAGGGGCAAACAACAAGTGCCAAGGGGAAACCTGACTGTGACCCATCTGCGTCTGCACACAAACTCAGCCCTGACAGCAAACACACCTATGGGTGACACCCTGATGACCAGTAATGTGCCATGCACCCACATCACAGAGAACCCAGGGAGAAGACTTTGGGGGAACATAGGTCAACTCAGCAAGCATCACAAACAGGTACAACACTAGGGATCACAGCATGCACAGCTAAACGGAAGTGAACACACAGACATGCACATACAACACACACCTTGGGCGCAGGCAATGTCACAGGAGTACACACTGCCATGAGGGGACTCCACTCCTGTGTGAGGAAAGCTATGCCATATGTTGCCTCAGTAGGGCCCCATCATGTCAGCTGAGCACTTGGTCACACAATCAACAATTAGCACCAAATGAGGGCTCCCGTCACATCAGCCTGGTCATGGAAGTGCCAACGAAATCATCAGCACAGATCCAACACACTTGTATAGCAATGTTGCACTGACAACACAGATGAGTCCTTCTCCATTGATGCCCAAACCTGCATGTCCAGTGGAGATGGCCACACGGTCAGGAAGTAGACGAATTGAACAATGGCAGGCACAACAGATGTGCAGGGGTGGAAGCCACAGATGTGAAATAGCTAATGTAAGTAGGAAATCCCATTGCCAAATACTGAACACATGACACCCTCAGATGCTGCTATGGATGACATGGATACACCACAGGATAGGACACATTCCCCCTGGACCACATGGGTTCCTGCACAGTAACACTTCATTATCATGAGACCAAATATCACCATCACTGCAGCAAGGGCATGGTTAGCATCATCAACAACATGTACATCAGAAGCATAAGCACTAGAGAACAGAAAGTTGCTTTATTCAGCATATGTGTGCAATGAAAACTGAAAGTCCAGAAAAACACAAAGGCCAATGGCCAGTCCATTGTCAGAGTCCAAACAGGGTGACAGTGGCAGATGTCACCCTACGCATGCCTGCACAAAACCAGGGACAATCCACTAGGAGGGGCAACCGGGGGGCAGGCCAGGCACCGCAGGGACAGGATCAGGGCTCACCAGGAGGAAGCAGGGAAGGGGTGGTGGGTGCTGGAGAGCCACTGACAACTGCAGTGGAGGTGTCTGACATGGTGTGTGCCGGCACAACTGGGGGGCATGACTCAGATGTTGTGGGTGCCGGCACGACTGCAGTGGACCCTGTAGATGGAGTGGACAGGTCCGCCACTGCAGTGCCCAAGTCAGACAGGGTGGTAGTGGACTCCACTGCAGTGCCTACCACCAGGGGAGGAGAATGGGGAACAGGCAAGGTGGGCTGGACAGAGGGGAGGACACCCTCACCACATCAGTGGCACAGACAAGCGCAGCGGGGGTGTGGTGCCGGGAGAGCAAGTGGCAGGGGGAGAAGGCCGGATCCTCTTGGGGATGGTATATCTGTGGGTGGGGGAACCTGGGGCAGGGTGTGGTGGGGGCACCTGTGGAGTGGGGGCCTGAGGGATGGAGGAAGGAGACCTGGTGCCTGAGCTGCAGGGCGGCGGCGGGGTCTTGCTCTTACGACTCCGGGGGACTTGCGGGTGGGGGCCTCAGTCTGTCTGCGCCTGGGGGAGGGTGTCCGGGGGCGAGGGGCACTCTGCTCCGTGTGGGTGGGCTTCCTCTTCCCCCTGAATGCTGTATCAGCTGGATCGGAGGGGAAGAGGCCGAGGTCACTGAGGAAGAGCCGCTGGGTCTTTGGGGTTGCAGGTGAGGCAAGGGAGGGTGCTTTGGAGGGAGAGGCAACTGAGGACTGCGCAGTGCTCGTGGATGCGTGTGTGTGTTCCAGGGCCCCATCCCCTGTGAGTCTGGTTTCAGTCCCCTGACTGTGCGTGCGTGTGTGTTTTGTTTGTGGCGTGTGTGTCTGTGTGCTGGATGTGTGTGTGCTGGTGTGTGCCTGTGCCGGTGTGTGTGTGCTTGGGACGGGTAAGGTGCTGGGGAGTGTGGATGGAGCAGAGGCAGGAGGGGTGAGGGACTGTCTGAGGAGGGACACTGCTGCCGTCAGGGAGGAGTCCATGGACCTATTGCCCCTCTGTAGGTCAGACATGCCCGATGAGATGCCCTCCATGAACGACACCAGCTGAGTCAACAGAGCGGTGTGCGCATGGAGGACACTCAGCATGGCTGTCTGCCCTACATGGAGCTGGCGAAGGAGGTACACAGACTCCTCACTCAGGGCAGCAGGGGACACAGGGGCAGGGGGTGCGGTGCCTGGCCCAAAGGAGACACGCTCCCGAACATGGGAGCCTCCACGGACCTGGGGAATGGGAGCCGATGGGAGGGCGGTGGTGGTGCTGGTGGTGGCGGGGACAGCAACACTAGCTGGGGTGTGGTGGCTGCTGACACCCGCCTCCATAAGGGAGTCATCCTCCGAGTTGCTCTGGTCCTCAGCTGAGGTGGATGGTGCTGAGGACTCCTCGGTGTGGCTCCCCTCGCCCTCCGTGCCACTGGGTCCCTCCGACCACTCCTCGGCTGCTGACCCAGTCTGGCTCTCCGGCTCCTCCTGGTCCGTGGAGCTGTCCCCTTCCGTGGCCGTGGATGTATCTGCAAACAATGGGGAAACAGACAGACATCAGTCACCTGCACCAAACGCACACACCACTGTGAGCACAGCACATTACAGAGCAAGCCCTGGCATCATTAGTTGAACATTGCTAAAAGTGCCCTAACTGAACAGGAGAAGCCAATTGTCAGTCTGATGCCAACCATGGCACTCACATCCCACATGGCCGTGCACCCATCTGTCTGGTGTCTGTTGGATAGCAACACCCCAGTGTGGACACATGCACCAACTACACAGTAGTTGGACAGTGCAGAGGACACGGTGTAGCATGTGGACATGCACACATCACAACTCTTGCCACTTAGTCAGTACAGGTTTCCGGATGAAAGGGACGCCCAGAGTCAAATAGGAAATGCATGTGATGCATACCAGCGACAGACACCATGATGCACCCATGTCCTGATAGCCATCGCCACAATGGTGTGCATGTAGCACATGTCACTCCCCTGCAGGATCACCAATAAGTAGACACATGCCATGTCGGAGGCATGATTGCTAAGTCATACATCACTGTCTCAGTGATGTATGACTTGGCAGCCAGACAACAACACTCTGCACTGTGTCACAATAGTAGGTCATGGGGAATGCAAGTCCTGGAGCTGCACAAGTGCACATGTACATCCCCCACACAACACATCATCTTAACCCTCATCTGTCCAGGTCATACCGATTGGACATATGGGAGACCTGTGACACTACCCTCTGAACCTGAGCCCCTCACAATCTGCTGTGAATGGGGAACAGCTGCCTGAACTTCACATTCGCATACCCCAGTCTGCACGGGCAGCTGATCAAACACCTATGTGACACACAAGTATCGTCTCCTATGGTCACATCTCCAGTGGCATGCTGAGCCCCTACCGAGAAACACCCCAGCAGTCCTGGCAACAAATCCACAGCACACTGACACAGAGGCAGATACCTGAGGGGTCAAATCACTGCGCACAATGTGTCAGCTGATACACGGGAGTGGGAGTACAGAGTGCATTGCATGGCCTGGAGTAGGCATGACTGTCCTGCCCCACATGAATGAGGGATGAGCCCTGGACAGTGGATAGCTGGCTATGTATGTGTGACACATGTAATCTGCACACTCCTGGGGCCCAAACATTGTTCCCACCCGCTGCATGGGTGTGTGCCACATACCCCAGGCACATGTGGTGGCTCAGCTCAGCAAGTGGACCGCATATCAAAGCAACACGCAGATTACATGTCCGAACACAGGCGTTGTGTGAACAATGGACCCACCCATGATGCCCACAACAGAGTTAGGGAAACAGATGCTGTCCCCCACCTTTAGTGAAGCAAACTGCAAGGACACAGTCCCAAGTGACACAATTCCCTGAATGTAAGGGCCACACCTGGGTATCAGATGAGGAGTGGGCAGTGCACAATAGAGGGACATGGCTCCTGGACAACATGACTGCTGTACTGTGGCAGTTTAACCAGGCCAGAGGAGGGCACATAGCATGTAATACAGAGTTCACAGTGCAGTCTTTGACTCACCCCCTCCTTGCTGCTGTCTGGCCTTCAGCTGCCCATCCAGGTCTGGAAACACCACCGCCAGGATCTGGAGCATGTGGGGGGTCAGGGTCCGTGTTCCGCCCCTCCTGCGAGGAGGCGACAGCTTCAGCTGGACCCGTGCAATCCTCCGGGTCCAGCCCCGAAGGTCCTGCCACCTCTTCTGGCAGTTGCGGATCCGGCGCTTGTAGACCCCCACGGACCGGACAGCCCGGACGATGTCCTTCCAGATCTCCTGCTTCCGATGGGCATTAACCCTGTCAGGATGACAAAGTGAAAAGGCCATTACTACACATGCAACATATCCGTGCATGACACAGTTGTATATACATGTCTCATTCACAGGGGCACATGATGTACACAGGCAGTGCAACGCTGCCCATGGACAGTTTGCCAGACGTCACTACATGGTATCATTGCATGGGAAGTAAAACCTTGTTCAAATGCACTGTCAGTGCACCATACCTGTCCAGTGCATGTCATTACACACTATGGGGGGTGACAACTACTCAGTGAGCCTGCTAGCCAGTGGCGTGCAGACTTTCAGCCTTGCTAATCAGACAAAATGCACATTCAGAAAGGCAGTGCACAGAACACTCACCTGCTCCCCTGGTGTCCCATACAGCTTGCTGTACTGTGGAAGTAGGCTGTCCAGCAGGGCCTGGTTCTCCTCAAGGCTGAAGGCTGGGGCTCTCTCCACAGTACGTGCCATTGCAGGGTCCAGAGGGGCAGAGACAGCAGCAGTGCAGTGGCAGATGTCGTCCTGGAGCATGTAGTGCAGGCAAGTGAGCTCTCAGGGGAACAGCCAGCAATATATATGTGCTGGAGAGGCAGATACTGTCCCTTGTGTCCAAAGTGATAGGTCCAAGTCGTTTGCATCTTCTGAATCTGGCCAATCCATGGAATAGCAGCACCAATACATGCCCACAGCATCCTTCAAATCTTCAACTTCATGACATACATGATTTTGCAACATTGTTGTGGGTGACCAACTGAATTTCCAGCAACCGACTCGTTCGAAATTCGAAAACGCGTCCGTTGCCAGGCTAGGCCATTGTCAATGGGTGCGCACCGATCGGTCCATTGCTGATCAACGCGTACAGGGGTACAACGCGTACCCGCACACATTGAATGCAATGGGCCGGCCGGGGCACCGATCGGTCCATTGCGGTACAACGCGTACAGGGGTACAACGCGTACCGCACACATTGAATGCAATGGGCCGGCCGGGGCACCGATCGGTCCATTGCTGATCAACGCGTACAGGGGTACAACGCGTACCCGCACACATTGAATGCAATGGGCCGGCCGGGGCACCGATCGGTCCATTGCGGTACAACGCGTACAGGGGTACAACGCGTACCGCGCACATTGAATGCAATGGGCCGGCCGGGGGCACCGATCGGTCCATTGGGGTACAACGCGTACAGGGTACAACGCGTACCCGCACACATTGAATGCAATGGGCCGGCCGGGGGCACCGATCGGTCCATTGCGGTACAACACGTACAGGGGTACAACGCGTACCCGCACACATTGAATGCAATGGGCCGGCCGGGGGCACCGATCGGTCCATTGCTGATCAACGCATCCCTGTACAAGTGACTGGCATATGTCACCATGCCTGTCTCAGATGGACATATGCCAGCCACAGATAGCTCCCAGGGAGTGAGGGGCACACCTACAACACGACAGCCTGTCCAAACTGTATGATAAGGCATGTAAGGCTGCATTTCCTATTGTGTGTATGTTGGTGTACATGTTGTCCTGTGGGTGTCACCTGGGGGCAGCCACCCCCAGGCTGTGCACGTGTTCATGGGGACAGGATCCTGGGTGTTACGTGTACATGACCACTGTGATGTGCAACTGTTCATATCTGTGCATGTGCCATGGTCACATTTCACGGTGGTGTATGTGTATGTCATGTCACATACCCCGTGAGTCCCATGTGGGACGGTATGTTTGAGCCAGGGTGTCCCAGTGGCACAATAGTGATGGTCCTCCACAGTCTGTGTGCATGTAGTGTTTACAATGTCTCTGATTTCATGTGCACAATGGGAGACAGTCTCCACATCCACGTTGTGTGTGCATGGACTTTGATGTTGTGCGTGTGTGTGTCACAGACGTCCATGTCTGTCCTGCAGTGGCAAGTGGGACCACTACCTGTGGGGGTCATAGTTGTTTTGCTGTGGTGTATACATGATACTCCATGTAATGCCAGTGTCCATGTGGCAATACAGGGTCCCTGGGAATGTACCTGTCGTTGAGCTGTGATGCCTGGGGCACATCTGTCCTCACATGTCACTGTGGGGGTGATTGTGACACGGCAGCAGGAGATGGGAACTGTGACACGGCCTCATGATATCCAATGGGCCAACCTGGGACTTATTGATGCCACTTGTTGAACCGTGATGACAGATGTTGGCCATGTATGTACCATACATGTCCTTACGGAACTGCACACTTCATGTAGTTGTGCCTCATAATGATGTATGTTGGGATATTGAGTGTGTTCAATGCCGCATATGTGGGCTGACTGACAATCTTGCTTTCTTCTCCTCTGCACTGCAGGGCTCCTGATGTCCATCGACCATTCCCAGACCTGGCAACGATGGTGGAACGGGACAGCATCCGACGGTACCGCTTCACCAGGCAGCTGATTGAGGATTTGGCAGTGCAGTTGGCCCCACATTTGCAGCCTGGCCGGCCGTATCCTACAGCGCTGACCCCCAAGGTGAAGGTGATGGCAGCCCTACACTTCTTTGCCACCGGTACCTTCCAACATACTGTGGCGACTGCTGGTGGGATGTCACAGACCAATGTTGAGCCGTGTGCTCCGCGATGTTTTGGTGGCAATGTTGCTATTCCTGAACCGGTACATCTATTTCCCTAGACTGCAACGACTCACTGACGTGAAGAGTGACTTCTATGCCCTGGGGAGGATGCCGCATGTCATTGGCGCCATTGATGGGACACATGTGGCTTTGGTACCACCACAGGCCCAGGAGCAGGCCTACAGGAACCGCAAGCACTACCACTCGGTCAATGCACTGGTGGTGTGTCTTGCAGATATGACCATCACACACGTGTGTGCCCGTTTCCCTGGTTCAGCACACGATGCCTTTGTGATGAGGAGTAGTCGCATCCCCAGGATGATGGCACAGATGCAGAACCAGCGTGCCTGGCTTGTCGGTGTGTACTGACTTTGTGCCATTGTGTGTGATCTGATCTGTAGTATTCCGCCCACTTTTCCAAGTCAGCTAATGTGCACTTGTCTGTCCGTAGGTGACTCGGGATACCCCAACATGCCGTGGTTGCTGACACCCCTCAGGAACCCTGTGACACCAGCCCAGATGCGCTACAATGAGGCACATGGTCGGACCAGGAGAGTGATTGCGCGGACATTTGGTCTCCTGAAGAGCCGCTTCCGCTGCCTGGACAAGACCGGAGGGGCCCTCCCATATGCCCCTGCGAAAGTGTGCAAGATTATCATCGTCTGCTGCATGCTCCACAACCTGGCAGTGCGGAAGGAGTTGCCTCTCATCCAGGATGACAATGACCAACATCCGCCACCTGTGGAGGATCCTGGCCTGGACCACGATGCCAGTGATGATGATGATGATGATGAGGGTGATGTCCGCACACAGCTCATCACCAACTTCTTTAGCTGAATGTGAGTATCCTGAGGTGTCATGTCAATGATGTGAGTTGGCATGATATGTGTAGGTGGTGCTCTGGTGCTGTTGGAGTGTGTCCATGGGCTACTTGACTGGATGTGTGTAGCGATGTGTGCTTACAGGTGGTCTGTACTCCCCAACAGTGTTGACATGCTAACTTGGTTCTGGGTGGGTATCTTGTAACATGTATTGTGCATGAGTTTTGCTGTTCTGTCCTGTTCTCCATTGCTTTTGACTGTGTGTCATTTCTGTCCTTCACAGGGTACTTTCAGATTCGTTTGGTCAACTGTGCCCACCGACGACGTGATTGTACTTCCAGGGTGGTAGCTGTTGTGTCCCTACAGGTGATGTGCGCCACACCCATGGACTTCCTTCCTTCTACAGTTGTTGACTGTGTGCCCGCTGCCAGGTGGGATTACCTTGCATCTGTAGTGGTTACGACATGTTGCAACTGTGTAATAAACCTGTGCTTCACTTTGTGATGTGCGTTGTCTGTGGTCACACATTTGACTGCCATTTGCTTATTGCACCTGTGGGCTACTTGACTACAACTGGGAATAGGTGTGGTGTCTGTGCATTGCACCGTCTTCCCTGGCAACATCAGTGTAGGCAATGAGTCAGATGGCCTAGGTGTGTATGTGTTGTGTAGCCCTGGTGGTGTGTCTCCCTCATATGTGTCACGTTGCCTTTACTCACATGCCTGTGTTGTACTTGCTGTTGCAGTTCGCATACACAGTGTAATTTTGTAGTTCATCATCCCCATAACAGCACCCACGTTGGAATCACAACAGAGGCAAGTATGGTGTATTAGTGTGTTTATTGTGATACATTTGTGTAAATAGTGCATAGGATGGGTAGTGCTGTACATATATCTTGCAATCAGAAGTTCCTAGGTGAATTGAAAGTCCTGGTAGACAAAATCCCCAGTATCGGGGCCACAGTTGTGTGAGACATTGGTCCAACTTGAACTCCCCATGCAATGTGTGGGAGTTGTGTTGCCGTCAACAGGGTGAACAGTCTGTGCACAAAGGTGAACATCCAGAACAGGTTCAGGCTTCCTGGGAGTTGCGCTTGGCCATCGGCCTCTCACTTGCCCCTCCTCGGACGACCCCTCTTCTTTGGGGGGCCCCTCAAGTACAGGCTGCTGCGGTGCAGGGGACTCTCCGCCAGAGTCATCCTCCCTCCCTGTGGCAGTTGCAGTTTGTTCAGCACCAGATGTTGTTGGCACACAGGGAGGTGTGGACTGGTTGCTGTTCATCTGGCGGAGGCATTGTAAAATGTCCCTGTGCACCGCCGTCATCTCTTGCAGTGCGTCCCACTTGGACTCCACGCGGGACATGTGTGAGTCCAAGTGGGCATGATGGGCAGCCTGCTGCTGTTTCATGTCTCTGAGGAGCCCCACTACCTGGCTGAGATCTCCGGTGCTGGACTGGTACGCATCGGCTATGCGAACCAGTTGTGGGTCATCATGCACACCAGCAACCTCTGCAAGCAGCGACCTCTGTCTCCCACCCCTCCCACCACCCCTGCCGACATGTGCAGTGCGTGCAGTGTCACGCACAGATGACCCTGGTCCACCTTGGGGGTTGGTGGTGGTGGTGGTGTCCATGGCCCCACGTTGGTCCAGGGTCCCTGTGCTGGTGTTGCTCCTTGTTCTGTCCATGTCGGCAGGGATGGTATTTGTGGTGACAGTCGTTGGAGGGGTGGGTGCAGGGGGTGCAGCTGGTGGTCCTGCTGGTGCTGCAGCTGGTGGTCCTGCTGGTGCTGCATGTAGACTTGCACCGGATGTGACAGGTTGGTCTTCTTCGTCCGAGGAGGGCAGAGGCTGTACGACACCAGTGAGCTCCGCATCCTCTTGAGCCTGGGACTGGGACTCCTCAGCGTCTGCTGCTGTGTCCCCATCATCACCTGTTTTTGGGAGACACACACAATGTATGTTATGTTTCTGCAGGCATCAATGGTTGACACACCTGACAGTTGTGACTGTGCCTCTGGGTGCGGGCCTGTACATTGCATTGTCCTAAGTCGTCACAGTCAGGGGTTGATATTGGTGTGGCACATTGTCCTGCATTATTTGGGCATTTCTATGTATTTTTTGGGGTGTGAACATGGTCTGCATTGGTTGTATTTAGTTGACAGCCGGCCCTCCTCCCCACCCAGCCAGTCAGTTATCCCACCATGGACTGTGCTGGCATTGCAGGGAGTGGATGTTGTCTCTCAGGATGTCAGTCAGTGGTGTTGTGCTGTTTGTTGGTGCACAGTTCCCAGCAGGGCCTTGTGCTCCCCACAGCAGTAGCCAGTGTCAGCCATCTTGTGTGTCCTTATCCACTCCCTGTGATGTGAGCATGGTTCAGGGTGGTGTTGATGGGCCAGTTGTGAGGCTGAGCAATATCTGTGCCTACTACTCCCATCATGCTATTGCCTCCACCCCCTTCCCAGCATGCCCATGCTTCCTTCCTTTTGACTCTGCTTCCCTGTGGGGTGGGCTGGCTGTGCTGACAGGATGGCTGGGAGTGTTGTCCTGGCAGTTGTTTGGCTAAAAGTCCCAAGAGTGTCCCTGTGCTTCACACAACATAACCCAGGGTGGTGGTTCTTTGTGGGATCTTGAGTTAGGATGTGAGGCATTGCATTCTCCCAGGTGGGTTCTGTGGAGTTTGTGTTGAGGGGGGTGTGAGGGGAGGTGCTTGTGACTATGGTCAGTGCTGCAAGTCCTCCTTCCCACCCAGCCAGATATCCCACCATGGAACGTGCTTCCATTGCAGGGAGTGGAAGTTGTCTCTCAGGATGTCAGTCAGTGGTGTCCTGCTGTTTGTTGGTGCACAGTTCCCAGCAGGGCCTTGTGCTCCCCACAGCAGTAGCCAGTGTCAGCCATCTTGTGAGTCCTTCTCCACTCCCTGTGATGTGAGCATGGTTCAGGGTGGTGTTGATGGGACAGTTGTGGGGGTGAGCTATGTCTGTGACTGTGACTCCCATCATGCTATTGCCTCCACCCCACTTCCCAGCATTCCCATACTTACTTGCTTTTGTGGGGAGTTCAGTGTGTGTGGGTGTGAGAGCAATGGCAAGATGGCTGACAGTGGTGTCCTGCTGTTGGTTGGTGTGCAGTTCCCAGCATGCCCTTGGGCTCCCCACAGCAGTAGCCAGTGTCAGCCATCTTGTGTGTCCTTATCCACTCCCTGTGATGTGAGCATGGTTCAGGGTGGTGTTGATGGGCCAGTTGTGAGGCTGAGCAATATCTGTGCCTACTACTCCCATCGTGCTATTGCCTCCACCCCCCTTCCCAGCATGCCCATGCTTCCTTCCTTTTGACTCTGCTTCCCTGTGGGGTGGGCTGGCTGTGCTGACAGGATGGCTGGGAGTGTTGTCCTGGCAGTTGTTTGGCTAAAAGTCCCAAGAGTGTCCCTGTGCTTCACACAACATAACCCAGGGTGGTGGTTCTTTGTGGGATCTTGAGTTAGGATGTGAGGCATTGCATTCTCCCAGGTGGGTTCTGTGGAGTTTGTGTTGAGGGGGTGTGAGGGGAGGTGCTTGTGACTATGGTCAGTGCTGCAAGTCCTCCTTCCCACCCAGCCAGATATCCCACCATGGAACGTGCTTCCATTGCAGGGAGTGGAAGTTGTCTCTCAGGATGTCAGTCAGTGGTGTCCTGCTGTTTGTTGGTGCACAGTTCCCAGCAGGGCCTTGTGCTCCCCACAGCAGTAGCCAGTGTCAGCCATCTTGTGAGTCCTTCTCCACTCCCTGTGATGTGAGCATGGTTCATGGTGGTGTTGATGGGACAGTTGTGGGGGGGGCAATATGTGTGACTACGACTCCCATGATGCTATTGGCTACACTGACTTGCCCAGCATACACAGAATTCCTTTCTTTCAGTGGTCTTCACTGTGTGTTGGTGTTGTAGTGGTGGCTACATGTCTGGATGTGTTTGTTAGTTCTATTTGTGCCACTGCCTAGCTGTAGTTGTAGTTGTGTTTGTACATGTGATGGCACGGTTAAATGTAACTTTGAGATGGCATGTGTTGTGTTTATCTGACTGACATACACATTTTGGGATGATTCTGTTCTGGTTGCTGTGTAATTGCTATGAGTGCATGGTTTGACTCTCCCTTGACAGTGATGTGTGTGTGTATTGTGGCAGAATATTGTATACATTTGTTGTGTACTCACCAGGCTCTGGGATGTTCTCTAGTCCATATACGCTCACTGGCGGAAGGATGGCCCGCACCTTCTCCTCCCAGGGCCTGAGGTATACTGGCTTGGCAGGAGGGCCACTGCCGGTGTATTGGCTCAGGAGGTAGTCTTTCTTGAGCAGCTCCCGGACCCTCCTGCGCACGTCATACCACCTGTTCTGGATGTAGGTCTTTGTGCGCAGACATGGTGATTGTGCGTTCACCCTGTTGATGATCCTCTCCCACATCTTGGTTTTCTGGGAGATGGGGGTCTGTTGGACCAGTGTGCCAAACAGCTGTGGCTCTACCCTGAGGATCTCGTCTACCAGGACTTCCAATTCACAATCTAGGAACTTGTGATTCTTCTTGGGGGGCATGGTGATGGGTGGTGAGGGTGTGTGAGTGTGTGTTTTGCTGGGTGTATGTGAGGTAGGTATTTGTTGGTGTGCTGATGGTGTGTGGCTTTGTGTGAGGGATGAGCTGTGGGTGTGTGGTTGCTGTCTGTTGGGTGCTGGTGGTAGAATGGCATTTGCAAAGGATCATGGTTGGGATTTGTGTCCTTTATATGGGTGGAGTTGTGGGTGTGTCTTTGTTCTCTGTCCCCACCCACCCCAGTATTTATTGGCTTTGTAATTGCTTGTTTGGCCTTTTTTTGTGTAATTTTTCCTTTGTACTGTCTGTGCATGTTGGAAACGTTCTTGTGACCGAGTCGGACCCTGCATTTGTCTCGTACGGTCTTCTCCGTTTTGTTCACGCTGTGTTTGTGCAGTTTTCTATGCTGCGTACGTGTCGGTCGCGGTGTTTTGTGTTACTTCGGCTCGGTTTTGTATGCGTGTCGGTCGTACGGCTTGTCCTCCGTACGACTCGGTCGTGGTTTTCGCGCCTTGCATCGTACTTTGCGGTTTGGATTTCGCGTGTACGCTTTCGGTCGGATTTGTTCCGGGTGCGTGTCGGTCGGTTCGATTCGCGTGTTTTTCCGGCCGGATTGCTGTTTTCTGTGCGGCTCGGTCGTTTGGGTTGGGTTCGGTACGTGTCGGTCGGATTTTGCACGCCTTGCATCGTACTTGGCGTGTCGGGTGCCACAGGTACGTGTCGGTCGGAATAAATTCCGGCTCTGAGTCGGTCGGTGCTTTTTCCGGCCCGAATCGGAATCGACCCCAGAGTCTCCATTAAAAAGCTCTATCTACCTACCGGGCAGGGTGGCCTAGCTGCTTCTAATCTCGAGCACTATTATCGAGCGGCTCAGATGCAGTGGATTGCCAGATGGTTGGCGTCCCGTCACCTTGCGGACATGGCTACTACGCACCCCCTTGCGTCTCATCTCGCCCTTTTGCACCTGTTTCACCCATGCGCGAGTCCCAAAGGCATAAGCTCCCTGTTGCTTTCAGTGGCTTACAAATGCTTTCGTAGAAGCCGGTTCATCACCCGTGCCACAAAACCATATGCCCCCACTATTCCTCTTCTGGGAACCCCCAGGGAACAGCGAATTACCTCAGCAGCGGAATTGCAAGGCTGGGACACAGATGGCATTCAAGATACCGGAGACCTGTTTCGGGATGGGACCCTTATCCCACACACTGAGCTGGTGGAGGGGGAGGGTCTTCACCTGGGGAGCTTCCTACTACATCACTCACTTATAGTTTCCCTATCATCCCGGTGGGGATGTCTATCTACAGAGCCTCCTGTGCATCATACAATCCAATACCTGCATGTCATGGGTGAAGGGGGTCATCTGATTCGATGGTTCGCAGCATCTTTTCGTCAGCATGCTGCAACCTCTCTGAACTCCTTAAAATCACATTGGAAAAAGGATTTGGGATGCGTCTTCTCTGAGTCCGAAAGGACAGCTGCCCTAGAGGGCCCCTCCCGCATCCCCCATAACCAACGTTTCCGTCAGATACAGTTTTTCATTCTACACCGAGCATACCTCACGCCAGCCAAAATTAATAAATATTTTCTCTACACAGACTCTGCTTGCCCCAGATGCCACTTAGCTGATTCAGATATTTTGCACATGCTGTGGAACTCATTACGTACTGGAACGAGGTGGCTACCACCTTATCTAACTGCACAGGACGGGACATACCTTTTAGGTGGGAGGTATATATCCTTCATTTGTTTAAAAGGGGGAGAAAACATAGGGCCACTTCCCGCTTTCTAGACATGGGCCTAGCCACCGCTAAACACCTAATCACAAAACGTTGGAGGGCGCCCAGCGTCCCGCACGCAGCAGCATGGCGCCGCTCCTTACTCAACTGGGCCAGGGCTGGGAGTGTTGCCTTAAGCAAGGAGGACCTGTTAGGCCTCCGCAAATTTCCCCTAGTCACGGAGTGGGAGACCGTCCTATCGGAGTTGCTGGGGATGGATGAATCAACGGGGGCAGAGGACTCAACCACCGCAGTGACGTAGCGGGGATGGCTAATCTGACACCTCACCATCAGAGATACAGCTAGGACAGCCTCTTACCTGGATCGCTTATTGGGCCGATACATGCATATAAGAGCTCCTCTGCACACGTCACACACGTATAAGCTGGCACACGTCGGAAAGGGAGCAGCAGCGTTTCACTCACAGTTACCCCTCCCCTCCTTCGTCTTGCTTTGTCCTCATTAGGTTGAAACCCACTCCCACAGTTCAGATCTGTAGCATAACATTAACAGACGTGTAGTCTCAAGCGACATTCCTCATTGCCTGCGATACGAGAAACGTAGGCACTCTACATTGTAAAATACACATCTTGATGCACAGAACAGTACACCTCACAGGCTATGCCAAACCTGACCTGTAGTGTGTCTCGAAAATGAATATGTAACTGTAATGCATGCATAGACAATGTCCAATATTATTGTGTAATTGTACGAATATGCAAAGTGACAATAAACAGATTTAACAAAAAAAAAAAAAAAAGAGATTGCGGGCCTCATTTATGAGGCCCCATTGCACCATCGAAACGTCACTTTTTGTGACGTTCCGTGGCCCAGGAGCATGCTCCCTATTTGCAAGGCAGCACTAAGCCACTTTTTTTGGCTTAATGCTGCCTCGTAAATATTGTCCCCTTTAACGCAGTTTTCTGCGTTAAAGGGGCGTGTAATGGGTGTTGCTATGGGCGTTCCCAGCAACATCAATGGTATTTTGACACTGCCCCAGATTTACGAGGCATAAGGGAGGCACAATGAGGAAAAATATCTTTATTTCTCCTCGTTGTTCCTTTTTCTATGTGTGCTGCATTCTGCAGCACACACAGAAAAATGAAAAAGCCTATTGTGATTGCTTTTGTGCAGGAAGATTTCCCTTCCTGCACAAAAACAATCATCCCCTTAACACAGGCACCCTTGCAAAGGTGCCTGCGTTGGCGCACAGCAGCCCATTGTGCGCCGGCGCAGGAGAAAAGGACAGGAATGCGCCGTATCTTATAGATACGGCAGATTCCTGCCCTTTTCTTTTACAGTAGGGCAGCGCAGCAGGGAGGCCTGCGGCCCAGCCCTACGGTAAAACCTCATAAATGAGGCCCTGAGTGTGGTTCCCTTGACTAGATGAGCGAATCGAGAAATAGCTGAAAGAGTGCCACATTTACAATTGTTTGCCCCCAAGGTGATGCAACACCCAGTGACAATGTATGACCTTCCTGCCCATGCCTGGGAGAGAGTTGTAGTTGATTTCTTCGGGCTGCTAGGAAATGGGCACTATCTCATGGTAGTCATCAATGAGTATTTGCAGTTTACTTTGGTGGAAACCCTGTCTTCGATAACCCATGACAAAGTCATATAAAGGCTTGATGACATCTTTGCAACCTGTGGTATCCCCGAAATCTTCAAATCTGTTAATGACCCGCCCTTTAATAGCAAGGAATTCAAAGAGTTTCTTGTCCGACTCAACATCAAATACCAAAAGAGTACACCCCTGTAGCCCCACGCCAATGGTGTAGTTGAACGATTCATGGACACACTCGAGAAGTTCATTCAATGAGCATCCACGGAGGAAAACAATCTGAACCAAGGCATGTGCCAGGCCCTCCAGGCCTATCGATCAACTCCTCACTCCACAACTGGTGAAAGTCTATCCAACTTGCTATAAGGGAGAGACATCAGAAAAAAACTACCTCAATGGACCCCGGATCGATCAGTAAATACTGACAAAGTTCGAAACGCGACACAACTCAGAAAAGAAAGTTGAACGAGTATGCAGATCGGTGCTGCCATGCCCAGAAGGCTGCTCTTGATAAAGGAGACTGGATGCTGGTCAAACAGACAAAAGTGGAAAACAGACACTCCTTTTGCCGCTGACCCTCTGCAGGTCGTGGTGCGCAAAGGAAACATGGTTCCAGCGCATCGTACTGGAAAATCCATCACTTGGTACACATCGCACTTTAAACACCTACCTCAGCACTTGTCGACTCCTGTTCCTGTCCAGTTCAAGCACATGAGCCTGTGTCGCCTTTGCCTGATCAGGGTGAACCTCGATCACCTTGGATCACCTAAGCAGGCAGAGAAGTACGAGCGCCTCACCGACTAACTGAGGAGATGTGATTGTTAATGATGTCCGCCACTTTTTATTTAACAAAGGGGGAGATGTAGCATATTGATCTTAGACGCACAAGGACCCTCGTGGCTCTGGGGCAGATCCTGAACAGGAACTACGTAACATGTGGGGAGGTGTTAGGGTGTGAGTAAGGGAAGTATGATGCAATGCGCACTATGTGAGGGAATGCTAGAGAATAAAGTAATGCATAACCGCAGCTCCCATGTGGCATAATCTATTTGCATGCTCCAGGATTGGGGAAGACGCTACAAAGGCAACAGCCATGGATTTTACACAGAAATGGAGTCAAAGCTCATGTCAAGACTATAGCATATCTCCTCCATAGTTTAACAATCTGATGTCGTACAGTGAGCTCCTTAAATCAATATTTCCTTTAGAATGGACCAAATTGGCTGTATGTCAAAATATCAAATACAAAAATGTCATCCTGCATCAATACAGATTAAAGGATATCAATGTCCACATTACTGTCAAGGTAAGCATACAAAAGAGAGTGTAGATTTATTTTTCCAAACCCACATTTACTTACATTGAGAATATTATGCAAGTCGATATCTTGCATTCAGTATTGTTGTATTTTGCTATTTAAAAGTTGATATTTTGATACCACCCCAGCAAGTCTGGATTCTGGCGTGAATCTTTGGCGCTTTAATATGTGGAGACTAGTGCACACCTGCCCAAAAGAGGGACTGAACTATATGTGCCTTGAGAAGAGCCATCTTCATATCAGGAATATCTGCACAAGGCCCAGATGACTGGAACTCCGGGATCCACTGGGTGCTCAAGGACCTGTGGGCTCCCCTGCAACCAACACATCCTGTCTGTGACCACTGGTGTACGAGATGCAGACCCGAAGTATAGTCATCCTGTGGCCTGACTAGTGGGTGCTGACCCACATTCCAGTCATGCTTTTTTTGATGAGGTAAGGCAAGTGGTGACTGCCTCTGTGGATATTGTCTCCATCGTGCAGCAGTATTATACCTTTATCCAGGTAAGAGAAGCATGTGCTACCAATCTTTTCACAGGAGTCTCCTTTCTTAATTTTCAAGTTTTTTATTGTTTTTTCATAAAATAACCCTTTGCCACAAATAATTACCCCTGCTCTTGGTCAGACCCTTCCCTCTTATGACATAAGTCCCTTCAGGGGTACTTCTAGGGCTATCTAATGAGATTGTAATTCTATTTATATAGTGCTTACTACCCCTGACGAGGCATTGAAGCGCTTTTGGTGAATAGCACTTTACTCCGGAACCCAAAGTATTAGTGGTGGATTAGTATAGGGAAATATAAGTTGTTAATTTAAGTGGGGGACGTAGGAGTCTGTTACTTTGATTGAATAGGATAGAGGAGGGAATAGTCTAGATAGTGTTATTTGGGAGGTTATATTAGTCAGAGGTTTGGGATGAGTCAAAGGAGGGATAGAGGAGGGAAGAATCTGGAAAGGGTAGGGATGGTACCAAAGCCAGAACTCTAGAGAACAAGTGCTAATTAGCCACTGCTTCTTAGCCCTTCATCAGGCACATCTGAGAGAATCTATGCTGTTCACGAGTATCTCATGCAAGTAACATCTTTACAATCCCTTGGAAAAACACTATAACAACAAGTATCACTTTTTATTAAAAAAATACCCTTCCCTTAACCTCAAAGAATACCCACGGTCTCCATTCCCAGGACATACCATAGTTTATAGTGAGGTTTTTTTGGAGAGTGGAAGAGTGCGTACCTCATATGTTCAGGAATGTCTGTTTTGCTACCAACAATAACCCATAAACCAATTGGTTGGTTTGCAGTCCTCCATGAACTAACGGTCCAGACATCTCTTATTTATTACGTTTTTTTGACACTTCGGCTCAATAGGAAGCCTACAAAAACACTTATATAATGCAAATGTCTCAAAAACTACTGAAAGAATTAATTGATTTACACCAAACCAAACAAGTGTGCTTCCTTTGGTAAAGTTCTACTTTCATGCCAAGTTTGGTGTAATCCATTCAGCCGATTTTTCTTTAGCTCCGTCAACAGCTTCCTATGGGGCTTAATATGTGAAATGTCACTTTTCTGACTCCCACTTTTTTCTACTCTCCGCTTCATGGATCTACATGAAACTTGCCATACTGAACTCAAATCAGAAAAAGTTTTCTTTGGGATGTTTTGGGCAGATTTATTGAATGGCACTAAAATAATTAGCAAATCAGAAAACAGCTTTTCGATGGAAAGGTAGACTTAACCATTACTACAGAGGTTCTATCTCTGTCATATTTAAAATATATATCACCATTATGTAGTCGCCACTGTGTAGTTATGGTTCAACTACACTTTTCATTGAAAAGGCAATTTTAAGATTTGCCTATAACTTTGATCCTCATTGATGGATATGTGCCAAATTTGACACCCACTTAGCCAATGCAGCGATGGTTTGGCATGCCAATTTTTGTTCACTACCATACAGTGGGAAAATGTTAAAGAGGGATTTTTCCCATTTTACTTTCCATCAGAAAATGTGTTCACAAATCCGCATGAGAACCGCCTGCCGTATTATGACTTTTTTTAGTCATTGGCGGGCGGTTTTTTGGCGTTTCCACAGCGGTGCTTATGAAATAGGCAGCGCAATGGGAATGTCAAAGGAAGTTCCAGCACAGTATGGACTAGGAAGTCCATGCTGTGCTGGAACTGGGGGTGCATCCACATGGAGTGAGGCATAAGAGGGCCTTCTTTCCGCACAACCACTGTTTCACGGAGGAAAGACATCCATGAAATCAGTGGTGGTGAGGAAAGTCGTAACATGCTTGGCGGGACTGCGGCGGTCCTGCCAAGCATATTACTGCCTCAAGACTGCCACGCCACCGCCAGGAAACATCGGTTCCCTGGCAGAGTCAGCGGTCCCAGGGCGGCATGACCACCAAGGTCGTAATGTGGCGGTTGGAAGACTACCACCACTGCCCCACCACAAGTCTGGATGTCCGAGGACCGCCAGACTCATAATTGGGCCCTTAGTATGGAGAGATTACTGTTAGTAATTCCAAATTGTTGCAGTTCTATCAATGAGGCACCCACTTAAAAGATGAGAGTCAAAGAAGCATTCATTTGCCAATAACTATGACACTGTGTGACAAATCTGCACACAAAATTTAACAGATGCACAGAAGGATTATTTTTCTATTGATATTTCACATTGTGTGCGATTCATCCAGGGGGGGGCAAAGTTAAAGTAGGGGCAATAATATTTTCATTTGCTTATAACTTTGGCGATTTGATAAATCTGTATCAAGTGTGGCAGACAGTTGCCAAGTTACACCCAATACAGGTTTTTCAGATTTCGTGCAGACCCAGTTAGGGGTGGGGGGAGCCAAGTTAAAGATGGGCTCAAGACTTTTGCATTCCCCAATAACTTTGGCATCATCTGATGGATCTGCATGAAATTTGGCAAACACTTTGCACACTTAGGGCCCAAGTCACAAATGTACTTATGTGTAGTAAAGTTACGAGTGTGAAGTCTCTGCATTTGTAGCAGAGTCGCCACATTCGTGGCAGAATCTTAGCATGGCGCACTCTCTGCAGTGCGCCGTGTGGAGATTCCGCCACGAGTGCCTGCTTTTGGTATTTTCAAGTTTTTGCATTGAGAAGGCCAAGTTAAAAGGGGGGAATTAAAAAAGTGGTATTTTGCTAACAGCATTGGCACTGTTGTGATGATTCGGCACAAAGTTAGGCAGAAACTTGGAAGAATTGGTTTTCAATGATTTGCCAAATTTGGTGATAATTCTTCAGGGCGACAGGGTTAAAGAAGGGACAATAAAATCTTGATTTGCTTATACCTATAGTGTTGTATGTTGAATCTTCATCAAATGAGACAGGAAGTTGGCAAGTTACACCCAGTAAAGGTATTTAAGGATTTGTGCTGATCCGATGTGTGATGGAAAGTTAAAGGCAGAGAGTTATCAAATTAAGATCACTGCAAGGCCTGGTAGGACCTGTGACCAATTTCTGCTATACATGGCCAAATGGGGTTGGTGCGGGGCCTATCTGAAGGCAGTGTGCAATGCAGAATTGATTCAAGGCAGGTGAATGTGGTACATAAGAAAACACTACATTCACTGAAAAAAACTGTTGAAAAGTACTTATACTTCAAAGAACAGAAACATTGAAAAATTCCGAAATTTGTCACTTAAGGTGTACAAAGCACAATCACATCATAATGCATGCTGTCTACAATGAGCAAAACATGGTAGAGTTTCGGGGGAATTACCTTCTTATTTCAGGTACTCCTCAAAGAATACATGACCAAAAGGACAGATGAGACCGGTCTGCCAAGACCATCAAGGGTTTTCACCTAAGGCCCTTTTGTCCAGGCCTCACACAGCACCTTAGATGCCATGTTTCATTATCTTCCCACCTCACTAGCTAGAAAATGCACTAATGGTGTATTAACAAGGAGTACTTACGGGGTAGTGGAGTATGGGATTCACTGTGCAAGTTTAAAAATCTCAAACACCTACCCAAAACTTTCCCTTATTATTGGGACGGCCTAGGAGATGATTAAAAGGGTTTGTTTGTGATGCCTGGGGGTGCTAATTACCCCTGCAGCCACTTGGACAACATGCTTCAGCCCTTAATAGCCCTTATCTAGAGTCACTGGCTTTCATTAGGACCTGGATTCATGATATCATACCTGTAGGAAATTTGTGTTTTTGGTTGAGGGGGTGAGAACCCTTTACACACAACAACCACACTCCTTGTTAGGGCTAACCACAAAAGACATTACATTAACATGTGCTTAACCCTCTGGTAGCTTGCCACAAAAGCAGGCAGTCTTCAATTAAAGGCAAAGTGTAAAGTATTTATGCAGCACACAAACCCTAATAAAGTGAAAACACAACACAAGAAATTTTCCCACACCAATTTAGAAAAAAAGAGTACATTTTAATAAATAAAGCTCCTTTCGCAGTCATCTGGTCATGTTAGACTGGAGGGAAGCCACAAATTCAGGCCAACTGTTATGGAGTGTGGGCCAGATACAGGGACCAGGTTAACCCCGCTGAAAAGATTACCTTCTCAAAGTCCAATGCGAAGAGTCTAGTTTGCGGTGGAGGAGGCCTCGAGGAGCAGGAAAGCATCGTGGACGGTCATCGCTGTACCACGAAGATTTTTTCTTTTCTTTCAGAGGAGTGCACTCTGATGCCAGCAAAGGGTCCAGCACCTGAAGAGGCTCCTCTTGGGAATCACGGATTTACTCTAGCAGAGACCAGCAGGGTTCAGGTAGGTCTAGTTGTAGGTCCAGGCAGGTCCAGTTGAAGGTCCAGGCAGGTCCAGTTGAAGCAGGCCAGCTGGGCAGGGAGGTCTCTGGAGCTTGTTGTGTCCCTGTAGCTAAGAACAGGAGGCCAGCTAACTAGCCCTTTGCGTCACTCTGGTGGTCCTGGGTTGAAAGAGCAAGTCCATTCTTCCTTCCTCGGGCAGCAGGGCAGTAGGGCAGTCCTTTCAGCAGTAGGGCAGCAGGCCAGTCATCCTTCTGAGTCTTCCACAGGTACAGAAGTGATCTAGTGAGTGATTCAAGAAGTCCAATATTTATACCTTGTGCCAGCCTTTGAAGAGGGAGAAACTTCTAGTCTCTCCCCCATCTGGTTCTGAAAATGTCCTTCCTTCCCCTGCCCAGGGTTCAAGTCTAGGGTGACAATAGACTGGTGTCAAGTTCCTTTGTGAGTGTGCTGGAGGCAGCCCTATGAAGTGTAAGTGGGTCGGGGATATCTCCGCCCCCCACATCCTGGCAGGATGGCCCATTCTGACAACTAGTCCTCCTTTGTCACACTGTCTGGGAGGAATATACAAAGTCCAGCTGCCAACTATTCACAGTCATATGACCCAGGACACCAGCTGCAGGCACCAAATGGTTAGGACAAGAAAATTTCAGCTTTCTAAAAGAGGCATTTTTAGAATTGTGACATAAAATTCAACTTTATCATTAAAGATGATTTAAAATTTCTTTTGAGACCAAACATGATGTTTCCACCTGCTCCCAATGTAAATTTAGCACTTATTAAATGTAATAGGAAACCGAATGTTATCCTATTGGAGAGGTAGGCCTCACAGTAGTGAAAAATGGATTTGAGAGTTTCTTCAATACCAGGACATGTTAAACTTAAACCTACATGGCCTACTTTGTAAATACAATGTTCCATGCCCTATGAGCTTTTAGGGCCCACCTGAAGGTGATTTATAGATATTAAAAAGGAGAGTTTAGGCCTAGCAAAATGTTTAGTTTGCGAGGTCAAAATGGCAGTTGAAAACGGCACTACAGACTGCAGCGGCAGGCTTGAGACAGGTTTTAAATTGCTACTTTAGTGGGTGGCACATTGAGTGCTGCAGACCCACTATTGGAATTTAATTTATGGGCCCTAGGTACATGCAGTACCAGTTACTGGGACTTACAAGTAAACTAAATATGCCAAATAGGTGAAAGCCAATTGTACCATGTTTTAGGGAGCAGGCAAAAACACTTTAGCACTGGTTAGCAGTGATAAAGTGCACAGACTCCTAATATCAACAAAAACGAGATTCAGAAAACAGGCATAAGCATAATGTTTCGGTTTGACCCAGCAGAGAGGGCCAGGTCCAACACTACGTTACTGACTCATCACATTCAAACCAGCATGCATACTCAGAGTACCCAAGTAGAATAGTCAGCTGAGAAATGTTTGCCTTTTTCAGTGTATTGGTGGTGGCCCCTAATCTAAATTTAGAAGGGCCCCAAGGGTAAGCTCCCGGAGGGGAGACTTACTGTCAAACTTTGCCAATGGTTCTTCCCTTATGGGACCACCACCAATACGCTGAAAAAGGAAATCATTTCCCAGCTAACAAATATATCTGGGTACTACGAATATTTATGCTGGTTTGAATGCGATTAGTCAGTAAGGTAGGATATCAGGGATCCAGGTCTTGACGAAAGTCCTAGGTGAAAATCCATGATGGTCTTGACAGATCAATCTCATCTGTTCTTTTGTTAACTTAGACTGTGGCATGGGAGGACCCAAACAAGGCCCGCCTAGTGTTCCCTTTCGTTCCCAGCTGTTGTAATCATATAGTTTAGGATTTAAAGAATGACATAATATCGCCTACAAATGCCACCTTATATCCAAGTTCTTACCATCATTAGCATATCCAGCACCAAAATATACCCAACAAATGCCATCATCATATGTCAAGAAAGTGACTTTAGTTCGCCAATAAAATGCCAGCATGTGCCATGTTCTGTTGAACGATCCTCCATAAGTGATGCCTGATGTCCAGCACATGGCAATGTACCCAATATATATACCCATTTATATGCCCAATAAGTGCCACCTTATGGCCTGGTACTTGTTTTAACCTCACTCCTCTTCTCGGTGTATCTCTCTCACTCACACGAATGAGAGAGGACCATGAAATGGTGATTGTGTGTGTCTGTGTATTAGTGAACGACCTGTTGAATGCGTGTGTGTCTGCGGATGCTTGTGTGCATCTGTCTTTGCGAGTCTGAGTAAATGAGCATGTGAATATTTGTGTATGAGTCACAAGCAGACTTGGTCTGAGGTCTACAGGAAAGCAATATGTCAATTCTTTTCAAAGGAAAATTAGTGTTCAATAATCCCTTGGAGACGAATATTGGCGGTTTCTCAGATTTATTTCCAGAACAAAAAAAGAGCTTTTCAGCTGGTCAACTCAATCTCAGAAAATGGCGAGCATGTGTTTCGTGACCTTAAAGTCACTTCTCCAGGGCCAATCTTTAGCCTTTGAATAGTATAAAATAGCGTACAATTTGTCAAATACCATACACAGACAGTAGGAAACAATCATTATAAACGAAAGGGTGAAAGAAAAAGATTACAGAAAAAATTAAGAATCAAAATGTAACAGATTATATCAACGAAAATAATCCACATGTTGTCAATATAAAAAAGTAAAAACATAAAAGATCTTATACAAAAATGTATGCCAAATCATGCCCGGATTACACATGCATTATATAGAGAAGTGATCAATAAAGATATCAGTGGGGAATAGTCCCTTTAACCAATTCTTATCTGCTCGAGACAGCAGCAAGTGGAAGAGGAGTGAAAGAAAGCGAGGCATCTTTGGGGAGTGGGGTTTCAGGGCAGGGAGCAAGCCTGAGGCCATTCAGAGAGGTCCCCTTGAAAGAATGCGAGCAATTCTATCAAGTGGATCACAAAACAGCACTCTGCCTATCTTCTGTCCCCTCATTGGTCCTCACCCAGTGGTGGCTGTCACACTTCAGCAGGAGGAAGAGGAGTGACTTGAGTGCATCTCCAAGTCACAGGCAACAAAGCAGAAGGTGAAGAGGGAATTCAGAGTGATCACAGTGATGGAATGGGATCATTTCTATGTAGGTGAGCTACAATATGGTGCGCTCGTCTGGTTTTCTTTTGCTTCTTTCCTCTCTTTGGTGTTATGTTGTGAGTAGAGATGTGAGGCTTGGTTGCTTTTAAGTTGCTGAGATCAGATTTCCCAGATACTAAGGGAGCACCGAATTCCGTCATGGGGAGTGCTCTGCCCATGGGAAGCCCTGGCAGTATTACTGGTCACTGCCCTTTCATTCTTTGCCTCTTGCACGTATACAGAGATACAAAGACAGACACACAAGGCATTACAGATGTCCTGGTGTGCCCACAGATAGATGCACAGATGCGTGAGCCTGCACACTTGCGCAAATGTGTGACACCTTTTAGATAAAGTGCAATTAGTCTGCTCCGTAGAACCTCTTTGCTCCTTTGGCCTTGTTGGTGAAGGCGCAGGCGTGGATGCGGAGGCAAAGGAGTTCCCTCATTTGCATAGAGCCAACCCTCAATTCATATTAGGGAGCACCGTTGAGATCTCTTTGCAGAATGAGCCGCACAAACATCTGCAGCCCCATCTGTAATACGGAAGTGCCACAAGGGTGCCACGTTGGATGCAAACTCTCATTGTACTCCCAGGGCACTTCTGTAATATAGGAAGCAACGCTGACCACTTTGTATACAGTGATTGCGGCACAAGCTGTAATGAAAACTGGCCTGTTTTTTTCCCTCCTAGCCACTGTTAAAGCTGTGTATGTGTACCTAAGAGTCTCACATGGGCCTACTCTTAAAACGAAGTAACTGAAAGCACTAACAAAATTCAGCATATATACTACTGTTGTGCTTTAAATTAGAGAAAATACAAATTAGGTAGTCAACATTTGGTGGAAATAGCTTGTGCTTGTTCATGGTTATTTTGATACTCCGCAAACTTTCAAGTTTCCCAGTGACAGGCGTAAGTGTTCCTGGGCCTCAGGCAATTCAAGTACATAGTGGCACTTTCAGTCCTGATTTCCTATTATAGAAAATAGAGTTGTAAGTACAGAATCCAAAAAAAGCAGGATGACATAGAGCGACTTGATAGTTCTCTGGTGGGAGGGCTTGGAGTGCATCCTATGGGTGGGCTGTTATATATCTGATCCACTGCCTTCTTACCATAATTGCAACTCTTAACTTTTTTTACGCAAGGATAAAAATCGTTATTTATAAAAAAATAATTAAAGTACAGTTATCCATTTATTGCCACTTTCTGGTGAAGGGTGTGCACTGTGCTGCTTCTTAGCTCTCTCCTACCTTTTTCATCCATCCGTTCATGCTCCAATGGCTCACCCATTAATCCATCCATAGGAATAGGCCAAGGATGCGTATTGGCGCCCCTCCTTTTTTCTTTATATATTAACAACGTGGACCCTTTTTTACAACAGCAAAATGTAGATGCCCCAAAAGTCGGAACACGCCCCACCCCAGTACTTCTCTATGCAGACGACGCCGTCCTATTATCTAGGATGGCGAATGGATTACAATGCCTAATAGAAAAATTTGCACTGTACATGTCCGAAAAAAACCTTCAGCTAAATCTGACCAAAACATTTACTATGACATGCGGGTGCAATAGGCTGAAGCATAGACAACATCATGTGGGTGGAGTAGCTATTAGTAGAGTCCCAACTTTTTCATATTTGGGTCTTCTTTTTAATAGCAAAGGTACCTGGAACACACACATTGAATCTTGTAATATGAAATTTCTGAGAAGTACTGAAGGTATTTTTAGATTCTCTGCCAAAATGGGAAATAGACCTGTAAGGGAAATTCTTACATTGTACAGAACTAAGTGTGTTACGGGCGCTTGTTACGGGGCACCTATATGGGGGAGAGCAAACACTGCCTCTTTACAAATTCAAGAAAATAAGTTTTTAAAGAGAGTGTTGGCAGTTCCAAATTCCACGGCTAATTATATAATACACAAAGAACTGGCTGTACTGTATATAAGCGATCTTATACAGATAGCGGGACTTACTTTTTGGCGGGGGTTATGGGCGAAAGAAGAGACCAAACTTACAAAGGATCTAATTATGGATTGCTTGGCCCTCGACTGTAGTAGAAGAATCCCCTGGTTAGAGCATATCCATAATCTTTTAACAAGTTGTAATATAGACCTGTATAAAAAGAACCTTATGCATATCCAGGAATATAGTAAAAGCGATCTGAAGTTAAGCTATATCTCCGTTAGGGAATGTGACAGAGTGGATGAAGCAAAATGGAAAAAAAGTGTTATTACCTATTGTGAATTCCCTCTTGTGATGGGGACTCCAATATATCTAATTCTGGTAAAAAACATTCAACATAGATTTTATTTAACCAGGCTCAGATTTGGTACTATACACTACATAATAGCATTCTCAAATATGGAAAAGTGGTCTCATAACCTCCCGAACTGTCCGTGTGATGGAAAGACCCCCCAGTCCACGTTGCATTTTATACTTTTTTGTAGGTTTTATAGGGATATCCGGAACTTGATTTTAAAACCACTTTTTTTTAACCAATACGCTTTTTCATTATAAACAAGCTTTCAACTTTTTATGTAGCCTTGATAACATAAAAACTATTAATTCTGTTACTCATTTTATACAACGTGCAATCAGGAAAAGAAAGGCTTTGTCACATCTGGATGCATTAATATATGGAAAATCGGACGACTGTATTTAGCACTGTCTCTATTATGCTATTCAGCTATGTTAACAAGTTAATTAGACATAAATTGGCACCTTGTTTTAAGTAGTTATATGAGATATTGCACTATTCACTTTATTTTTATGTAAACACATTGCACTTTATGTGATATTTACCCTTATTGCCTGATATAGGACAATATTTACACATTAGGTATTTTATGATGTAGGTCTGTTCTTAACATCGTATATTGTAGATGATGTTTACCCCTATTGCCTGATATAGGACAATATTTGCACATTAGGTATTTTATGATGTAGGTCTGTTTTTAACATCGTATATTGTAGTTGATGTATAGAGTGATATGCAATATGGACGCTCTTTAAGTTTGCATAAAATTGTAAAGTATAAACTCACAATTGTATTTTTAGTATGCTTTTATGAATGTACTTTTTTTACACCGAATAAAGCTGATTTGACTTGACCATCCTTATATTCAATCCCTCATCAGTACACTTACTCATCCATTCATTGCAAATCACTGCCACTCCAGTCATTTTTAAAAACCTTGAAAATTTTTCTCAAACCCAAAAATTGTGGCGTGATTAAATATTAATGGGCGTATGCACCGGCAACATTTACAGAACCCCAAAAGAATGTGTTGCTCTCTACTGAAGAAGGACAACTATCCTGAAACACATGTCTGGAGATATACAGCACTGGCTGCACCAACAAGGGTGAAAAACTAAAGACTGTCACTGAAGTAATTTACCATGATGCATTTGGGCGAACTGAGTGGTGGGATGTGGGGTAGTGTGCACAAGGCATGTTTGCAGACTGGAGGCCAAGATTTAGTTTGTTTTCTAAAAAGGTACTGCCTGGAAATTTACCAAAGCTGCGAAACTCTTATCAGTGACCCAAGCAAGAGGCGAATTTCAAGTTTGGTAAACTTTTGTGATGAGGTGTTCATGTTGATCACTGATAAAGTCTACCAATGGTGTTTCACAGAACATAAACCTTTCAAACACCCCTGTAAAGTTGATGCCTATGCTTATCTTGTTCCCCCAAAAAATGATCAGTAGGTCCTCCTATGAACAAGACAAAACCTCTCCCATTAGGTTTCTTTTATAGACCAAACAGGTTCCTTAGACCAGCGACCCCAGTGTCTTGTCCCTTTGAAGAACGAACCCACCCATCACTGGATAGTCATGTCACGTACCAGACCCAGAGTCATAATCATTATATGCCTCTTGTCACTTCAAATAGATTTGCTCCATTATCCCCTCTAGACTAATAGGATTGACGGGAGGAGCCCAAAGGAGCGGGTATTTGCGACAAGGACCCAGAGTCACAGGACAGTCAAGGCCATACAAGGGACAGGTTGGGGAAGTAAATAATTCTGTAGATTATATAGTAATTAAATCATGGAATGTCGCAGGTATGAAATGTAAATTGGAGAATCCAGATTGGTGGAATTTCATAGATTGTTCCCACCTAATCTGCCTGACGGAAACTTGGCTTAGCGAAGATTTCCTTGTAAATTGTAATGTTTCCATACTTACCCCAGCAACACCCTCAGGTTGTGGGTGAGCAAAAGGAGGCCTGGCGATGCTTGTTTCAACTTTAGCCCCTATTGTCATCAAGAAATCATTTAATAGCTCTCCCTATTATCAGTTTATACCCCTGTTAATCGAGCAGAAGTATGAGGTCATCTTGGTTAACTTTTACAACAATTTATTCAACAATACACAGAATTTGATTGCCATGGAATTGTGAACGGAAATTGAGCTGTTTGTGAAGAAAACAGGAATTGATTATGTACATATCTGGGTTGGAGATTTTGATAGGAGTAAATGTCAATGCCCTGCTAGAACAGTCTATGGCTATTTAGTCTGTAATAGGGAAGAACAAGTTAATTCCCCCACGGCATATGGTGAGTCTATAAACAAAGTTTTGTATAGACTAAATCTGGAGTTGATCGAGCAACAGGTAGAGCAAAATGGAGCTTTGTTCCCTACATTTCATGAAAATAGACACTGTTCCATCATTGATCATATAATGATTTCAGTAACTGAACTGAATTTGATTAGATCTTTCAAGATAGAACCCTCTGCACTTAGCGACCCCTCAGTACTTAAGCTTACACTCAGCATCATCAGTAACAAAATGAAGGGACACAGATCAGCACTACCTATTGAAACTGTAGGTAGAAATGGTGTTAGCTTAAATTGGTAAGCATAATAGATACAGATTAATAGAAACTGTAGATAAGGAGAATTGGGAAGCTTTTAATTTCTGCATTGAATGGGGGGGGGTGAATTACGAAAGGCTGTTGGAGGCATTCCATAATATTGTAACAGCAATTGCAGACAAATGAAAAGGTCCAATAAAGGACATAAGTAAAAACAGAAAGGCCCACGGGTGGTTTGATACACATTGTACTACAGCAAGCCAAAACCTAAGAAAAGCATTACAGGAAACCCAGAGAAACAGGGGAAATATTCAAGAGTTAAGAAGGAATTACAAGCTAGCTTTATCTGTAAGAAAAAAGAAACTCCAGGAACAGGTGCGGGCAACTTTGAAACGGGCAGCAGATACTGGTGATTGTACCCTGTTTTGGAAAACTTTGAATTCCCCTCTTCTTAAAGATAAACCTATGCCTACCGTGGAGGTTTCAATTACCCCCAGGAGCTTGGATCACCCATTTTGGAGGGATTTTCAAGCCAAATAATGTAGAAATTGTTCCATCTCAGGACCCTCCTGATGTGTTCAGCCTTTGAACCAAGCCTATTAGTGTGGAAGAAGTCACTGTAGCCCTAAAAAATAGTGCCCTCGGAAAAGTCCAGGTCCAGATGGGGTCCCAGTCGATGCATTTAAATCCAATGCATCGTTATGAGTGCCCATATTAACCCAAGTCTGTAATGCGACAGCAAAAGGCTATTTTCCAAAAACAAGGAGCAATAGCATCATTTTATCCATATTTAAAAAAGGGGACATGGGAGATGCAAGGTGTTATCACTCAATATCTTTATTAGATTCCTCTGTGAAAATAATGGGTAGGGTGATTCTAGGCAGATTAGAATCCTGGGCCCAGAAAAATCATATATTGACAGACTCGCAATACGGGTTCAGAAAAGAAATCGGCACGCTGGAGCAGAGCATTAATCACATCTAATAATCAGGAAATATACTATGGTACGTCAGGGGCACATTCATATCTGCTTTGCAGATTTGAGTAGTGCATTTGACTTAGTGAACCGTGCAAAATTGTGTTAGACATTAGCTGACATGGGTGCTCCAGCAGATATTAGATGCCGCCTTGCACAGGCATACGTATCTTTGACACCTTGCGTACGTTTTGGAAAAATGGGGAATGCACAGATAAATTTCGGATAACAAGAGGAGTTAGGCAGAGTTGTGTCCTGGCCCCATTTTTATTTTCATTATATATGAACGGGGTGGACGCCTTCTTACAGAGGGTAAAAACAGACGCATCTAAAGTGGGCTCCCGCATCACCCCAATTGTATTATATGCAGATTATGTGGTGCTGCTATCCAGGACGGCAAATGGCCTCCAGCTTTTGATTGATAATTGTGTAACCTTTATGGAGGGTAGAGACTTAAAACTTAATTTAACCAAAACATATACCATGGTCTGTGGCAGGGGAAGAAAGAGGAGCAAAATACATTTTGCAGTAGGCCCGAAGTTAGAACAATTAAAGACCTTTGGCTACTGGGGCATATTGTTCTCACAGGATGGACATTGGGGACCACACCTTAAAACCGCAAACGTAAAATTTATCAAGGCCTCTGATGCGGTTTTTAGATTTGCTAATAAAATTGGAACAAAACCTATAAGAGAAATTGTGAATTTATATAAAAGCAAATGCCTCCCAACTGTATTATATGGGGGAACAATATGGGGCAAGAAAAACTGTCAAATGTTCTAGACACAGGAGAATATCTTTTTTTGTAGACTTTTGGCAGTCCCACATTCAACCTCAGCTTACAGAAATCATAACTTGACATTATGCATATAAAAGACTCCATCCATCTTAGCACTGTGACCAAGTGGCATAGTATTTGGAGTAAACCAGGCATCAAGTGCACTAGAGCTATCATAAGGGATTCCCTAGAACATGACCATTATGATAAAAATCCATGGTTCCGGTACGTACATGGCAGGTATTGGAGGATAATCTTAGCATCTTGGACCCCGCTAATATTTTGCAGTTTAGCAGAAAAGAAACTTTCTTTGTGGGGAAAAGGGAGACCCATAGAGAAAAGCAGGAAAGGTCCAAGACAACAGTGGAGATATTTTGCACAGGACCAATTGAACAGGGGATACAAGGCTATCTGATAAACCTGACCAATATTCAGGATATATTTTGTCTAACCAGATTACGTTTTCAGTTGCTCCATCACTTAGTTGCATTTGCTAAATCAGAGGCATTGTCAGCAAACTTACCCAAGTGCCCATGTGATGGGAAGGCCAGACAAACGACTATTCATTTTATGTTGTTTTGCAAATTTTATAAAGATATAAGACTAAGTGTAGCCTTAAAATGTCTCCGAAATGTATCAGATCTTACACCTGTTGCACTGTTTTGACCTACATTAAGAATGCAATTAGGAGGCGTCATTTAGAAAGGTTGTGTTATAAAGAAGATTTAATCAGGGTCTAGATCGTTATAATTCTTGTGTTTAAATTGTGTCATTGAATGACATTTTATGATGTAAACTATGTACTAAGTGTCTTTGCTCAATCTTTAAAAGGTTTTATATGAGGTTTTTTATGAGCCATAGAACATTTGAATTTTGAAATTTTGAACATTTTGTCTAATGTTTTTAACTCGATGTGTTATTTTAATAATTCTTAGCTGCTAGGACCGAAAGTATTGCTTTAGTTTTAGCATGCGAGAAGTTCATTTTAGTAATCTATGTATTACCAAATACGTCTATACCTCAAAATGTGTACAGTAACATTGCACTGAAAGTAGGGTTCTTACATGCTTCACGCTGACAATGCTTGAGATTTCTATTTGTTATGCTTTTATGGATTTCTGTGTAAATCCGAATAAATTCTTTGAAATTTGAATTTGATCAGTAGGTTACACGGATATTTGAAAGACTTTGACAGTCCTTCGAAAAGGCCCTTATATCTGGGCCTCGTGAACGGTGACTACCTGATATGTGGATTATAAATATTCCCATACAAGACTGACCCATAAATAAATAATCACTCAAGAAATAGCTGAAGGCTGGGCCGGTGATTTAACATGAAGATACAAACAGAAAAGGATCTGAGACTCTTAAAAATGTAAATGCATTTGCAGACAGGGAAGTGGACTGGTAAAGAGGCTCGTCTAACAGTAGATAAGCAAGGAGTGGCCAGATAAGTGGACAAAGAGGCTACTCACAGGCGAAGATCGATAATTAAGAGAGGTCAATAAACTATGGAGAAATTCGATATGGGGAGGAGCTTCTGTAGATGTTTGTAGAGATTGACTGATGGTAGAGGACAAAGCAAACACAAGGAGATGATGGACGGAGCGCTGAAACTTTTCAGACACTCACCCCCAGTCACAGATCTGGGTTGAATCCAGCATCGTTCTTTAGCTCACTTCGCCACCCCAGTTCAGACCCAGCCATATGCAAATCAGTCTTGACCCTGTGCCTCATGGGAACAGTCCAGCCCGAACTGCCAAGCCAGTATAGTAGTGGTGGAAAATACAGTTGTCATGTTTGACCTGCCTCCCCTCTTCATCACAGAGGATATGTGTAGACCACACTCTACAGAAGGGAATCTTGGATGTTTACTTCCTCACCGCCCTTCTTAGCTATTATTAAAATATTATCTTGTGATTTTGCCCACAATGTCAGTCAATATATGAATGTTTAACTGTGGCTCGAAGAATAGGTGTGTGTTATTTATTTGGGCACATATGTGGCTTTTGGTGCTTCTGAAAGCTAGAAAAAAGGGCAATCGGGGAATGGCATGATGCCACATAAGACCTTCACGAGATGTTTATCATACCAAAGAGGGTCAGTTTTAAGCCTCTCTAAACGTTAATTGGTAAATAACTGACCGGAGATGTCAGTTACCACTAGGGGCTGGCTGAGGGGACCAAGTGGTTAATAATTAAACCTTTGCGCCTGTTCTCTTACTCTTTCTGCTGATGCTTTAATCCTGGGTCACTGGCAGTTTAAGACTGCATTGCTCAGGAGCTTTTCTCCTTTTTTCCAATTGTTTCTCGCCCAGTCGCGATGCTGCCAGGATTGTTTTTGCTTGTGCTTCCTTTGGCAACCTTTGCCCAGGCTCAGCGCTGCTACCCAAGTAAGCAACTTCTGTTACCCTTCACGGTGGGAATATTTTTCTGTCTTCCGTTATTGAGAAAGTGTGGGACGGATTATTAGATGGGTGGATGAAGGCATAGATGGATTGTAGGGTTTGGATGACTGGGTGAATTGGTTGATTGATGAATGGATGGTAAAGTGGGATTGGGTGAATGAGTGGGCGATAAATTATTGTTTGCGTGATTAATGAATGAATGTGTGATTGGGTTTGCATGCATGGACCAATGGATAGTTTGCCTACGTGGGTCCTTGTAGGCGGATAACTTGATTGATTAATGAATGAATGGATGGATGAATGATTGGCCTTGGTTGGCATGATGGATGGGTGGGATGATGGGTCCTTGACCTTGTGGGTTTAGGTGGATGCTGGATGGATGAATGGATGGGTGAGAATGGATAGTTTGCCTACGTGGGCCCTTGCAGGCGGATAACTTGATTGATTAATGGATGAGTGGCCTTGGTTGGCATGATGGGTGGGTGGGAGGATGAATCGTTGACCTTGTGGGCTTAGGTGGATGCTGGATGAATGAATGGATGGGTGAGGATGGTTGAATGCGACCACAATAAAACCGAACCTTCATGCAGGGTTGGAGATTAGTGGCCTAAGCCATTGCTAAAAAGTACACTTGTGAAACTTGTAAATATTTTATTGCATTGCAAAAGCCATGTTTCTTCTCTAATTCCGTATCATATTTTTTTCTGATATTTGTAACCTTCTTTTCATCCTTTTGAATAAACATCTGAAACGGAATACTAAATATTTCAGGGTTCTGTGTTCCTCGTGTTACACGCAGTACTTCAGTGAACAGAAATTCACAAGGCATCGCTACAAGCCTGTCTTTAAAACATATTCTGACAAGCACTTTCTGTGTGGAAAACAACTGACGTTCTTACGTCTTATCACATTTTTTTTCTAGAGGCTCCGAATGCTTTCCAAGTGCGGATTAGTCTCAGGGCTTCTCTGGGGGACAAAGCAGTAAGTATCCTAACAAGCTCCTTTCTCACCCCCACCCCACCCCACCCATCCTTTTATTTTATTTTTGGTCAATGGAAAAAACATGAGTTGTGATCGCCAGCAGGAAGGCTCCTCGATTTTGTGTTTTTACGAGATTTCGATTGATCTTCTGCAATAAACTCACCTTTTTAAAGCAAGGGTCTCCAAATGTGTCTGTAATGAGAGCTCCTTCTGCTCCAGGAATGTCCTCCCAAGCTATTAACAAATTGTATAACTGTAAAATACTAGTGATGACATGTGTTAACGTTACACTATGTCGTACCTAAGCGATTTATCGGTAGTGACCACCCAAGTATCCCAGGCAAGGCTGCCAGCAGAAATGCCAGGGAAAAAGTTTATCAGTATTAAATGTCTCCACCTGACTAATGAAGTAACATTTAAATCTTCACATGCTGTCCGGCGCAAAGGACATAACCACAGCAATAAGTCTCCCAACCTCAACTTGAGTTATCAATCACCTATCAACTTGAAACGTATTTTGGAATTGAAACCTTTTGTCTTCTTCATTATACCAGTTTCTGTAAATGCACATACAATTACAACTTTTCATTTTGGGCAAACAAAACTCAATTTTCCAGCAGAAAACCCTTTTTGAAAAATAAAATTCCTTTAAAATATCATTTTTCATTTTTAGGAAATACCCAGTCCCAAACATCAGCATATCATTTATATTGCATACTCACATGAAAGTGTCTCACATGGACAGACTGTTTCGAATGCACAGGTATTACAGTCATAGGCCATGGATGCTCACCATAGCACCAAGGATGCCTGTATTATGCCAATAATCCCCAACCATTATACCAGGACCACAGTTGTGCCAAGGATGGACATCATAAGGGCCAGGGCAGCCACCACATATCAGTCATCGCCATTATTATGCAAGGGTCGACCACCATAATGCCAGGGATAGCTAAAGGTAGGCCAGTCCTGCTCTTAATATGTCAGTGATGGCTGCCAGTATACCACAACTAGACCACAAATGTCCAAAATAGTCTAGGATGACCATTATTATGCTATTGGCACTATTATACCATGAATGGACACAATTGTGCCAGAGATAAAACCCTCATGATGGAGGATAGTGTACACATTTTGCTGTCTTGACACCAGGCGTAGCTTTCAGGAAGCGACAGTGTTTATTATGGACGTACACATAAATTAATACAGATGAGGCTCTTAATTTTCTCTGCTCTGGATCAGATCCTGCTGTCCTCAGGTCTTGGGCTGATCATGCACTCAACTGATACATTTTCACTATGACTTCCGCACTCCCACACTTTGGTAGGTCAACAATGATTACTGCTCAGGCTACTGCTGCCACTCTTTTTTTTATGGTCCACTGTTCACACACATGGTGTGACTGATAAAGTGGGGACTACAACATGGCCAATTCCCTTGTGACTTAGTTAGATTGAGATTGGATACAGGTGGTAATATGGCAGGCCCCATAGGGCTACACAATGTGTGTTTGAGTGCTAATATGAGTCCCTGCATAGGTTTGGCTGGTGGTCACTCCAAGAGTCTTGATATGAGCAGTGCTGCCTTCTTTAATATGCACAGACTCTCTGAATGAGATACTGGGCTTGACTTCACCTCTGAGAGCTACTTTGAGGGTACTGGGAGGTACCAGTAGCTCCCGAGCTATTCGTTGGAGACCCTTGCTTTAAAGTAACTTACATAGAAGTTTCAACAGAGAATCAAGATTGTTTTAAAGCTCATTGTCTTAATCAATTTCTTTTGGTTTCATTAGAATTGTTCAAGTAAAACTCTGATTTGGTTCACGTGATACAGTAACGTGTTGGTTGCATGTTGTTGAAATGATAAATTAACAATTCCTTCCTCTTAAGAAATACTCTATAACATAATAATTTTTGGGTGATTTTTTGTAAATCCAAAAATTCTCACCAAACGTGTATGTTTTGTTGTTGCTATTGCTGATTGAGGTATGTTTTAGTCACTACGAGGTGAAGATCTTTCTCACTGCATATCTTCTACTGACGTTAATATAAAGTTCTGGAAGAGGTATTTTTTATAGTGTTCTTCCAATTTGTTTTTCTGAATTATCAATTCTGTCCAATGCATTATTTAAGTGAGGAGCTTGAAACCAGAATGCTGGCAAGTCTATGATTCAAGAAGAACCATTTTATTCAGGTCTGGCATTACGCAAGATTTTTTGATTTTACAAAAATGTTTTTATATATATATATATATTTTTTTTTTTTTGATCACCAATTGCCCGAAAGCTTAGACGGGGCACTTGCAGTGTTCCGACCATCCGGCCTTCTTTTACAACCCTCTTGACATCACGGTGAGTAATGCTCCCCAGCCTAACACGTTTCGATGTCTTCACATCTTTATCAAAGGTTCAGCTTGTTGTGCAACATACGGAATGGCTCTCTTTTATTTCCATTTTTCAAGCATGCTACATTCATTAATTGCCCTTAGTGGGTCCCGCATTCAGCGTATCCTCTTCGAGCATGCTGGGACATGTAGTCTCTTTAAGAGCATCAATATTCCCTTAGTGGGTTTCCGTTTATCTTTGCATCTCTAAAAGCGTTTATTATCCATTAGTAAGGTTCCGTGATGAACGGAGAGTCCCATTACCTTTGGAGCGCTGCACTTCGTGGTCTATGAAACAGTTTCAAACCACAGCCTCTCTGTATTCTCGATGAGATGGTGCCCACGAGGTTGTCAGATAGTACACCATATAAATTTCCTCCCTATGGTGTTTGTCAATGAGTTACAATGACAAATCCATTCCCAATATATTTATCAAAGAGTTCACAATGTAAAGCCCCTTCTTATTTTGTTTGAAAAATCTGGTTCAGGATGTCTCAAGGCAGTGAGAAGTTAAAGGGTTCCAATTACATCAAATGTGGGTCTTTCACCTCTGGTAACCTGGGGCCTCTGTACCCCAAACCCTTAAACTGGGACAAGATGCTCCTTTTGATAAATGTCTATGAGGGTAATGAGGTAGAACAGTCCAAGGCTGACTTAGGAAGGTGGTGTGGGCTAGAAACCAAGAAGACAGCAAAACACAACATGAACACTTAATCCATCAATTTACAACCAGTACCTTTAAAAAAAAAAAACTTAAATGTTCCTTATATGAACTCACAACTAAATGTGATAATCAAACTGAAAAATATTTGCAAGTTTTCAGGTGGGATTACAAATCAAATTAAAACCACTCCTAAAAGTGCCTCGCAGATTAACCAAGTTCAAATCACATAGGCTAAAGCAGTCTCACAGTGGGCAACTAACTCTGTTAATGCTTACTGCTCCCACTATCCGAGAGGTACCATGTAGAAATTTTTGCACAAAAGACACTAATCATAAAAATGAGCAAAGGCCCAATATGGACATATTGGAAGACCTGAGGCTTTTCACAATCAAAAAAGTTATATCCACAGACTCTGTCAAGTCATTTATTTTATTTTTTTAAACAATCTTTATTAAGTTTTGACAAATTAATTAATCAATTAAATAACACCTCCGCCCCCTCCCTCTGTCCAAGCCAGAACACAGAAAAACAAAGAGATTGAAGTGCGACGCAGGTGAAGAAAATAAACCTGTACATACACAAAAAAAGAAGAAAAAAAATATATATATGTCACAAATATAACACCTCATAATGCCATAAACCAGACCCAGCCTGAAGACCAAAAACCCAAACGCCAGAGTGGTTCATACTAAACTGGTCAGTCAACCTTCGCCATGTGTTTCGAGGCAATCTCTCCATGGAGCCCATATTTGAAGCCCCCTTTTACGAGCCCGATGGTCTTTCTGAGCATAAACGGCCCTTTCTATGTGGTAGATTGAAATTAAGCGACCCAGCCACTGATTGAAAGATGGGGGACAGGATCAAGCCAAGCTGTCGCCAGGCACAGTCTGAGGACTGCCATGGCTAGAAACAGAAAGGGAATTTGGGGCAATAAATTCCTATTCCTGGACCCCTAATAGAATTAGTTGGGAAGTGACCACAATCCTCAATTTCAATTTAACCTAACAAAAAAATAGGCTATCTCCCTCCTTAAATTCACATGCCCCGGGTGTGAGAAGGTGGCTTGGTATATGCTGTCCACTAGTTAAAGTGGGCACCCTGTACCAATCCACACGACGCTTATGATGTATGAGGTCATAGATAACCTTTATGAAAGCTATCCTAGTGGTAGCTATGGAGAGCAGCCTTCAGGCTTAATCTTGAAGGAGTGTAAAGCAGCTTGTTTTACCAGAATATCACCTCCTGAATGACTAAATGAAGGAGAACCACACAGTAGTTACATAAAACATATGTATTTATTAATATAACACTCTCTACTACCCTCTCCATGAGGATAGAACACAAAGCACACAATACTGGATCAATAGAACAGTTGTAAGTAGCACAATACACAGCGGGCTCCAGGGGGAGACCGAACCATATACTAAAATAGTGGTATAACAATCACGACTTGACTAGACACAGTGCCTAGTGCATGTAGAATCGCTGGGACCCCAAGGAACCACCCAAGGTGATGACACAGGAGACCCACGGAGGACGGGTGCAGTGAGGAAACACGACAGCATGCTCCGTACAACTCTATGGGAAAGTCGCGGTTGCAAAGTGAAAGTTTAAGGACCCTTCTAGGAGGACTTCGAGCCAACCCTTCAGAACTTAAGAGTTTAAAGAGCCACCCCACCCGTGGATACCGTAGTATCAGAGTTACCTATCCCAGGGAAGCCGGGTGTATAGGTCAGCGTCAGAAACTCTTGTCGTTCTCTATGGAAGGAAGTGAAGAAGTACTGCTGCCGTGAAGGTGAAAAGGGTCCGATGGAATCCAAGCCTGGATTCTGGATGGAAGGAACCTGAAAGCAGAGGGGACAGAGTCTGGGTCACGTCAGAGTGACCAGGGGCTCGGTCGACGAATGCCCACCGATGTCGGGTGCTTCAGGTGCAAAGAAGGGATGCTTGACTCTGCAGCCACGAGGACCAGGAGACGTCGAGGACAACCAGGAGCCGGTGGTGAGCTGTCCCATGAAGGATGTCGAGTGCTGAGGGGTCGGTGTCCGGCGGGAGCACCAACAAGCCTTGGCAACAGCAACCCACACAGGAAGGACAAACAGGTTACGGTGTGGACCAGCAAGGTCCAGGGGACTCTCCAAGCAATGGAGAGTCAGGACACATCTGGAGCAACCAGGAAAGCCCAAGAACAATCACGATGACCCTCAGGGGGACCCACAGGCCGAAGGACCAGGAGTCGCGAGGGGACCTCGAGCAAGATTGCAAGGCACCAGCCCACGGAGCACACGGTGTGAGGAGGCCGGAGTTCTCTGGTGCCAATACTGCTCAGGGTGAGGACTACATGGAGTCCAATCACAAGCTCGGGAATCATCAACAAGCATATGCACTTGCAAATGGATGCGGTGCACAGGGGTTCGAGTTACGCAGCCCCCACGAAGGATACTGTCCTCAAACTCGGTGAGAGGGCAGATCGACCTCAGGGACCTTCAGAAACCCACCTCCTGTGTTGCTGAAATCTTCGGAGTCCACAGGAGCTCAGGAGCAGCTACTGGCAGTTGCGCTTTAGGTGCCTGCGAAGCAGGGGAGTGACTCCTTCACTCCAAGGGAGATTCTTCTGTTGCCTTAAGTGCCCCATAGGTCCTGCACGGAGCCTGTATGGAGTCACGGTACAAACTAAGCTTCGGACGGAAAGGGGGACAAAGTCAAGCCCAGTCGAGGTCCAGCAAAGTCCAGGTGTCCAGACGGTCAAAGGTCAGTGGTTTCTTCTTTGTAGAATCTTGTCCACATAAAATCTAATGTCCTGTAGCCAGGTAACCCATTTTTTATCCACGGCAGAGGGTTGGACAGATTCAGGGGACCCTCCTAGGGGAGGGGCAGGACAGAGGGGTGGCTACACCCATATCCTTTGTCCAGTTTCGTGCCAGAGCAGGAGCCAATGGCTCCCAGAACTGGTTTGAGCTGGACTATGCACAGGGATACCAAATGTGGCCCACGTGCAGACTTTCAGGCACTCTCAGAGTGCCCCCACCCAGCCCCAATACACTAAATCCTGTCTGGGAGGTGGTCACACCTCCCTGTGACAGGATGCCTATTGTGCTGCCTTCCTCTGCTCGAGCTTGGCTCAGCAGCAGGAGGGCAGAAACGTGACTCTGGCTGGCAGCATCCATTTTGTGCTGTCCGGGTTGAGAAGGCTGGTACCAGGTAGACCGGTGACCCCACAAAGCTCGCTTCTGAAGGGTGGAATCATACCTCCCACACCAGTTACTAGTGTGGAGGTATGATTCCAAGGTGTTTGATACCAAACACGATATGTTTCTATGCAGCCGTTTTCGAGATAGCATTTACCGCGAGGTTATAATGCACCTCTACCTATATGTCCGGCTGAGTCACAGACAACCCGGGAGAATGGTCTCTGAAGGCTGCAGAGAGGCTCTGCTCATGCAGGGGCACCCCCTCACATAAAACCCAGCACCCTGCCTTCAGGATTGATAAGGCCTGCTATAGGGGTGACTTATAAGTTTTAAGTGTAGTGACCTATAGATATAGTGAACCTATATCTAAAGTAAGTGGTGCAAGCACCATCTTACACAGGCTGCAGCAGCAGACCTGGAGTTCCATTTTGCATGGCTTCTCATGGGTGGCATAATACATGCTTCAGCCCATGGGAGGCCTCTGGGGTACCTATGCCCTGGGTACATGTGTACCATATACTAGGGACTTATAAGGGTGCCCCAGTATCCAATCTGGAGTGTACCAAAGTACATGCATAGCAATTTAAAGGAGAAAGCAGATAGACTGGGGTCCTGATTAGCAGGATCCCAGTCAGACTAGTCAAAAACCAGCAAAACACCAGGAAAAAAGTGGGGGTAACCATGCAGTCAGATCCTACCTTCCTACATAACCCCCACCCCAACTAAAGGAGATAAGGCTAACCTTGCCCAGTTGAGACTTTATTGACTAAGTGGCCATATAAGGAAGATCCTGTTCTACCATGGATACCCCCTGTCTTATGGTCCACTAAGGAGTCCCTCCCTTGAAGGGTCTTGGGTGTTCTCCAAAATTTGGGTTTCCCACCTGTAGTGTGCTTTGGCAAAGTAAAAGGTTGGTGGGGTGCCTGAGTAGGGAATTGAGGCCCTAATAGGGTTGGTCTCAGCTTCCTCAGAGCACTGGTCACCATGGAAGCCTTTCTTTCCATGACTGAGTTACATCTGGCCCTAGGGGTCAACCTCTGGCTGCCTACAGCTGGGGGTTGAGTCCCTTTGGTTGGAACAGTGGAGGGCCAGGGGAGGTTTGGAACCAGGTGGTCCCAAGTTTTCCTTGGCCCAACAGAGTCCATTTGGGGGATGTCACTACCTAAGGGTAGGAGGGATCCCTCAGTGTGTTGAGGAATTTTCACCTGGCTAGTGCTACTAGACTGGGTGTCCCTAATCTGTTGATGAGGGGGTTCCTTTGGACAGTGGCCCCTTTGGGGTCCACTGACATCCCTGACCTCTGCAGCCCTAGGCTGACTTAAGCTGGGTAGAGAGGGGCAGGATACGTGCTCCAGACTGGGTACCACCTTGGAAGGGTCCCCTGCCATCAGTGGTGCTGCCAGGACAGACCTGACCACCTCTGGGGCAGTTCCTTCACAAGGGGTAGGATCAGTTCCCTGAGGAAGCTGACCCTTACCTATTGTCTGGGGGGAAGAAGACTTTTCTTCCTTCCCTTTGCTCTCTGGTGGAGCATAGTGAGCCATTTTGTCCAGGCTTCACTACTCCAAAATTTCCCTGGGGTTGGACTGAGGCCCTAAGGGTCCCACCAACTTTCTCAGGGAGGCCTGACATTCTTAAATGGGCCTTTTGCTCGCTGAAGCTTCTAAATCATTGCCCAAGTGGCAATCCACAGGCAAGTTTGGGGATACTGCCACTCTCTTTGGGCCAATGACCCCTCCCCAGCTGAGATTGACTATAGCTAGGCTTTCCTGTTTCCAGTTTCTATTTTTGGTAAATTCTGGTGGTGTTTTTTCAGTGTTTTCCAGTGATTTCAATACCTCAAAAAAACAGTGCTTTTCAGTGGTTACTCATTTTCGCGCCATAAAAAACAACTGAAACAGTGTTTTACCGGTGTTTATGAAACGCTTTGCTTTTATTATTGCTTGCTTTCTTCATTGATGCATGGTATATAGACAGTGTACGTACAGTGTATATGAGGTCCAAATACATGTTTACAAGTCGAACTTATTGTGGTACACCATACAATATTTTTTCAGTGAGTCTTTGGTCATTCGCGCTCTCTCTTTCCTTCCCATATAAACTTCTATTTGTGAAAAGGCCCTCTCGACATTGGCACTTGAGACTGGCAGTGCCAAAACAGCTAGTACACAATTTGCCAACTCTGGCCAGTGACGTAGCTTTCCATGCCAATATTGGTGCACCTGAAGGTTGACATTCTCTGGGACAGGTTCTGCAACATATGCATTGAACTGGGTGCATATGCCCTCAGAGGTATTAAAGCGGTCAAAAATGAAGCTGTACTTTTCAAAGTCTGGAGAAAATTCGCCTTTACGGAAGGGATCTAACACTTGTGCAGAGTACCACAGTGAGGCTTCATTGGCTTCAAACGCCATGGTTGGTGAAGACACATGCTGTCATTTGGTCATCTGGTAAGGTCATACGTCAGGTGGCTGCTGTGCAAACAGGGAAGCGATACAAAAGGGGATGATGGACGGAACGTTTGAGCCAATCAAACACTCACCCCCAGTCAACTGATCTGGGTTTAATCCATCATCATTCTTTAGCTCACTCCACCACCCCAGTTCAGACATGGCCATATGCAAATCAGTCTGACCCTGTGCCTCATGGGAACAGTCCAGCCCGAACTGCCAAGCCATGTCTTCCCTGGACCGGAAACAAGCATCCTAGGACCGGTTTCTGGCATTCCAGCCGTCATCAGCCAGGCTTGCTTGAATCCAGTGGCAAAGTGAGCAAGGGACCCACGTCTGGGCATACCCCCGCCAACTTAGGGCGAACAAAGCGATACAAAGGGGATGATGGACGGAACGTTTGAGCCAATCAAACACTCACCCCCAGTCAACTGATCTGGGTTTAATCCATCATCATTCTTTAGCTCACTCCACCACCCCAGTTCAGACATGGCCATATGCAAATCAGTCTGACCCTGTGCCTCATGGGAACAGTCCAGCCCGAACTGCCAAGCCATGTCTTCCCTGGACCGGAAACAAGCATCCTAGGACCGGTTTCTGGCATTCCAGCCATCATCAGCCAGGCTTGCTTGAATCCAGTGGCAAAGTGAGCAAGGGACCCACGTCTGGGCATACCCCCGCCAACTTAGGGGCGAACAAAGCGATACAAAGGGGATGATGGACGGAACGTTTGAGCCAATCAAACACTCACCCCAGTCAACTGATCTGGGTTTAATCCATCATCATTCTTTAGCTCACTCCACCACCCCAGTTCAGACATGGGCATATGCAAATCAGTCTGACCCTGTGCCTCATGGGAACAGTCCAGCCCGAACTGCCAAGCCATGTCTTCCCTGGACCGGAAACAAGCATCCTAGGACCAGTTTCTGGCATTCCAGCCGTCATCAGCCAGGCTTGCTTGAATCCAGTGGCAAAGTGAGCAAGGGACCCACGTCTGGGCATACCCCCGCCAACTTAGGGCGAACAAAGCGATACAAAAGGGGATGATGGACGGAACGTTTGACCCAATCAAACACTCACCCCCAGTCAACTGATCTGGGTTTAATCCATCATCATTCTTTAGCTCATTCCACCACCCCAGTTCAGACATGGCCATATGCAAATCAGTCTGACCCTGTGCCTCATGGGAACAGTCCAGCCCGAACTGCCAAGCCATGTCTTCCCTGGACCGGAAACAAGCATCCTAGGACCGGTTTCTGGCATTCCAGCCGTCATCAGCCAGGCTTGCTTGAATCCAGTGGCAAAGTGAGCAAGGGACCCACGTCTGGGCATACCCCCGCCAACTTAGGGCGAACAAGCGATACAAAAGGGGATGATGGACGGAACATTTGAGCCAATCAAACACTCACCCCCAGTCAACTGATCTGGGTTTAATCCATCATCATTCTTTAGCTCACTCCACCACCCCAGTTCAGACATGGCCATATGCAAATCAGTCTGACCCTGTGCCTCATGGGAACAGTCCAGCCCGAACTGCCAAGCCATGTCTTCCCTGGACCGGAAACAAGCATCCTAGGACCGGTTTCTGGCATTCCAGCCATCATCAGCCAGGCTTGCTTGAATCCAGTGGCAAAGTGAGCAAGGGACCCACGTCTGGGCATACCCCCGCCAACTTAGGGCGAACAAAGCGATACAAAAGGGGATGATGGACGGAACGTTTGAGCCAATCAAACACTCACCCCCAGTCAACTGATCTGGGTTTAATCCATCATCATTCTTTAGCTCACTCCACCACCCCATCCCCTTTTGTATCGCTTTGTTCGCCCTAAGTTGGCGGGGGTATGCCCAGACGTGGGTCCCTTGCTCACTTTGCCACTGGATTCAAGCAAGCCTGGCTGATGACGGCTGGAATGCCAGAAACCGGTCCTAGGATGCTTGTCTCCGGTCCAGGGAAGACATGGCTTGGCAGTTCGGGCTGGACTGTTCCCATGAGGCACAGGGTCAGACTGATTTGCATATGGCCATGTCTGAACTGGGGTGGTGGAGTGAGCTAAAGATAGACCCAGATCAGTTGACTGGGGGTGAGTGTTTGATTGGCTCAAACGTTCCGTCCATCATCCCCTTATTGTATCGCTTTGTTCGCCCTAAGTTGGCGGGGGTATGCCCAGACGTGGGTCCCTTGCTCACTTTGCCACTGGATTCAAGCAAGCCTGGCTGATGATGGCTGGAATGCCAGAAACCGGTCCTAGGATGCTTGTTTCCGGTCCAGGAAGACATGGCTTGGCAGTTCAGGCTGGACTGTTCCCATGAGGCACAGGGTCAGACTGATTTGCATATGGCCATGTCTGAACTGGGGTGGTGGAGTGAGCTAAAGAATGATGATGGATTAGACCCAGATCAGTTGACTGGGGGTGAGTGTTTGATTGGCTCAAACGTTCCGTCCATCATCCCCTTTTGTATCGCTTTGTTCGCCCTAAGTTGGCGGAGGTATGCCCAGACGTGGGTCCCTTGCTCACTTTGCCACTGGATTCAACCAAGCCTGGCTGATGACGCTGGAATGCCAGAAACCGGTCCTAGGATGCTTGTTTCCGGTCCAGGGAAGACATGGCTTGGCAGTTCGGGCTGGACTGTTCCCATGAGGCACAGGGTCAGACTGATTTGCATATGGCCATGTCTGAACTGGGGTGGTGGAGTGAGCTAAAGAATGATGATGGATTAGACCCAGATCAGTTGACTGGGGGTGAGTGTTTGATTGGCTCAAACGTTCCGTCCATCATCCCCTTTGTATCGCTTGTTCGCCCTAAGTTGGCGGGGTATGCCCAGACGTGGGTCCCTTGCTCACTTTGCCACTGGATTCAAGCAAGCCTGGCTGATGACGCTGGAATGCCAGAAACCGGTCCTAGGATGCTTGTTTCCGGTCCAGGGAAGACATGGCTTGGCAGTTCGGGCTGGACTGTTCCCATGAGGCACAGGGTCAGACTGATTTGCATATGGCCATGTCTGAACTGGGGTGGTGAGTGAGCTAAAGAATGATGATGGATTAGACCCAGATCAGTTGACTGGGGGTGAGTGTTTGATTGGCTCAAACGTTCCGTCCATCATCCCCTTTTGTATCGCTTTGTTCGCCCTAAGTTGGCGGGGGTATGCCCAGACGTGGGTCCCTTGCTCACTTTGCCACTGGATTCAAGCAAGCCTGGCTGATGACGGCTGGAATGCCAGAAACCGGTCCTAGGATGCTTGTTTCCGGTCCAGGGAAGACATTGCTTGGCAGTTCGGGCTGGACTGTTCCCATGAGGCACAGGGTCAGACTGATTTGCATATGGCCATGTCTGAACTGGGGTGGTGGAGTGAGCTAAAGAATGATGATGGATTAGACCCAGATCAGTTGACTGGGGTGAGTGTTTGATTGGCTCAAGCGTTCCGTCCATCATCCCCTTTTGTATCGCTTTGTTCGCCCTAAGTTGGCGGGGTATGCCCAGACGTGGGTCCCTTGCTCACTTTGCCACTGGATTCAAGCAAGCCTGGCTGATGACGGCTGGAATCCCAGAAACCGGTCCTAGGATGCTTGTTTCCGGTCCAGGGAAGACATGGCTTGGCAGTTCGGGCTGGACTGTTCCCATGAGGCACAGGGTCAGACTGATTTGCATATGGCCATGTCTGAACTGGGGTGGTGGAGTGAGCTAAAGAATGATGATGGATTAGACCCAGATCAGTTGACTGGGGGTGAGTGTTTCATTGGCTCAAACGTTCCGTCCATCATCCCCTTTTGTATCGCTTTGTTCGCCCTAAGTTGGCGGGGGTATGCCCAGACGTGGGTCCCTTGCTCACTTTGCCACTGGATTCAAGCAAGCCTGGCTGATGACGGCTGGAATGCCAGAAACCGGTCCTAGGATGCTTGTTTCCGGTCCAGGAAGACATGGCTTGGCAGTTAGGGCTGGACTGTTCCCATGAGGCACAGGGTCAGACTGATTTGCATATGGCCATGTCTGAACTGGGGTGGTGGAGTGAGCTAAAGAATGATGATGGATTAGACCCAGATCAGTTGACTGGGGGTGAGTGTTTGATTGGCTCAAACGTTCCGTCCATCATCCCCTTTTGTAGTGCAAACAGGGAAGAGCGCACTTGTGTTGCAATGAGTAACAGAAACAACAAGTTCTGGTCTCGGGAGCTAATAGGCTACAAGCACCCCAGGGCAGCGGCGCGAGGCCTTGATGTCTGTAAGGTGAAGTCAGCATTATCAGGCAGAGCGCATGATGAAAGGGACAAGCGACCAGCACACAAGAAAAGAGGCAGGGACACACCTCAGGGAAAGTGTAACAGCTGTAATGAAGGAGTGGCAGCGTTATGCTAAATGTGGTATGCAAGCCTAAGATATTTATTGATTTATTTACTGGTGTTTTCTATTGCTTGAGCTCCACCCACCCGGAACTCTGACGCTGTACAAAATGATATAATGATAGTATTATTGGAGGAAACTAATGAAACAATTTCAGAGCTGTGCAATACCAGGAGGAAAAGAAGCACTGGGTGAAACAATTTGCAGTCACATGAAAATGTTTCTCAGTTAGTATGTTTTGGGAGGTGTTTGGAAACAGTAATGGGCGAGGAAGGAGTACTGCAGACTACAAAAAGAGCATTTGGCACTTTCGGAAATTTGCCTGAAAAGGGAGGCTCTGTGCAAGGCACACCTCTTGAACTGCGGGGTACAGAGAGAACTTTTTTGCAGGTTTTGTGACTCTCCAGGTATGGGTAATTTATGAGAGATTTCTGGGGGTGTTGAGCGTTGTAGGCAAGGCAGGCAGTTCTCATAGTTCATTTAGAATCAATGTGTTGTCATTTGAAGAAAGTGAGAGTTGGGTGACATGTTCATGGTTTTGGGCACTCCTCACAAATCACGTAGAATGATGGCACGGCTGAGTAAAGCTAGTCTGGTTTTCACTGCTGTTTTTTTTCCCCTCGGAGATTTATATAGTGTTAACTCGACCTGAAGGTATTGAAGCGCTTCACACGGGCACCTGTTGCGTTACACAAGGGCACATTCTTTTTTGTTAGGTAGGGGTAGATTACGTGATTTGCCCAGAATCACAGGATGTTGAACTGCAACGTAAATGGTTACCGTGGGCGTAAAGTCTGCACTCACAGGGCTCATTCCGTGCACTGGCAATTCGATGTAAACAGTAGGTCTGCATGTTGCAGAAACACGTATGAAGCGTTAGGACCGGAGTTTATAAAAAATGAACATAACATTTTATTGGCATCTGAGCAAAACCATTAACAACCACAATATTAATTTCAATAACGATGATGAACAGTTTTCTAAGTGGGACTAGTCTTGGACCAGCAGGCTGAATGTGCGCTTTTGTAGTCAGTTATCAACCCACTGAACTGTAGTAAGGATTTGAAACAGGGAACTCGAGATTCCAAATTGAACTTCGCATTAAGCATTTCAAGCACATTTAAAAACAAGCAAGAAACGTGAGCGTGCCGCCTCTTTCCCCGGTGCCCACCCCGTCGCCCAATCCTTTATTAATTTCCTGCCTTACTAAAAATTAGCTTGGGTGAGCTGGACCCTCATTAGCGCCCTTCCAGCAACATCGTATGGCGGTGCTTGAATGCCCTTTGCAGGGGCTCTACGAAGGGGTGCAAGAACAACAAAGCCTCGTTAAGTAAATGGTCTTTTTAAAGACCTGTGAATGAATCGGGTGCGGCCGCAGGCAGACAAACGGCAGACCACAACAGCTCCTCTCCCCCACGTTAGCCATGCAGGGGGCCTGGTGTTGCTCTGACCCCAGATGGCTTGAATTTTACTGCTTACATTTGCGTGCGCCTGCGTTCAGCAAACCAGTGAGTTTATGATGTAGGCTGCATTCAAGCCATTTGTCAGGCCATAAAGACAGCAGCCAGGACTGAAGCCAGGGCTCAGGAGGAGTCAGACAGAATGACACTGCAGCTCAAGTCCACTGTGAAAAACTATGAAACAGCTTTCAGTCCCCTCGCGCTCGCATGTAAATCACATTTGCACTATAATAGTACATTGCTGCCTTTCTGCTAGGTTAGCGCTATACAAATACCACATTTATACAATAATCCGCGCAGATTGTACCGGGATAACTCAAAGAATATGAGGCTGCCCGCGGCCCCCGCAGGGGGCCACCCTCAAAGGGCGGCCCCTTTAGTGGCATTTGGGCACGTCCCCACCCCCTGCGTTGTGGTATTGCGGGACTCCTAGCGGAGTCCCCTTACATGACGTCCCAAGCACGTCACTTCCGGCTTGGATTGGGGAGGGGAGGGTATTTAGGCCTCCCCACTCCATTTTGTGCCCTCTTTTACGCCTGGCACGCCGTCTTGCTGGTCGGGCAGCTGAGTTGATGCGGGAATCGTTTTGGTGGTCGGGCGAGCTGGAAGCGAGGTGAGCCTCTCCCGGATCCCCCACTCTATTGTACCGGGATAACTCAAAGAATAAAACATGACACAGAAAGCTGCACTGCCGTAAACTGCCATCTTAAAGCCTCTATTCAGCACTACTGCGAATACTTCGACGATGAGTACAGCAACCTGAAGTGACAAAGTCCACGTGTATTTACTGGCGTTGAGTACTCATAACAGACCGCCGCAAGTACCTTCATGAGTCAAGTACTACCAACTCAGCCGTTTTTTGTACACACTATTTCTTTGTTTTTCCTAGTTTAAAGTCCACAAAACGTCACCCTTTGTAAAGTTCAACCAAGTTCATTACTTAGAAATGTAAACCTGCTCCGTAAATCACATAGGGTTAAAGGCTTCAGGTTTATGCCTAAAAATCTACAAATGTGGCACATTTCCAAGTCCCTCTCCGCGTTTATGTGAATTTCCCCAAAAATGAAGACAATCTTACACTTATGGTTCGGTAACTAGGCTTCCTCTATTTTTGTGTTGCATAAGGTTATCAGCATTTGTATAGTGAGTATCAGAAAGCAAGTGCCAAGACAACAAAATATCATGGTAGGAGCTACACAATTCCTTCCACTAGGCCTGCACTGGCTTGCCATGTGCAGTCAGAGCAAACAATAAGTTTTAAGCGAAGGAAGACACGTGAAGGTTGAAACCACATGACTAGCACTGGAGGAGCCACTAATGTTCCTACAGATGAGACAGTCACAGCCCAACAGAGATAGTCACACTGTGTACAAATGAGTCATTGATTTGTTGCTTAGACAAAGGCACTAATTGTTTCTTCAATTGCGCACGTTAAATAAAACTCTACAGGACTGATGTAAACACGGCAGAGGCGCAACTAGAATCAAATATCGGGGGGGGCTAAGAAAAAAATATGGGGGGGGGGCTGATTCTTCCAGCAACAGGCAAGAGTGGAGATGCAGGGGCTTTAAGAAGGGGTGAAAAACAACAAAGCCTCATTAACAAGCAAAAGGTCTTTTAAAGACCTGTGAAGTACTCGGGTGCGGCTGGGTGTGGGCCCGGGAAGCTGTCTCAGCCCGGGCTGCCATACACGAGGGGGGGGGGCGAGTCTGAAGCCCTTTGAGCCCAATGGGCGTTGCGCGCCTGAAACACGGTCACCTGGTTTTGTATTTAAAACAACTTTGTCGGAGGTTTACCACTGTTGTAGTGAAACAGACGCAGTATCGTTTTGGAGATGACAAAATGAACTCGTCACGTCTGTGAAGAAACAACGTACTCAGGAACAAGTAATGTACTTAAACAACAGCCAGATGATGAGTGGACTCAGCCTGCAGTGCGCATGTGCAGGTGTCAGCACGTTAAAGTACAGGCCTGTACTAGTACACAAGAAATTTTGGGCACGCGTCACCAAATTAAGGATTGTGTATAAAGTGCTCACAGGAGTGGCAAATTCTGCTCTTTAAATTACCAGCCAGTCTTACATAATTCAGGAGATTCTGGCCAGTGTTCATGAGTGATGCACGAGACAGAAAACAGTAATTTCCTCTACAGCAATTTAACATATCAGAGTTAACGCATTCTAAACGATACAGCATACATGTGAAAGTGCTGGTAGTGCACAAACTTTTACTTATTTCATGGTCCTGGTGAACACGGAGGGGAGCTCTGCAGATTTGCAGCTAGAGCGGACAGAATTACCTGCTAGGCCTTGGAACCAATGTGTCTCCCCGAATTTAATGGGGATGACTCGAGTTCGGAGCTGCTTCCTTCTCGGGCCTAAATTGCAGTTTGGTCTGCAATGCTTTGGCTCCATCAAGTGGCCAAGTGATGCAACAACAATGAAAATCAGTGACACTCGGTTTAAACCGGGTCAGCTGATTTTCATCCGGTAGAGTACTGTCGGGCACAGTCGGTTTTAACCGATTTCCAGACAGCCTAACTATAGCCATGGGATGATGTGTCTTGATGCCATCAATGTTGGTCACCTGGTACTTAAACTCAGGTAAAAGCTGCAGTGGGGGTACTAGCTTCCCTGTCACCATGGTGACAATAGCCCCTGTGTCCCTATAGGCCACAGCTTTCTGACCATTGATCAGTGGCTCCTGTCTGTACTTGCCCAAGGAACTGGGACTGACAGTAAAAGTGGCAAATCCCATACCACCATCACAGACTGAGGAGGCCTGTGAGGGGGACCTTGCTAAGCTAGGGTCTACCTCAGTTCCCCAAGAAAACCCAACTAAATTTTTGGGTGCACTACCACCACCTGGGGGATTACTACTTGTAGTACCAGGAGGAGTGGCGGTAGTGTTTGGAGGAATATTTTCCTTATTGCTGACCTTTGTGCAAATGGGATCATTTTTCCAGTGGCCTGGCTGTTTACAGACAAAGCAATAAGGTTTCTTGTCAGAGGAGGAAGGAGTTTGGGACCCAACCCCAGAAGAGGATTTTTGGGGCCCTACAGGGGACTTGTCTTTTGATTTATCCCCACCTTTCTCTCGAGTCTTGGAAGAATCTTTCTTCTGGTCACCACCCTGATTCTTCTGTTTCACCCTGGTTCTGACCCATTTATCTGCCTTCTTTCCCAATTCTTGGGGAGAAGTCAGATCTGAGTCAACCAGGTACTGGTGCAAAAGTTGGTTTTGACAATTATTAAGGATCTTCTCCCTCATAATCAAATTGTACAATCCTAACTAGTCATGCACCTTGCTGCCATGTATCCAACCTTCCAGAGCCTTTTTAGCACTATCCACAAAGTCTACCCAGTCCTGAGTCTGTGTCTTCTGGGTGTCTCTGAACTTAATCCTGTATTGTTCAGTGGTTAAGCCAAACCCCTCAATGAGAGCACTCTTCAGGACTGAATAGTTGTCAGCATCCTCTTCTCTAACAGTGAGGAGCTTATCTCTACCTTTGTCAGCAAAGAAGAGCCACAAGATAGCTGCCCACTGCTCTTGGGGGACCTTCTGTACCTTACAGGCCCTCGCCAAGGCAGTTATCCATTTGTGGATGTGATCCCCACAATGGTAGGGAGGGACTATCTTGCTCAGGTTCCTATGTTCATAAGTATAATCCTTAACCCTAGGGACACTGTTGCTGCCACCATGGGACTCTAGTCCCAATCTCTTTGTAGCCCTCTGGAGCTCTAGGGATTCCCTGTCTAGGGCCAATTGCTCTTTCTTGAGCCTGAGCTTAACTTTCTCAAGAACTAGAAATTGGCACTGTCTATCATAAGAGGATTCCCTCTTATTGGATATGGAAGTCCCTACAGAAGTTCCTGAGTGTCGAGATTCTACAGAGGTAGATCTGGATCTCCTAGGTAAACTCTGTACTCTTCCTGGTGGAGTAAAGAGAGGGCCACATGGGGACTTCTCCCCCACCTAATAGAAGATCTATGTTGTCCAGGTTGGAATCATCTTGATCCCCCTGGTCAGGGTTTGATTCCAGGTCAAAGAAGGTTTCACTTCCTGGCCTTTCCTCATTCCCTGCACCACCCACTCTGTCTACCTCATCAGACCCTGGAGTCTTTCTAAGATCATCTAAGAGTAACACCTCAATGAGACGTTGGGTGTTTGCATTTCTCCCTGTCCTCAACTTCCTAGACACACACATGGCTTTCAATTCCTGGAATGAGAGGCCATTGTACCTAGTTGGCAGAGAGCCACTGGCTTCTCCTCTAGAAGACATACTAGTGTTATGTGATGTAGGCACCTACCTAACCTAGTGGAGACTAAACTCTCTTGAGTTGGAGAAAGGGTGTGCTAGACCCTTGACTTGCCCAACTCCAAGTTCAGTAGAACTTACTTATTCAAATCTTGAAGTATTATATGTGCCTAATACTTTTTAGTGGTTTTCAGTTAATCACTCAATGAGATTTATCTGGTAAAACAATAGCAAGCTTGAATCCCAACCGCTGCACACCAATGTGAGAAGGTGGCTTGGTATATGCTGTCCACTAGTTAAAGTGGGCACCCTGTACCAATCCACACGACCCTTATGATGTATGAGGTCAAAGATAACCTTTATGAAAGCTATCCAAGTGGTAGCTATGGAGAGCAGCCTTCAGGCTTAATCTTGAAGGAGTGTAAAGCAGCTTGTTTTACCAGAATATCACCTCCTGAATGACTATATGAAGGAGAACCACACAGTAGTTATATAAAAATATGTATTTATTAATATAACACTCTCTACTACCCTCTACACGAGGATAGAACACAAAGCACACAATACTGGATCAATAGAACAGTTGTAAGTAGCACAAAACACAGCGGGCTCCAGGGGGAGACCGAACCATATACTAAAATAGTGGTATAACAATCACGACTTGACAAGACACAGTGCCTAGTGCACGTATAATCGCTGGGACCCCAAGGAACCACCCAAGGTGATGACACAGGAGACCCACGGAGGACGGGTGTAGTGAGGAAACACGACCGCGTGCTCCGTACAACTCTATGGGAAAGTCGCGGTTGCAAAGTGAAAGTTTAAGGACCCTTCTAGGAGGACTTCGAGCCAACCCTTCGGAACTTAAGAGTTTAAAGAGCCACCCCACCCGTGGATACCGTAGTATCAGAGTTACCTATCCCAGGGAAGCCGGCTGCATAGGTCTGAAGTGGCGTCAGAAACTCTCGTCGTTCTCTATGGAAGGAAGTGAAGAAGTACTGCTGCCGTGAAGGTGAAAAGGGTCCGATGGAATCCAAGCCTGGATTCTGAATGGAAGGACCCTGAAAGCAGAGGGGACAGAGTCTGGGTCACGTCAGAGTGACCAGGGGCTCGGTAGACAAATGCCCACCGATGTCGGGTGCTTCAGGTGCGAAGAAGGGTTGCTTGACTCTGTAACCACGAAGACCAGGAGACGTCGAAGATGACCAGGAGCCGGAGGTGAGCTGTTCCACAAAGGATGTCGAGTGCTGAGGGGTCGGTGTCCAGCGGGAGCACCAACAAGCCTTGGCAACAGCAACCCACGCAGGAAGGACAAACAGGTTACTGTGTAGACCAGCAAGGTCCAGGGGACTCTCCAAGCAATGGAGAGTCAGGGAACATCTGGAGCAATCAGGAAAGCCAAAGAACAATCACGATGACCCTCAGGGGAACCCACAGGCTGAAGGACCAAGAGTTGCGAGGGGACCTCGAGCAAGATTGCAAGGCACCAGCCCACGGAGCACACAGTGTGAGGAGGCCAGAGTTCTCTGGTGCAAATACTGCTCAGGGTCAGGACTACACGGAGTCCAATGCACAAGCTCGGGAATCGTCAACAAGCATATGCACTTGCAAATGGACGCTGTGCACAGGGGTTCGGGTTACGCAGCCCCCACGAGGGATACTGGCCTTAAACTCAGTGAGAGGGCAGATCGACCTCAGGGACTTTCAGAAACCCACCTCCTGTGTTGCTGAAGTCTTTGGAGTCCGCAGGAGCTCAGGAGCAGCTACTGGTCAGTTGCGTTTTAGGTGCCTGCAAGCAGGGGAGTGACTCCTTCACTCCAAGGGAGATTCTTCTGTTGCCTTAAGTGCCCCACAGGTCCTGCATAGAGCCTGTATGGAGTCACGGTACAAACTAAGCTTCAGACGGAAAGGGGGACGAAGTCAAGCCCAGTCGAGGTTCTGCGAAGTCCAGGTGTCCAGACGGTCGAGGGTCAGTGTAGGACAGAGGGGTGGCTACACTCATGTCCTTTGTCCAGTTTTGCGCCAGAGCAGGAGCCAATGGCTCCCAGAACTGGTTTGAGCTGGACTATGCACAGGGACACCAAATGTGGCCCACGTGCAGACTTTCAGGCACTCTCAGAGTGCCCCCACCCAGCCCCAATACACTAAATCCTGTCTGGGAGGTGGTCACACCTCCCTGTGACAGGATACCTATTGTGCTGCCTTCCTCTGCTCGAGCTTGGCTCAGCAGCAGGAGGGCAGAAATGTGTCTCTGGCGGGCAGCATCCATTTTGTGCTGTCCGGGTCGAGAAGGCTGGTACCGGGTAGACCGGTGACCCCACGAAACTCGCTTCTGAACGGTGGAATCATACCTCCCACACCAGTTACTAGTGTGGAGGTATGATTCCATGGTGTTTGATACCAAACACGATATGTTTCTATGCAGCCGTTTTCGAGATAGCATTTACCGCGAGGTTATAATGCACCTCTACCTATATATCCGGCTGAGTCACAGACAACCCGGGAGAATGGTCTCCGAAGGCTGCGGAGAGGCTCTGCTCATGCAGGGGCACCCCCTCACATAAAACCCAACACCCTGCCTTTAGGATTGATAAGGCCTGCTATAGGGGTGACTTATAAGTTTTAAGTGTAGTGACCTATAGATATAGTGAACCTATATCTAAAGTAAGTGGTGCAAGCACCATCTTACACAGGCTGCAGTAGCAGACCTGGAGTTCCATTTTGCATGGCCTCTCATGGGTGGCATAATACATGCTTCAGCCCATGGGAGGCCTCTGGGGTACCTATGCCCTGGGTACATGTGTACCATATACTAGGGACTTATAAGGGTGCCCCAGTATCCAATCTGGAGTGTACCAAAGTACATGCATAGCAATTTAAAGGAGAAAGCAGATAGACTGGGGTCCTGATTAGCAGGATCCCAGTCAGACTAGTCAAAAACCAGCAAAACACCAGGAAAAAAGTGGGGGTAACCATGCAGTCAGATCCTACCTTCCTACACCGGGCAGTCTGCCAACATATGAACCAGGTCAGCCCCAAACACCAGGCACCGAGGACAATTTGTGCCAGAAATTCCACCCCATTTACAGATTTTGGCCGTTGTTATATATAAATTGAACCAGGTTTTATAATGTTGTATCTGAAGGTTGGCAGATAAAAGCGTTGAACGAGCTAGTTCCAAAGAGAAGAGACTATCCCCCTCTGTCGTTTGCAAGGACCCCTGCCAGCAGGCAACGTGCTTCCCAATATCATCCCCCATCCTATCATTTAGTAACTTATAAATCCTACCAATCGGAGGCTTGCTACCAATCAACATATCTACCAGTTCAACCCTATTGAACCCCTCCCCCTTTTTTCTTCCCGACAAAAACCCTAATTTGCAAAATCCCCAAGAATACAAGGGCCGTTACAATTCCCCCACCGCTTAATGTGAGGATCGTGAAACATATCTTGTAGGAGAGGATTATCTTGGAGGGGAGTATAAAAACAAAACCTACCAATCCCAAGCTTTTTCTGGAGGGTAGTCCACACCTGAAATGCATATATTAGGTTCTTAGACCTAACTCTCTTGAAATAACCAAATTCTACCTGCCGAAACAGAGATGCACGGACCACGTCACCAAGGGTCAGTTAAAAACATGAAGGGACAGTGTTATATGTGGCCCCTTTCTGAATTGAGTCAAATAATAGAGAGATTATTTTGGAAGCGCCGAGGCCAGATAGTAAAACCTAAAATTTGGTACAGCCCACCCATCCCGCTCCCTTGAAAGGGAGAGAAACTTCAAAGCCCGTTGGGGTCTAGCATAGGCTCATAAGAACCTCCCAACCATACTATCGAGAGCCTTAAACCACATCTTATTTACCTCAAGGGGTATGGCTCCTAAAAAAATACAAGTATTTCTGGGGAGAAACATCATTTTAATAAGGTTACTCCTACCGATCAAGGGCAGTCTAAGGTTATTCCATCTATGTAGCTCGGCCTTAGTTTTGTTAATTAACGGGGACAGGTTACGTCCGTATCTGCATTCATATTGACCCCCACATATACTGCATCTGATACAACCCGTGTATCCTCACACCGAGTGTTATCATTAATGAGAATCTGCGTTTTGTCCTGATTAAGTCTATAGCCCGAGATACGACCAAAACGATCAGCCTCTGCTTCAATTTCCTTGACCGCCAGAGTGGGGTCTGGAGTGACAATTGCAAGGTCATCTGCGTATGCCAGGATTTTAGTTTCCCAGCCACCAGTGGACCTTGGCTAAATTGAAGCGTTGCTTTGAATTCGGTGAATGTGTGCGTCGATATAAAGGGGAAAAAGCAGGGGTGGAACAAGGACACCCCTGCCTTGTACCTCGATAAATCTTTACTGTCTCTGATTCCCCCCCCATTATTGAGATTTTAGCCATAGGATTGATGTATAGCATTTTAATCCACTCAATGAACTCCCGCCCCAGACCCTTCTTCTCTAATATTACCCAGAGATAGGGCCAAGAGACCATATCGAACGCTTTTTCAGCGTCTAATAATAGCAGAGCCATGGGTTCTCCCTGGGTCCTAGCCGCATCAAATAAAGTAATCACCCGCCGAATGTGATCTGTTGTTCCCCTACCAGGGATAAAACCATGTTTTACTGGTGACACCATTTTCTTTATGATTCCTGATAATCTTGAGACTAAAATTTTGGCAAAGATTTTCGTATCCCAATTAATTAATGTAATAGGACGATATGACCCTAGGTCTTGCAACGATTTTCCCTTTTTAGGGAAGACCACAATCCTCACAGAGGCCCATGAATCGGGAGGAGGGGTACCCCTCTGAATAGCCAAAAATAGCTCGAGCCTAAATATGTAAAGGGTGGTAGCAAAGGTTTTATAAAATTCCCCAGGAATTAGGTCTACCCCAGCTGCTTTACCAGATACCAGCCCGGAAATTGTAAGTGTGACCTCCTCTACAGATATAGGTTGATCTAAGAACTCCCTATTTTCCCTATCTAATATTTCCTTAGCCACAAGCTCTAGATATGGCTCTATCTCGTCTAAATCTATCTTCTCCATTGGCATAAAGTTGCTGATAATATCTCTGGAAAGCAGAGAGTATGCCCCCTACATCAGAAATAAGACCATGGTCAGGACCTAGAATCTACTTGATATCGCCAGATGCTACCTGTTGCCTGGCACGGAATGCTAATGCGTGCCCCACCTTATCATTAAATTTGTATGCTTTGTTTTTCCATACAGTATATTTATCTGCTGCCTTCTTGGCGGAAATATCCCCAATTGCAGTCTTAGGAAGAATAACCCGGAGCTGGGCATCCTCAATATCTGGTCCAGCCGAAGCCGCGTCCACCAGTCCTGCCTCGGCCTGCGAAAGAGCCTGATAAAGCTCCTGCAAATGATTTTTCTCCCTTTTCTGTCTACCCCAGCTGAATCTTGCTGTGTCCCCCCGGATCCCGGCCTTAAATGTATCCCATACTATGCCCATAGGGGCGGACCCCAAGTTCTCAGCCATAAATAATGGAATCCACTTCCTCATATGCAATAGATAATCTTCATCTAACAACAAACCTCGCTCAAACGACCAGGACCTATTAGTTTGCGGGATAGCTTGGATATCAACCTCTAGCACTAGCTGGTTGTGGTCAGACATCACCCGGGGATATTTAAAAATACGAGAAGCATGCAACCACCCACTGGATATAAAAAAATAATCTAGGCATGCATGAACTTTGTGGGGAGCGGAGTAATATGTAAAGCCAGGATCAGTAGGTTCCTTCTCCACCCATACATCATAGAGCCCATGCGTTGTTACAAGCTGCACTAATTACCGAAAGACCAACCAACCAACGGGAGCGCCCACCCGGCTAGTTCAGCACACATCCAATCGAGTAATGCCGCATCATCGATTATGGGTCCATAGATAGAGCAGAGTGTAAAAGAACCTCCTGCATAAATGCATTCAGCCATGGCCCATCTGCCATATTTATCCGCCCTGGTTTTAGTATGTCGAATCTTACCCTTGCAAGCCAATATCATCACCCCACCTGTTCGGGTTCCTTGCAGAGTCCTAGAAATAATTTGATATCCAGAGAATTCCTATAAATGTTTTTGGGACCCCTCTAATGTGTTTCCTGCAAACAAACGATGTCAGCATTCAGAAACTGCAAGTCTACATTCACCTTTTGTCTTTTTCGCCAATTATTCAACTCACAGATGTTAATTGAGGGTATTCTTAAGCTAGTCATGTTTTATTATATTGCAAAATCACCTGGTAATCACCTGCCCGCACAAACACCCCCCAACAAGTGGCTTGGACCCCCTCCGGCGCCTCTCCACGAGGCCGCCCCAACCCCACGCACTCCTATCCAACCCCCCTCCCCACCACCCATCCCCTGTCACGAGCAAAAGGGTCAATCCTGACCCTAATGATGTTGCCTGCCCACCAGCCGCCCCTACCCCCGGTCCCCGGCCCATGCTATCCGGCCCCGACAGACCAAAAGAAAAAAAAAGGCCCAAAGATAACTAATAGCCCAGAAATAAGATAATTCCCTCCCAGAAGAGAAAACAACCCCCTCTCCAAAAACGTAAGTGGCCCGTCCATAAGGCCCAAGGATATAAACACTGAGGAAGAGAGGAGGAAAAAAAAGAATCATAGCAGAGAAGAGTTCACTTCCACAGCGATAAGAAGAGTGATGAGTATCAGCCCTGTCCAGTCATGTTAGATATCTCCTTCAGATATTCTTGTACTTTAATCTCTGAGAGAAATGTCCGTGTCTTTCCTTTGAATATATTCTTGAGACGGGCCGGACTTAACAAATACACTTCACTGACAAGTCGCTGAAAAGGGGGAAAAAGCTGGCGAAGCCGCCACCTCCTCTCCACCGTCACGTGGCAAAAATCCGTACGGACAAAAAAGCTATGCCCATCAAATGTCCTCTTTGCTTCTGCTCTTGCCTTATCGAAACTAGCCTGACGTAGAAGGAAATTGCCAAAGTAGACCACAATAGCTCTTGGTTTCTCCTCCTGCTGAGTTTGATTTTTTGGGGGTATCAGAGGAAAGCGGTGGACCCTTTGCACTTCTGATTCCCAGTCCCATTGGGCAAGTTCTGGGAAGGCTCCTTTGAGTAGCTTCAACATAAAGGATCTGATGTCATTCCCCTCCACCTTCTCTGCAAGACCAAGAAACCGTGGGTTATTTCTACGTTGGCGGTTCTCAAAATCCTCCAACTTTCACATCACCTCCACGAGCTGGGTCTCTTGCAAGTTTTGCCGTTTCTCGACTACCACTACAGCAGCGGCAGGTGCCTCTGCCCGTTCCTCAACTGCAATGATCCGGTCTGCCATCTTTGAGCATATTTTGGTAACTTTGTATACTGCCCCTTGAATTTTATTAGTAGCCAGGTGGGCTCTTTTATGTTCCAGTCTAGCCTCAGACTGCATCTGCTTCAGGGTACAATAAATTGTATCCATTGAGGGCGCATCATTCGTATCCGAAGGGGGACCCCCTGTGGTGTGCCCAATCTCTCTCCCTCATTCTCGCTATAAACCTGGCGAGTTGCCGAATAGTCCCACTTCGGCTGCCGGGTACTGCTTGTTTCTGGCCCTGATTCTCTATCCATCCTCCTTGCTCTCTCGCTACGCCTTTTTGAGAGGGATAGTCGCTTTTGGGTTGATGGTTTCGTTCTCACCCCATTCATGCTGTCCCCAGATGAGTCTGGGGCCGAATCATCATCGGTCAATACCTTGCTGAGGCCAGAAAGGTCCGACTCATCCGTAAGGGAAAAGCATTTCTCTGGTCCTTCTGGAGATCCTCCTGTCTGAGTTGCGTCCCTCGGCTTCTAATGTTCCTCTAAAGGGACTCTCAAGTCTCGTCCAGTCAATCCCACCTCTAATGATGGAGAAATAATTGCCTCAGACCCCTGCATCCCAACCCCTCCGGCCTCCATGATCTCCATTCTTGGCTTTGCTCTTTCGCCACTGTTATATTGAGTTTCTTTTTGTAAAGTGCCATTCAATGACCTTTGGACCACCCTGTCAGGCCCCCCTGATGCATTACTCCCTAGAATCACAGGCGCGCGCAAGAGATGCGTTGGGGCAGACAACTTACCCTGATCCCTCAGATGCTGTCCCACAAATTTACCAGAAAACATTTCCGGTATAGAGGACTGTCTCTCGTTAGGCAGTTCAGGACATGACTTAGACACTTGTGCGCCCGATTGGGCCGTTTTCAGCCCCTCTGTAGCAGCATAGGATTTGCCAATTGCAGGTCCCATATTTTCCTCCGTTCTCCGGACCAGTTTCATGCTGGGTGGAGCAGAGCACGCAGGGGCAGACCCTGCAGGCTACGCCCTGTCCTTTTCTTGCTTGTTTCCTTTAGGTGGCATCGCTGGGCTTCCAGTCCATGGAAGCCGAAACCAGGAAGATACACCACGGCGCTCGTAGGGCGACAGAGTGCCTCTCCAGAAGATCCTGCCCGTCCGCAGCAGCCCGGAAGTATAGCTGAGCTGCTGAAGGAGACGGAGACCAGCGCGATCCAAGAAAGAGGTAGGATCGAGCATCAGGGCAAGTTGCCGGGTCAGGGACGGGGGAACAGCTAACGTGGTGATCTAAGCGCCCGCCATCTTGCTCCACCGCTGTCAAGTCATTTACTGTTAGACTTGGCATCTTTTGGCGTGTTTCCCCTGACTTTTTGCTTTCTGACCTCCCGGTTTTGACTCTGTTTTTGCTGGTGTAATGATTCTGCGCACTTTCCTCACTGCTGTCCAGTAGGAAAGTGCAAGTGCTCCTGTATAAAATGTGTTACGGATTGGCGTTTCCATGATTGGCCTATTTGGTTTATGTGTCAGTCCCTTGTAAAGTGCACTGCGAGTGCCAGGGCCTATAGACCAAATGCTGTTGGTGGGCTGCAGCACTGGATTGTGCCACCCACGCAAACAGCCCGTAAAGTGTAACTTGGGCCTGCCATCGCAGAGCCTGTGCGCAGCCTGGGGCTGCCATGTCGACTTGGCAAGTGCGCACACTTGCAAGTCCCTAAACCTTCCCTTGTCTACATCTTAGTCACCCCTAAGGTAGGCCCAAGGTACCCCTGTGGGCAGGGTGCGTTGTATACGAAAGGTAGGACATGCCCTGGTGTGTGTGGCATGTCCTGATAGTGAATTACAGCCTAGTTCGTTTTTCACTATTGCAAGGCTACCTGTTCCCCATAGGCCAGAACGGGCAGTTTTGATTATTACACCATATAATCCTAACTGACCCCGGGAACATGGTAGAAATTCGAGTTTAGTATGCCTGGACTCAGAATGATAAAACGCATCTTTTAGTGAAGTTGGTTTTAACATTCTGTGTTTGAAAATACCCCTTTTAGAAAGTGGGTATTTTCTTGTCTAACCATCCAAGCCTGCCTCTGCGAGGTTGTGTATTCCTTGTCTGGAGTGTGAGTGACAGGGGCTGGGGGATGCCAGGAGACAGGGTGAGTCAGCACAGGGCTGAATAGCAAGATCTACATGTAGATGGGTGGGAGGGGTTGCACCTGGGCCCTGAATAGGACAGTGCCTTCCCTCCACAATGCTGGCTCCACCTCCTGTGGTGCGTCTGATGTCCCTGGCCTACTCACTGAAAGAAGGGACGGAGACTTGTCAACAAAGTGCTCCAGAACTGGTTTGGACTAGGCAAAGGCCTCTCTGCCTTCAGAGAACAAAGGAATTTGGGATATAAATATTGGGGCCCTGACCCCATGAATTTAGATCTCGCTGGAATCAAGGAACCTGCCAAGACGAAGAGCTGGAAGAGCTGCCAGGAGGAGTACTGCCCCTTTGCTGAGTTGTTGCTTTGTTGGGTTGGCCTGCAGCTGCTGCTTCTGCCTTGTGCAGTGAAAGGACTGAACTTTCTACAAACTTGTGCTGAGTATCTCCAAGGGCCTGGAACCGAGCTGGCCTCCTGTTAAGAAGTCTCAGGGACTACAAAGACTTCACAAGCCTCTGGGTACCGCTTCTGGAACGCTGTTTCAGTTGCCACAGAGGAAGGGAACTGCAACCGACTCCGTCAACCGAATCCATCCCTGACCGGTGACCTGTTTGCACCGCAGACCGCATCGCCCTACTTCGCATCGCAACCCTGGTCTCACCGTAGGCGACGTCCGACGCCGTCCACATCGAGCCGCTGCTTGCACCGTGACCTGTGGGCACCGCCGTTCGCATCGCATCGCTTCACTGAACCAGCCGGACCCGACCGACGCGGTCGCTGCAACTGGCTCAACAGTCGTGACCGCATTGCATTTGGGGCACCGCTCGCACGTTTGCGACGCACCGCTCCGACTCGCACCGCTGTCCGACGCCAGCTCCCGCACTCCGGCTTGGTCGCCTGCATCGCAACCTGTCAGCACTGCATCGAGCATCGTCTCACCCTGCATCGCACGCCTTGGACTCACCGACTCCGTCTGCACGACGCTCATCGAGCCGCTGCCTGCACCGCATCGAGGACACCGCACCTTGCATCGCTCCGTCTTGCACCGCAACCGCGACGAACGCCGACCGGCTCGTACACTCCGTACCAGCCACAACGAGAAAGGTACTGTGACCGAGTCTGTTCACGACTCTGCTGGCCCGTATCGACGCGGTCGGCTGGAACTGTTAGACTCTGTGGTTTTCAGCATCGCGGTAGGCTCGGACGGAGCTACCGACTTCGTACGAACTTTGTTTTTGAACTATTCATGCAAAGAAGAAGTTACCTTATCAAGCATTCATTTTTAAACTATAGTATTGTGGATTTTTGTCGTAATTGGTCTTGTCTTAAGTATATAAAAATATTGGTTATTTTTCTAAACGGGTGTGGTGTCCGTTTGTAGTGCTTACACTGTATTACTGTTGGTTATGTGCAAATGCTTTACACACTGCCTCTAGAATAAGCCTGACTGCTCATGCCAAGCTACCAAGGGGTGAGCAGGGGTTATTTTAGGAGTGTAACTCCCTTACCCTGACTAGGAAGAAGGGTCCCTACTTGGACAAAGGTGCAAGCCCTTGCCAACTAGAGATCCCATTTCTAACATTGGTTGTCAGCGGTGAGGATAGGACTTGTGTTTGCACTTGACTTACAGTGATTGGTGTGCACTACTACCATATCGCAGACCATTACGTACCACATACTGGTTCTTTTTCTTTTGGCCTATTTTTTGATCTTGCCAGTTTTCAACTCACTACTTTTGTCATGCCTGACACAGCTGCATCATCCGTTGCATCTCTGGAAGTTATCTTTGAGGAGGATAGGTTGGAAACCTCCGCCGTAAAGGAACTACGAGCAATTTGTAAAAACCTGAAAGTCCAAATTAAAGGCCTCACAAGGAAGGAGGAGCTACAGAAGGCGCTGAGGGCCTGGGTAGCAGCCAGACATGCCAGTGGGCAGCCTGGTAATCTCAGTGAGGAGGTGGAGGAGCCTATTTCCAGGGTGGATATGCTTTTGGGTAGGGGGAACCCGCCAGGTCAGGCAGCAGCAGTCTGTCCCCAGAGGAGCTGGAGGACAGGCGGGAGGCAAGGCAGTTTGAGCTGCAGAAGCTCAGGCTGGAGAGTGAGCGGGAGGAGAAGAGATTGGCCATAGAGGAGAGGAAGATGCTCTTAGAGCATGAGAGAGAACTGAAGGAGCTAGAACTTAGGAGTAAGTCAGGCTCAGATGGTGGCAGCAATTCGTCCAGAAAGGCAGACAGGATTGTGCACATTCCCAAGAATGTAGGCAAGGAGTTCAAGAAGGGGGATGACATACAAAGGTGGTTTCAGGGTTATTAGGCAGCCATACACATGAATGGGGTCCCTGAGGAGAATTGCGGAGCAGGATTGTGGCCACTTTTCCCTGAAGAAGCAAGGGATGCTCTGATAGCTTTGGGTAAGGGGTATCACCTCACCTATGCTGACATGAAGGATGCCCTTCTCACGAAGTATGGTCTTACTCCTGAAAAGTACAGGGATCAGTTCAGGTCCAGTAAGAAGTCTGATGCCAACACTTGGTTGGAATGTATGGATGTGTTCTGCAGGTCGCTGGATGGTTGGGTAAAGGGCAGTAGTGTAACAGATTTTCAGGGGCTCTACAACTTGATTGCATGGGAGCACTTGTCTAGTCTATGTTTTGCAGATCTGCGCCAGCACCTAGTTGATAGTAAGCTAACTGACCCCAGGAAGCTTGCTATGGAAGCGGACCGCTGGGTGAGTACCAGGGTCCACAAGAAAGCGTTTGGGGGAGACTCAGCCAAAGGTGGGCAGGGTCCCCAGCAGAAAGATGGGGGGACAAGGGTAAAGCACAGGAGTTCTCTAAAGGGCCCCAAACTAGTACCCAGGGTAAAGGTTCCCAGCCCCCGGTGATAAGAAGAAAGGGGTCTCTACAGGGAAGCCTGTTGAGACCGGCCCCCGCAAGTGTTATGCATGTGACCAGGTAGGTCACTTTAAGGGGGACCCCAAGTGCCCAAAGGGGACACAGCCACCCACCGGTGGACAGTCCAAAGTGTTGGCTAGTGTAGCGCTTGGGGAGGAGGGGTGCCCACAGGAGGGTGGGGATCCCGCAGAAATGACCCTTGTCTCACTAGGGGACAGTGAGATGGTCCCAGGAAACCAGGTGCCCCCTAACCCAAAGAAATATAGCACCTGGGTGACCATTAATGGGAACAGGGTAGAGGCTCTCAGAGATACTGGAGCCAGTGTGACCTCAGTCCGGTGTCACCTGGTCTCTGAGAAGCAGGTAGTCCCAGGGGCATTCCACCAAGTAGTTGCTGTAGACAACTCTGAGCGCCAGTGTATGGTGGTGCAGGTTCCCTTTGAATGGGGGGGTCTCAGGTCCCTTGAGGGTGGTTGTGAGCCCTACCATGCCTGTAGATTGTCTGCTAGGAAACGACCTGGAGCAGTCCTTATGGAAGGAGGTTGAGCTCAGGTCTCACTTGGAGATGCTTGGGTTGCCAGAGTGGGCATGCGTGTCTACTCGGTCAATGGCAGCCAGAAAGGGTGATCAAGAGGACTTGGAGCCTGGAACAGTGGCCCAAGTCCCTGCCAAGAGAAAGGGCAGGGGGCACGGAAACCGGCCCCCGAAGTTCCCACGGACCGGGAGGAGGCGGACCTCGAGGGGACGCCCGGTGCCTACAGGGGAGCAGGTAGCCGAACTGGGAGACATCTCTGAGCTGACCCATTGGCAGCAAGAAGGGGGTCCCACCAGGGAGGAGTTCTGCAGGGAGCCGAGCGAGTGCCCTACTCTGGAGGGTCTGCGGCAGCAGGCTGCAGACCAGGCAGCTGGTAATCAGTCCGGGTCACATCTGATCTACTGGGAGAGTGGTCTCCTATACAGTGAGCCTAAGGTTGCTGAGCCTGGGTCAGCCCGTGTGCTGGTGGTACCCCAGCGCTTCAGGACCTTCCTACTGGGTCTGGCTCATGACGTGCCTTTGGCAGGACATTTGGGGCAGGACAAGACCTTTGACAGGCTTGTCACCCACTTCTTTTGGCCCCAAATGCGAAGGCAGTCCGATGCACACTGTAGGTCTTGCCAAACTTGCCAGGCAAGTGGTAAGAGTGGGAGGAAGGTCAAAGCTCCTCTCCAACCTTTTCCTGTTGTTGGAACACCCTTTGAAAGGGTAGGGATGGATATTGTGGGGCCACTGGATCCCAAGACAGCCATGGGCAACAGGTACATCCTGGTCTTGGTGGACCATACCACCCGGTACCCGGAGGCAATCCCTCTCAGGACAACGACGGCGCCAGTGGTGGGCCGGGCGTTAATGGGGATCTTTTCCCGTGTGGGATTCCCCAGAGAGGTGGTTTCTGATAGGGGGACCAATTTCATATCCAAGTATATGACATCCCTGTGGAAGGAGTGTGGTGTAACCTACAAGTTCACCACTCCTTACCACCCACAAGGAAACGGTCTGGTGGAGAGATTCAACCAGACCTTGAAAGGCATGATCAAGGGTCTAACAGAACCCATGAGGCGTAAGTGGGACGTCCTCTTGCCATGCCTACTCTTTGCATACAGGGAGGTGCCTCAGAAGTCTCTTGGGTACAGCCCCTTTCAGCTCCTGTATGGCCACCCTGTCAGAGGACCTCTGAGTTTGGTAAAGGAAGGCTGGGAGGCGGCTCCCAGGAAAACTCCCAGGATGTATTTAGCTACATGCTGGCCTTTAGAAACCAAACTGCCCGCTTCAGGAAACTCGCTCAGGCGAACCTAGAAGCAAGCCAGGAAGAAATGAAGAGATGGTATGACCAGAATGCCACTCTGGTCGAATTTCAACCTGGGCAAAAAGTGTGGGTCATGGCCCCAGTGGCACCTTGTGCCTTGCAGGACAAGTGGACTGGGCCATATGAGGTAAAGGAGCGCAAAAGTGACGTCACCTACCTGGTGGATTTGCAAGCTCCAAGGAACCCTTTGAGGGTCCTTCACGTGAACCGCCTCAAGCCCACTTCGAGAGGTCCGAAGTGAGTATGCTCTTGGTGACAGATGATGGGGTGGAAGAGGAGAGTGAGCCTCTCCTGACCTCCTGTCTACCAAGGAGCATGATGGGTCACTAGAAGGTGTGATCCTCTCCCCTACTCTGACTCAGGAGCAGCAGGGGGACTGTCACCAGTTGTTGGGACAGTTCGCCCCACTGTTCTCTCTGACCCCCGGTGTTACTCACTGGTGTACCCATGACGTGGACACTGGTGACAGCCCTCCTGTGAAGCACAAGATTTACAGGTTGACTGACCGGGTCAGAGCCAGCATCAAGGAGGAGGTCTCTAAGATGTTGGCGTTAGGGGTGATTGAGCCCTCCCACAGTCCTTGGGCCAGCCCAGTGGTCTTGGTCCCAAAGGCTGCTGCGCCCGGTGCCACTCCAGAACTCCGGTTTTGTGTGGACTACCGTGGGCTCAATGCCGTCACCAGGACTGACGCGCACCCCATCCCCAGAGCTGATGAGCTCATTGATCGGTTGGGAGCTGCCCGGTTCCTCAGCACGTTTGATTTGACGTCTGGGTACTGGCAGATTGCCTTAACCGATGGGGCCAAGGAGAGATCAGCATTCTAAACCCCAGAAGGTCATTACCAATTCCGGGTGATGCCCTTTGGGTTGAAGAATGCCCCTGCCACCTTTCAGAGGTTGGTCAATCAGGTGTTGGCTGGGCTGGAGGATTTCAGTGCCGCCTACCTGGATGACATTGCTGTGTTCAGTTCCAGCTAGGAAGAACATTTACAGCACCTTGAGAAAGTGTTGAGGGCTCTGCAAGGTGCAGGCCTCACGATCAAGGCCAGTAAGTGCCAGATCGGGCAGGGTTCTGTGGTGTACTTGGGACACCAGGTAGGAAGCAGCCAGGTGGCGCCCTACAACCCAAGATTGACACCATTCTGGCTTGGGAGCCCCCAAGACCCAGACAGAGGTGAGAGCCTTCTTAGGTCTCACCGGCTACTATAGGAGATTTGTTAAGGGCTATGGCACCATCGTCGCCCCTTAACAGAGCTGACTTCTAAGAAGCAGCCCAGGAAAGTGATCTGGACTGAGTCCTGCCAGAAAGCTTTTGATGCCCTGAAGGCAGCCATGTGCACGGCGCCCGTGCTCAAGGCACCTGACTTCTCCAAGGAATTCGTCGTGCAGAAGGACGCTTCAGAGCATGGTGTGGGAGCGGTGCTCTCACAACTGAACGAAGAGGGCCTGGATCAGCCTGTAGTGTTCCTTAGCAGGAGACTACTTCCCAGGGAACAGAGGTGGAGTGCCATAGAAAGGGAAGCTTTTGCTGTGGTCTGGGCGCTGAAGAAGTTGAGACCATACCTGTTTGGGACTCACTTCTGGGTTCAGACAGACCACAGGCCCCTCAGATGGTTGATGCAAATGAGGGGTGAGAATCCAAAACTGCTGAGGTGGTCCATCTCCCTACAGGGAATGGACTTTACGGTGGAACACCGTCCTGGTACAGAACACGCCAACGCAGATGGTCTGTCCAGGTTCTTCCGCCTTAGTGAAGAGAACTCCAATGGGGTTGGGTAGTTCTCCCTACTTTCAGCTGGAGGGGACATGTGTTAGACTTGGCATCTTTTGGCGTGTTTCCCCTGACTTTTGCTTTCTGACCTCCCGGTTTTGACTCTGTTTTTGCTGGTGTAATGATTCTGCGCACTTTCCTCACTGCTGTCCAGTACGAAAGTGCAAGTGCTCCTGTATAAAATGTGTTACGGATTGGCGTTTCCATGATTGGCCTATTTGGTTTATGTGTCAGTCCCTTGTAAAGTGCACTGCGAGTGCCAGGGCCTATAGACCAAATGCTGTTGGTGGGCTGCAGCACTGGATTTTGCCACCCACGCAAACAGCCCGTAAAGTGTAACTCGGGCCTGCCATCGCAGAGCCTGTGCGCAGCCTGGGGCTGCCATGTCGACATGGCAAGTGCGCACACTTGCAAGTCCCTAAACCTTCCCTTGTCTACATGTTAGTCACCCCTAAGGTAGGCCCAAGGTACCCCTGTGGGCAGAGTGCGTTGTATACGAAAGGTAGGACATGCCCTGGTGTGTGTGGCATGTCCTGATAGTGAATTACAGCCTAGTTCGTTTTTCACTATTGCAAGGCTACCTGTTCCCCATAGGCCAGAACGGGCAGTTTTGATTATTACAGCTTATAATCCTAACTGACCCCGGGAACATGGTAGAAATTCGAGTTTAGTATGCCTGGACTCAGAATGATAAAACGCATCTTTTAGTGAAGTTGGTTTTAACATTCTGTGTTTGAAAATACCCCTTTTAGAAAGTGGGTATTTTCTTGTCTAACCATCCAAGCCTGCCTCTGCGAGGTTGTGTATTCCTTGTCTGGAGTGTGAGTGACAGGGGCTGGGGGATGCCAGGAGACAGGGTGAGTCAGCACAGGGCTGAATAGCAAGATCTACATGTAGATGGGTGGGAGGGGTTGCACCTGGGCCCTGAATAGGACAGTGCCTTCCCTCCACAATGCTGGCTCCACCTCCTGTGGTGCGTCTGATGTCCCTGGCCTACTCACTGAAAGAAGGGACGGAGACTTGTCAACAAAGTGCTCCAGAACTGGTTTGGACTAGGCAAAGGCCTCTCTGCCTTCAGAGAACAAAGGAATTTGGGATATAAATATTGGGGCCCTGACCCCATGAATTTAGATCTCGCTGGAATCAAGGAACCTGCCAAGACGAAGAGCTGCCAGGACGAGTACTGCCCCTTTGCTGTGTTGTTGCTTTGTTGGGTTGGCCTGCAGCTGCTGCTTCTGCCTTGTGCAGTGAAAGGACTGAACTTTCTACAAACTTGTGCTGAGTATCTCCAAGGGCCTGGAACCAAGCTGGCCTCCTGTTAAGAAGTCTCAGGGACTACAAAGACTTCACAAGCCTCTGGGTACCGCTTCTGGAACGCTGTTTCAGTTGCCACAGAGGAAGGGAACTGCAACCGACTCCGTCAACCGAATCCATCCCTGACCGGTGACCTGTTTGCACCGCAGACCGCATCGCCCCGCTTCGCATCGCAACCCTGGTCTCACCGTAGGCGACGTCCGACGCCGTCCACATCGAGCCGCTGCTTGCACCGTGACCTGTGGGCACCGCCGTTCGCATCGCATCGCTTCACTGAACCAGCCGGACCCGACCGACGCGGTCGCTGCAACTGGCTCAACAGTCGTGACCGCATCGCATTTGGGGCACCGCTCGCACGTTTGCGACGCACCGCTCCGACTCGCACCGCTGTCCGACGCCAGCTCCCGCACTCCGGCTTGGTCGCCTGCATCGCAACCTGTCAGCACCGCATCGAGCATCGTCTCACCCTGCATCGCACGCCTTGGACTCACCGACTCCGTCTGCACGACGCTCATCGAGCCGCTGCCTGCACCGCATCGAGGGACACCGCACCTTGCATCGCTCTGTCTTGCACCGCAACCGCGACGAACGCCGACCGGCTCGTATACTCCGTACCAGCCACAACGAGAAAGGTACTGTGACCGAGTCTGTTCACGACTCTGCTGGCCCGTATCGACGCGGTCGGCTGGAACTGTTAGACTCTGTGGTTTTCAGCATCGCGGTAGGCTCGGACGGAGCTACCGACTCGTACGAACTTTGTTTTTGAACTATTCCTGCAAAGAAGAAGTTACCTTATCAAGCATTCATTTTTAAACTATAGTATTGTGGATTTTTGTCGTAATTGGTCTTGTCTTAAGTATATAAAAATATTGGTTATTTTTCTAAACGGGTGTGGTGTCCATTTGTAGTGCTTACACTGTATTACTGTTGGTTATGTGCAAATGCTTTACACACTGCCTCTAGAATAAGCCTGACTGCTCGTGCCAAGCTACCAAGGGGGTGAGCAGGGGTTATTTTAGGAGTGTAACTCCCTTACCCTGACTAGGAAGAAGGGTCCCTACTTGGACAAAGGTGCAAGCCCTTGCCAACTAGAGATCCCATTTCTAACATTTACAATGTAAAAGGAAATGTCTACTGCCTTTGTCACCATTTGACAATAAAGTAAGCCTATTGACTTTAATATGAACATAAGGATAACCATGTGTTCTTTGCCTAGAGAGACTCATCAAATAATTTTGGCAGACCCAAAGTATACATTGACATGGTTATTAACTCTCCTTGTAAAGACATGAAGTATTTATTGTGGATAGCCCTTAAAAGGGCTATATGTACAAAACCACTTCCTATTGTATTTATCAGTGAGCTGACAGAGTGAAACTGATTCCTGTTCTATTTGTCAAATAGTTAAAATGGAAAGTTTCTTCTCTGGTGTTTGTCACTGAGTTCACAATGTAAAACCTCTTCCTATTGCATTTGTCAGAGTTCACAATACAAAAACCCTTCCTATTCCATTTGTGAGAGGGTTCCATTCCTTAATTTCAGCCGATGGTTTCCGGTTCTCAGGACTGACACTAATGCCAGTCCACCACATGGTGACTCTGTCAATCTAATTTGTGAGATGCACACGCCAACAGTGTTTAATACTTTAATGTACATTAAAAACAAATAATACCTGCCACCCGCGCATTCTTATAGCTTTGGAAAGACTAGAATAGTCTGAATTGTCACACTTGTAGGAGTACGATGGTTAGTAGTTATTTTATTACTGTCATTGGCAGCATTGGCAGGGGCAATGGGTTTTGCAAGCTGCTGTGGCCTCCTGAGAAGGGTCTTGCCACTTACCTTTGTACAAATTAAGCAATGGAGGGTTCATAATGTAAAGGCACTGCCTGTGGTGTTTGGCAAAGGAGTTCAAAATATAAAACCCTTTCCTATGGCATTTGTAAGAGAGTTCACAATGTAAAGCACTACATAAGTTTTTGGCAAGTAGTTGCCAAATGGCTTATAGGACTTAACTCAGTTTAATTCAGGGATATTGCCTTTGTCATAACTTTTCATAATAAACATATCAGACCTTTAGCATCTGGATTAACGTTTCCCAATGGATCAATCAGGCTTACAGTCTTGATCATTGGCTTTCTACCATACTAGACCTACCATATTGAGTATAAGTTGTGTAATACAAGCCCTCTTTTCCCAATTGAAGCACACAACTTCTGCCCAATCAAATTCAGTAGGAAGGAAGATCAACATGTAGGTGGGTCCAAAGTCCCTCTGTAAGTAGTGTTGCCAGGAAGGTGCACCATTTTTGCGTAAATCCAGGCTTAAAAGTCTTCGTAAATCTGGGTTTGCGTCAAAATACATTGGTGGATACATGGGAACGCCTATCCGACACAAAGTAAAGCAAGGCTGCACTATGCGCTGTGTTGCATTACTTTGTATTAGCTAAAGCACCCAAAGCAATGTATAGTGGCTCTACACGGCTTAGTAAATGCCAAAAATGATTATGCGTCGGGGCTGCGCTACAAAAGTGACGTAACTGAGACGGAAAAATCATAATAAATTTGGGCCCTGATTTCTGGCACTAGGGCCCATATCATGAGCAACGTGCGCCTGTGCATACATTGGTATGAGCACTTCCGTTTGCACAGGCACATCCCCTTTTCTGTTATTGTTACACCTTCCCTATGTTTGATTAGCGCAGATGCGCAAATTACATTTTCACTGTTTCGTACACGTTTTATGAAGTTGTGTCTAACTGAGAATATGTCTGAAAAACATTTGACCATATTCTCAGTTACGCACAAATGCGCAGCATTGAATGAATATTGTAATGTGCGCATCTGCGCATGCACAAATAAAGCATGTGCACAACTTACTGAAATGCAACTGCACTTGTGCAATTGAAGGTGTGCACACCAATGTTTGTACAGGTGCACACTGTTCTAATACAGCTCTAAGAATAATTCTGGTTGCTTAGAAGGCTTAACTGATGAAGCACAGACAGCAGCAATCAATCCATATGTTTTAAGCATTCAAAGAGGAATACGTCTTACAAAACAAGCACTGGCAAAAGCACACGTCTGGCTTGCAGTTAGAGTCAAAGCTAAATATGTAATGCCTGCTGCTGTGATAAAAAAAAAAAACACAAATCTATGAGATAAAGAATAAAATGGGTGATGAGTCACTGTATACTACAATAGGCGGAATGATACACCAAACAGCCAATAAATAGCAGGTGGTGAGAATTAAATACTCCTCAGGTCCAGCCAAAGCCCGCTCTACGAGTATTTTAAAGAATGGGAAACAGTTGTTTGTACGTACCGCTGCACTGTCGTGCCAGATTCGAAACGAGTTTAGAAGGTGGTACTAACACGCATCAAGTGATCTATGTTCAGATTAGCTTCTTATGAAAACACGTCTCTGCAGTTTTTCTGAGAGACTCTAAAAATTGGGAATGTTTCCCACAAACTCGGAAACATCTCGGCCTTTTTGCTGCTGAGGAAGGAATCCTCTGTCGAGGAAATAAGGACGTTTTCAGTTTGGAGATTTCATGCTGAGCTTTTTACTGACAAACTAGATCATGGCCAAGAATTTGGATTTGGCGCAACCTTTGTCACACTAAATTGATTAATACTTTAAATGAATGACAACCTTCTTAAGAATTTGTTAACTGAATGGACAATCATTTGTGCCGAAGCAGCAGCAAACAGCAAAACACAAGTTATTTTCTGATCTAATAAGTTTGTACTGCTCTTTCCAAACGTGTGCATGTGTAACTCCTACGAGCATCTTTATATTAGCTCAGAAGAAAAAACATCTGAATGAACTCTGCCAGAACATGTGCCTTTGCATATGTGGCCCCGATTTGCTCTCTAATTTATATACATTAAGTAAGCTGCATATAAGAGTGACTTGTATGTGGGTACATTTGCAGTAAACGTTAATTTTCGTGGTTTGTTGGAATCACACGCGCAAACCTGAGCAGGGAACTATTCCTAATCCTAACAATACTATTGTATAGAGTAAAAGTATAAATTCTTGCTAACTACATTGTGGTTCCCCCTATTCTCAACCTGTGGGTAGTTTGCCGCACAGGCCTTCGTCATGACATTGGGGGGCCGCCACAGTGCTAATACTGTACCAGAAAGCAGGGCTTTAAGTGGGCCGGGTCTCACCGGTGCTGAGCACCAGCAGTTTTTTAAAGGGGGCCTCGAAACGGGTCTCTATCAGGCTCTGTTTTGTGCCCTGGCACAGGCGGTCTCTTTTTTCCGGACTGCAGTGACAGCAGGCACATCATGTGCGCGTGCTCACACTGCTTACTTCTCACTAGTGGAGAAGTTACGGCATACCGTCATGCCAGGTGAGCGTGGTAGGGGAAGGGAATTCCTTTAAAGAGAGTCATTTTCTCTCTGGATTTCCCTTCTCTTTTTGAAACTCAGGACTAGCAACATTGTCGTGGTGTCACCAGGGCTTTAAGTGAAAGCTTTTTCAATATTATATACAAGCCATAGTTGCTGCTTATTTATCTTATGCAACAAACAACCATTGACAAAGCCAATAGTCCTGACTTGTGGCCACGCCCCTTTGAGAGACCCCCCAGTTTTTTCATCCCACTTAAAGGCCTGCCAGAAAGTATTAACACCTCGAAGCATGGTTCTTTCATGATGCGGTTTTACTGCGTATTCTGAGTTTTAAACCTGGGGTGCAGGGCTCGAGTCGCGGTTAGACTGGGGTAAATGCCGTCTACCTACTATTTTCAGAGGGTAGACGTTGTCTAACCTGCTGCAAAGCTGGCCCCTTTCAGCGGAGTGCCACGTTCCTTTCCTACTTCTCCCATAATTCACAGACATATGCTGAACTCGTCCCAGTGTAAATTTCTGACAGCGGGACACTTTCCGCAGCGCCTGCACGTTGTTTGCTTTCATTCCAAGCAGCAACGTGCAGGCGGGGAAGGGGCTTATGAGATTCCAGTTTTCCCCCATAGCAAAAGCCGGAGTTAAGGGACTGTTAGGCCTCTTTTTGTTGGCGTATTCTGGCTAGGAGCTATTGGGAACCTCACACCTAGATGCAATAGAGGGGAAACAAAGGCTCACATCTAATAACTTCACAGGTACTTAAGAAAGGCATGCTTTTGACTTTGTTCAGTCCCTGTATATAAGAGATAGTCATACACTGTAAGAATGTCAGATGTGTTTGTCGGGCCAGTATTTAAACAAATAATTTAAATAGCACTATTTTGTTTTATTTCTTTTATAGTGCTTTAGCACTACTCATCCCAGTGCAGGGTCTCAGAGCGCTTTACATCACACGTACAGGTTATACATTGACAATAAATCATATGTCTGTACAAAAATATAAAGGATGTGTTACATAAGACCGTGAGGGTTGCAAGGTGTAGGAGCCACATTTCCTTCATTCCTCACTGTGCTGCAGTAGAAGAATTACAATTTACAAGTAACAAAAGGATCTCTTTCTTAAAAGCAGTAACCCACTTACCCATTTACATAAAATAAAAATCTGTCATCTGCGTGTTATATAATGTGCTTTGCAGGAGACATATTAACCCTCTATGCTACTTTGATTCAAAACTAGGACTAGGCAAAACACAGATCTCTCCAGCAAATACTTTATCCTCCAGAGTTATCTTACCATTATTATTATTCCCTGAGATATAGCTGGCACACAAAGATCTCTGCAGCAGGTGCCTTAGCCACATAAGATATTTTAAAATGCAGTCATTGCAACCAATTAAGCAGAACAGATTTAATGCAACATTTCTCCTTATTGACAATTTCTTTATGGCAGGGTTTAAAACAAAATAAATGTATAAGTTGAGGCACAGATGTTGCGCCGGGATTGCATCAATATTTTGGCACAACTCCAATGCAAAATCTTATTGGTTAAATGTACTGTGCTCAAACGTACTCAGGATAGACCTGCTAAACATATGTGAGGTCTTAAGATCTGATGTCACTTGCTGTGGGGTCACTTCTTGTGGTACCACATGCAATGTCATGCGCTGGGATGTCATGCACTGTGATGTCACGTGCCATTATGTCACTTGCATGCTGCCTAACTCGGTTAGTCCTCTAACTTCTTTTTTTTTTTTTAGTACTTGTGCTCTGCGAGGAATCGTTGATTTGTGCGGGTTGCCAAATAATGCAATATTTTAAAAAATTACTTTCTGTTATTTTCAGGGTATTGAGCTAGAAATGTTTGCTGGTAACATTCTCAGTCAGCGCAAAGCCGCCCATGAAGTGTGACTGAAGCTCTCACAAGAGCAGCTTTGTCTCACACATTTCCACACTAACCTGCCTCCGTTATTCACCTGCATTTGCAGAAGTTTTCATGCACAATTCTCAGATTAATGATAAACTCTTCACACAGAGTGATACCATGTTGCTATGACCTATTTATAATCCTCTACTTTGTTGGCACTGGAACCCGTGATCTGTTATGCATGAAAGTGTTGCTGGTTTAACACACTGGGCTAGTCATCCATCAGTTTGTTAAATTCCATTCACGTTTATCCAGTTTACGTGAAATACACAGAGAGGTAAAATACCTTACTGAGGTTAAAGAAATTGAAAGTCCGGTCTCCAAGCTACTTGAAAATATTGATAGGCAGGTATTTCTCTAAAACCAATCCAAGTGCCATAACTGGTGCCTCCAATTGCACCAAATGCTACTGTTATGCACATATTTTGCAGGTTTTAAAACTGAAGGTGAAGTAGAATTTCCTAGAATGAGTGACAGCCTGTTGCCCACCTGATCATGACTGTTGCACTTGGCCCTTTTTGCAGGGTCATCCCTAAACCTTTTGCCTTTCTCCTAGCCTTTTCTCTGACATGGTGTTGGTGGTTTTAGGCCTCTGGGCACTTTAGCACTGCTGTCCAGTGTAAAGTGCGTGCGCTCTCTGTGTTACATATGATAAGATTGGTCTACACCTGATTGGCATATTTAATTTACCTGTCAGTCCCTTGTAAAGTGGTATCTCATATACCCAGGGCTGGTAAATTAAATGCTACTGGTGGGCTTGCAGCGCTGATTGCGCCACCCACCAAAGTAGCCTTGCAAACCTATCTCAGGCCTCTGCCATTGCAGGGCCTGTGCGCGCAGTGTCACTGCCGCTGTGACGTGGCACCTAAAGTGTGTGCCACGTCTGTGACCCCCCTTTTACTGCATGTCCGTCACCCCTAAGGTAGGCCCTAGCTAGCCCTTTGGGCAGGGTGCATTGTAGGTAAAAGATAGGACATGTACCTTAAGTGTGTGACATGTCCTGGTAGTGACAAACAGCCATTTTGGTTTCTCACTACTGTGGGGCTGCCCTCCCATAGGAATGCATTGGGGATTCCCTGATAAGTGTTTCAGTGGTAATTCCTGATATGGGAGGAGCAGCGTGGTCAAGTTTGGTATATTTGGAATGGTAATAATAAATGCTGCGCAATGGTGTGCGCAGATTTATTATAACTATTTTAGAAATGCCACTTTTAGAAGTTGGCATTTCTGTGTGCTATGTGTCTGCCTGCCTGATGTGAATTGCATGTCTGGCTTTTGAGTGACAGGGGCTGGGAGGTGTGTGTGGCTCCAGGAGGGGCAGGGTGAGTCAGCACTAGGCTGAATGGGACATCTGCATTTGGAGTAGTGGGAGGAGTAGTCCCCTGACCCTGAATAGGATTGTGCCTGCCCTGTACAATGCTGGCTCCGCCCCCTGTGGTGTGTCTGATCACCGAGCCCCCACCTGACAAAGGGGAAGAGGAGCCTGGTAAACAGAGTGCTCCAATTCCCCCCTGAACCAGTTTTTGCTGGTTCCCCCAAGCCCTGTGCCACTGCAGACAAAGGAATGTCTAATATAAATATAGGGGCTGTGACCCCATGATGTTGTGCTGTTCCTGGACTTGTTGGGGGCTTGCTGCTGCTGGGGGCACAGGAGGAACCGCCACAAGGGCTTGCCTCCCTGCTGGAGGGCCCTGTGTGCTGGCCTCCCTGGGCCCAGCTATGCCCCATGGACCTAAGGACTTTGGTTGCCTCTAGCGCCTCGTGAGCGCTATACTTTATTCCCAGGAGAGAGGAGCATGGTTGCCTGCATCTGCAGCGCTGAGCTGCACAACCTCTAGAGGGAATCCCCGGCGTAGGGATTCCCCCCGTGCTGCTTTATGGAGCGGGAGCCCACCCCGCAGTTTGCGCAGCCGAGCGGGTGCCCACCCCGCTTTATACGTTTAGTTGGAGGCGGGTGCCCACCCCGCATTGTGGTGCTTTCGAGCGGGTGCCCACCCCGCTTTGCCTCGGTGTTCGCGGGTGCCCACCCCGCATTGCTGATTTATGGACGAGCGGGTGCGCCCCCGCATATCGCCCGAGTGAGGAGAGAAGCCGCCGAAGAAATCCTCTCCGGGCCGCTGCTAAGCGCGACCCGGAAGCCAGGCAGCCTTGCCTGGTTGTGGGCGGGGCCTACGCCCCTCAGGCACGTCCGGAGCCTCGCGGGCTCCAGGCCGAAGTCCCGGTCCCAGGAAAGGGGACCGGGCAAAGTGAGAAGGGCTCCCGTGAGTGAGAGGGAGCCCCGAGGCGCCAGAAGAGGTCCTGGGATCGGGGCCTGCCCGGGATGTGTGCCGACCCGCCTTCAGCACCAGAGAAGCAGAGTCCCCGAGAGCGGAGAAGAGCCTGCAAAGTCCCGGTGAGTGGGGCCGATCGGGAGGCAGCATTTGTTAAAGAGTCCAGTGGGGCTCACACTGGCATTGTTGGTGCCGTTCGGGGCACATTGTCGGTGCTCGTTTCTGCCACAGCTGCCCCGCCTGACAGTGGGCAGCTGCAACGTTTTGCTACATTTGTTTAAAAAGTCCCAGTGGGGCTCCAAAGCGGCACAGTGGTGCCAGGGCTTGAGTTAGTATCCCCAGCTGCGCCGCACCAGAGCGGGCAGCTGCAACGATGGGCATATTTGTTTAGAAGTCCCTGAGTGGGACAGGAGAGGCACAGTGGTGCCAGGCCTTTTTGGTTCTTTTCCCAGCTGCCCCGCCTGATAGAGGGCAGCTGCAACGATTGCGCATATTTGTTGGTAGAGTCCCAGTGGGGACCCACCCAGAGAGCACAGTGAGTGTCCATGCCCACATTTTGTTTCACAGCTGCTCAGCAATTAGTGACAGCTGCAACGTTTAGGCCAGCGCAATTGCGCACTTCTGGATTCTGCTGCATTGGCAGCCCAAGCCCTGACATTATGGACATAGGGCATTTGAGCCCTCTGAGAAGGCCAGTTGGCCAGGGGGACAGTGTTAGTTTGATAGGGCGCCAGGCCCTAATGTGATTTATGTGGTGCGCAGGAAATGTGATTTATGCACCCTGATTTATGCCTCTAATGTGGTTTATGATTATGAGGTTATTTGCATACTGTGGTTTATGCTTGTGAGGTTATTCTCTACTGTGATTTATGCCTCTAATGTGATTTATGATTAGGAGGTTATGGTCTAATATGTTTAGGCTTATGAGGTTGGCGCATAATGTATTTTACGCCTAATGTGATGCTGATGGCATACTATGATTTATGTTGCAGGATATACTGCTGAGTACAGTATTTCGCCAGTCATTACTGGTTGTGTTCTAAATTTATTATTTGTGCTTGGGATGGTTCTGACAGTGGCCCAATTGGCCCTGTCATGTGTATATGTTCCCCTGTAAATATTGCCTAGTGCTAGTTGGCACAGTGTATATTATGTGATTACTATTCTAATGTGTTTATGATAATACAAAGGCTATTTTTATATATAACCTTGTGTGGAGTTCCTTTTGTGGTGTGCCTAGTGTGTTGCTGCTGCTGTGTGTGTTGCGCAAACGCTTTACACATTGCCTCTGGAATAAGCCTGACTGCTCATGCCAAGCTACCAAGGGGGTGAGCAGGGGTTATCTTCAGCGTGTAACTCCCTTGCCCTGACTAGAGTGGTGGTTTCTGCCTGGCTTAGGCGCAAGCCCTAGCCAACCAGAAATCCCATCTCTAACATTGGTTGTCAGCGGTGAGGATAGGACTTGCGTTTGCACAGTACCACAGCGACAACTGGTTGCACTACAAACTCTGCATTTAGATAATCACAAGTTTGTGGATTATTGTTTCTGATTTTGTTTTAAGTAGTGTTAGACTTGGCATCTTTTGGCGTGTTTCCCCTGACTTTTTGCTTTCTGACCTCCCGGTTTTGACTCTGTTTTTGCTGGTGTAATGATTCTGCGCACTTTCCTCACTGCGGTCCAGTGGGAAAGTGCAAGTGCTCCTGTATAAAATGCGTTATGGATTGGTGTTTCCATGATTGGCCTATTTGGTTTATCTGTCAGTCCCTTGTAAAGTGCACTGCGAGTGCCAGGGCCTATAGACCAAATGCTGTTGGTGGGCTGCAGCACTGGATTGTGCCACCCACGCAAACAGCCCGTAAAATGTAACTCGGGCCTGCCACCGCAGAGCCTGTGCGCAGCCTGGGGCTGCCATGTCGACTTGGCAAGTGCACACACTTGCAAGTCCCTAAACCTTCCCTTTGCTACATGTTAGTCACCCCTAAGGTAGGCCCAAGGTACCCCTGTGGGCAGGGTGCGGTGTATGCGAAAGGTAGGACATGCCCGGGTGTGTGCGGCATGTCCTGGTAGTGAATTACAGCCTAGTTCGTTTTCACTATTGCAAGGCTACCTGTTCCCCTAGGCCAGAACGGGCAGTTTTGATTATTACAGCTGATAATCCTAACTGACCCGGGAACATGGTAGAAATTCGAGTTTAGTATGCCTGGACTCAGAATGATAAAATGCATCTTTTAGGGAAGTTGGTTTTAACATTCTGTGTTTGAAAATACCACTTTTAGAAAGTGGGTATTTTCTTGTCTAACCATCCAAGCCTGCCTCTGCGGGTTGTGTATTCCTTGTCTGGAGTGTGAGTGACAGGGGCTGGGGGATGCCAGGAGACAGGGTGAGTCAGCACAGGGCTGAATAGCCAGATCGACCTGTAGATGGGTGGGAGGGGTCGCACCGGGGCCCTGAATAGGACAGTGCCTTCCCTCCACAATGCTGGCTCCACCTCCTGTGGTGCGTCTGATGTCCCTGGCCTGCTCACTGAAAGAAGGGACGGAGACTTGTCAACAAAGTGCTCCAGAACTGGTTTGGACTAGGCAAAGGCCTCTCTGCCTTCAGAGAACAAAGGAATTTGGGATATAAATATTGGGGCCCTGACCCCATGAATTTAGATCTCGCTGGAATCAAGGAACCTGCCAAGACGAAGAGCTGGAAGAGCTGCCAGGAGGAGTACTGCCCCTTTGCTGTGTTGTTGCTTTGTTGGGTTGGCCTGCAGCTGCTGCTTCTGCCTTGGGCAGTGAAAGGACTGGACTGAACTTTCTACAAACTTGTGCTGAGTATCTCCAAGGGCCTGAAACCGAGCTGGCCTCCTGTTAAGAAGTCTCAGGGACTACAAAGACTTCACAAGCCTCTGGGTACCGCTTCTGGAACGCTGTTTCAGTTGCCACAGAGGAAGGGAACTGCAACCGACTCCGTCAACCGAATCCATCCCTGGCCGGTGACCTGTTTGCACCGCAGACCGCATCGCCCCGCTTCGCATCGCAACCCTGGTCTCACCGTGGGCGACGTCCGACGCCGCCAACATCGAGCCGCTGCTTGCACCGTGACCTGTGGGCACCGCAGTTCGCATCGCATCGCTTCACTGAACCAACCGGACCCGACCGACGAGGTAGCTGCAACTGGTTCAAGAGTCGTGACCGCATCGCATTTGGGGCACCGCTCGCACGTCTGCGACACACCGCTCCGACTCGCACCGCTGTCCGACGCCAGCTCCCGCACTCCGGCTAGGTCGCCTGCATCGCAACCTGTCAGTACCGCATCGAGCATCGTCTCACCCTGCATCGCACGCCTTGGACTCACCGACTCCGTCTGCACGATGCTCATCGAGCCGCTGCCTGCACCGCATCGAGGGACACCGCACCTTGCATCGCTCCGTCTTGCACCGCAACCGCGACGAACGCCGACCGGCTCGTACACTCCGTACCAGCCACAACGAGAAAGGTACTGTAACCGAGTCTGTTCATGCCTCTGCTGGCCTGTATCGACGCGGTCGGCTGGAACTGTTAGACTCTGGGGTTTTCAGCATCGCGGTAGGCTCGGACGGAGCTACCGACTCGTACGAACTTTGCTTTTGTGCTATTCCTGCAAAGAAGAAGTTAACGTATCAAGCATTCATTCGTAAAGTATAGTATTGTGGATTTTTGTCGTAATTGGTCTTGTCTTGAGTATATAAAATATTGGTTATTTTTCTAAACTGGTGTGGTGTCCGTTTGTAGTGCTTACACTGTATTACTGTTGGTTATGTGCAAATGCTTTACACACTGCCTCTGAATTAAGCCTGACTGCTCGTGCCAAGCTACCACGAGGGTGAGCAGGGGTTACTTCACGAGTGTAACACCCTTACCCTGACTAGGAAGAAGGGTCACTACTTGGACAAAGGTGCAAGCCCTTGCCAACTAGAGATCCCATTTCTAACATTGGTTGTCAGCGGTGAGGATAGGACTTGTGTTTGCACTTGACTTACAGTGATTGGTGTGCACTACTACCATATCGCAGACCATTACGTACCACATACTGGTTCTTTTTCTTTTGGCCTATTTTTGATCTTGCCAGTTTTCAACTCACGACTTTTGTCATGCCTGAATCAATTGCATCATCCGTTGCATCTCTGGAAGTTATCTTTGAGGAGGACAGGTTGGAATCCTACGCCGTAAAGGAGTTACGAGCGATTTGTAAAAACCTGAAAGTCCAAATTAAAGGCCTCACAAGGAAGGAGGAGCTACAGAAGGCGCTGAGGGCCTGGGTAGCAGCCAGACATGCCAATGGGCAGCCTGGTGATCTCAGTGAGGAGGTGGAGGAGCCTATTTCCAGGGTGGATGTGCTTTTGGGTAGGGGGAACCCGCCAGGTCAGGCAGCAGCAGTCTGTCCCCAGAGGAGCTGGAGGACAGGCGGGAGGCAAGGCAGTTTGAGCTGCAGAAGCTCAGGCTGGAGAGTGAGCGGGAGGAGAAGAGATTGGCCATAGAGGAGAGGAAGATGCTCTTAGAGCATGAGAGAGAACTGAAGGAGCTAGAACTTAGGAGTAAGTCAGGCTCAGATGGTGGCAGCAATTCGTCCAGAAAGGCAGACAGGATTGTGCACATTCCCAAGAACGTAGGCAAGGAGTTCAAGAAGGGGGATGACATACAAAGGTGGTTTCAGGGTTATGAGGCAGCCATACACATGAGTGGGGTCCCTGAGGAGAATTGGGGAGCAGGATTGTGGCCACTTTTCCCGGAAGAAGCAAGGGATGCTCTGATAGCTTTGGGTAAGGGGTATCACCTCACCTATGCTGACATGAAGGATGCCCTTCTCACGAAGTATGGTCTTACTCCTGAAAAGTACAGGGATCAGTTCAGGTCCAGTAAGAAGTCTGATGCCAACACTTGGTTGGAATGTGTGGATGTGTTCTGCAGGTCTCTGGATGGTTGGGTGAAGGGCAGTAATGTGACAGATTTTCAGGGGCTCTACAACTTGATTGCATGGGAGCACTTGTCTAGTCTATGTTTTGCAGATCTGCGCCAGCCCTAGTTGATAGTAAGCTAACTGACCCCAGGAAGCTTGCTATGGAGGCGGACCGCTGGGTGAGTACCAGGGTCCACAAGAAAGCGTTTGGGGAGACTCAGCCAAAGGTGGGCAGGGTCCCCAGCAGAAAAGTGGGGGGACAAGGGTAAAGCACAGGAGTTCTCTAAAGGGCCCCAAACTAGTACCCAGGGTAAAGGTTCCCAGCCCCCAGTGATAAGAAGAAAGGGGTCTCTACAGGGAAGCCTGTTGAGACCGGCCCCATAAGTGTTATGCATGTGACCAGGTAGGTCACTTTAAGGGGGACCCCAAGTGCCCGAAGGGGACACAGCCACCCACCGGTGGACAGTCCAAAGTGTTGGCTAGTGTAGCGCTTGGGGAGGAGGGGTGCCCACAGGAGGGTGGGGATCCCGCAGAAATGACCCTTGTCTCACTAGGGGACAGTGAGATGGTCCCAGGAAACCAGGTGCCCCCTAACACAAAGAAATATAGCACCTGGGTGACCATTAATGGAAACAGGGTAGAGGCTCTCAGAGATACTGGAGCCAGTGTGACCTCAGACCGGTGTCACCTGGTGTCTGAGAAGCAAGTAGTCCCAGGAGCATTCCACCAAGTAGTTGCTGTAGACAACTCACAGCGCCAATGTATGGTGGCACAGGTTCCCTTTGAATGGGGGGGGGTCTCAGGTCCCTTGAGGGTGGTTGTGAGCCCTACCATGCCTGTAGATTGTCTGCTAGGAAACGACCTGGAGCAGTCCTCATGGAAGGAGGTTGAGCTCAGGTCTCACTTGGAGATGCTTGGGTTGCCAGAGTGGGCATGCGTGTCTACTCGGTCAATGGCAGCCAGAAAGGGTGATCAAGAGGACTTGGAGCCTGAAACAGTGGCCCAAGTCCCTGCCAAGAGAAAGGGCAGGGGGCGCGGAAGCCGGCCCCCGAAGTTCCCACGGACCGGGAGGAGGCGGACCTCGAGGGGACGCCCGGTGCCTACAGGGGAGCAGGTAGCCGAACTGGGAGACATCTCTGAGCTGACCCATTGGCAGCAAGAAGGGGGTCCCACCAGGGAGGAGTTCTGCAGGGAGCAGAGCAAGTGCCCTACTCTGGAGGGTCTGCGGCGGCAGGCTGCAGACCAGGCAGCTGGTAATCAGTCCGGGTCACATCTGATCTACTGGGAGAGTGGTCTCCTATACAGTGAGCCTAAGGTTGCTGAGCCTGGGTCAGCCCGTGTGCTGGTGGTACCCCAGCGCTTCAGGACCTTCCTACTGGGTCTGGCTCATGACGTGCCTTTGGCAGGACATTTGGGGCAGGACAAGACCTTTGACAGGCTTGTCACCCACTTCTTTTGGCCTCAAATGCGAAGGCAGTCAGATGCACACTGTAGGTCTTGCCAAACTTGCCAGGCAAGTGGTAAGAGTGGGAGGAAGGTCAAAGCTCCTCTCCAACCTTTTCCTGTTGTTGGAACACCCTTCGAAAGGGTAGGGATGGATATTGTGGGGCCACTGGATCCCAAGACAGCCATGGGCAACAGGTACATCCTGGTCTTGGTGGACCATGCCACCCGGTACCCGGAGGCAATCCCTCTCAGGACAACGACGGCGCCAGTGGTGGGCCGGGCGTTAATGGGGATCTTTTCCCGTGTGGGATTCCCCAGAGAGGTGGTTTCTGATAGGGGGACCAATTTCATATCGAAGTATATGACATCCCTGTGGAAGGAGGGTGGTGTAACCTACAAGTTCACCACTCCTTACCACCCACAAGGAAACGGTCTGGTGGAGAGATTCAACCAGACCTTGAAAGGCATGATCAAGGGTCTAACAGAACCCATGAGGCGTAAGTGGGACGTCCTCTTGCCATGCCTACTCTTTGCATACAGGGAGGTGCCTCAGAAGTCTCTTGGGTACAGCCCTTTGAGCTCCTGTATGGCCACCCTGTCAGAGGACCTCTGAGTTTGGTAAAGGAAGGCTGGGAGGCAGCTCCCAGGAAAACTCCCCAGGATGTATTTAGCTACATGCTGGCCTTTAGAAACCAAACTGCCCGCTTCAGGAAACTCGCTCAGGCGAACCTAGAAGCAAGCCAGGAAGAAATGAAGAGATGGTATGACCAGAATGCCACTCTGGTCGAATTTCAACCTGGGCAAAAAGTGTGGGTCATGGCCCCAGTGGCACCTTGTGCCTTGCAGGACAAGTGGACTGGGCCATATGAGGTAAAGGAGCGCAAAGTGACGTCACCTACCTGGTGGATTTGCAAGCTCCAAGGAACCCTTTGAGGGTCCTTCACGTGAACCGCCTCAAGCCCCACTTCGAGAGGTCCGAAGTGAGTATGCTCTTGGCGACAGATGATGGGGTGGAAGAGGAGAGTGAGCCTCTCCCTGACCTCCTGTCTACCAAGGAGCATGATGGGTCAGTAGAGGGTGTGATCCTCTCCCCTACTCTGACTCAGGAGCAGCAGGGGACTGTCGCCAGTTGTTGGGACAGTTCGCCCCACTGTTCTCTCTGACCCCCGGTGTTACTCACTGGTGTACCCATGACGTGGACACTGGTGACAGCCATCCTGTGAAGCACAAGATTTACAGGTTGACTGACCGGGTCAGAGCCAGCATCAAGGAGGAGGTCTCTAAGATGTTGACGTTAGGGGTGATTGAGCCCTCCCACAGTCCTTGGGCCAGCCCAGTGGTCTTGGTCCCAAAGGCTGCGGCGCCCGGTGCCACTCCAGAACTCCGGTTTTGTGTGGACTACCGTGGGCTCAATGCCGTCACCAGGACTGACGCGCACCCCATCCCCAGAGCCGATGAGCTCATTGATCGGTTGGGAGCTGCCCGGTTCCTCAGCACGTTTGATTTGACGTCTGGGTACTGGCAGATTGCCTTAACCGATGGGGCCAAGGAGAGATCAGCATTCTCAACCCCAGAAGGTCATTACCAATTCCGGGTGATGCCCTTTGGGTTGAAGAATGCCCCTGCCACCTTTCAGAGGTTGGTCAATCAGGTGTTGGCTGGGCTGGAGGATTTCAGTGCCGCCTACCTGGATGACATTGCTGTGTTCAGTTCCAGCTGGGAAGAACATTTACAGCACCTTGAGAAAGTGTTGAGGGCTCTGCAAGGTGCAGGCCTCACGATCAAGGCCAGTAAGTGCCAGATCGGGCAGGGTTCTGTGGTGTACTTGGGACACCAGGTAGGAAGCGGCCAGGTGGCGCCCCTACAACCCAAGATTGACACCATTCTGGCTTGGGAGCCCCCAAGACCCAGACAGAGGTGAGAGCCTTCTTAGGTCTCACCGGTTACTATAGGAGATTTGTTAAGGGCTATGGCACCATCGTTGCCCCCTTAACAGAGCTGACCTCTAAGACGCAGCCCAGGAAAGTGATCTGGACGGAGTCCTGCCAGAAAGCTTTTGATGCCCTGAAGGCAGCCATGTGCACGGCGCCCGTGCTCAAGGCACCTGACTTCTCCAAAGAATTTGTCGTGCAGACTGACGCTTCAGAGCATGGTGTGGGAGCGGTGCTCTCACAACTGAGCGAAGAGGGCCTGGATCAGCCTGTAGTCTTCCTTAGCAGGAGACTACTTCCCAGGGAACAGAGGTGGAGTGCCATAGAAAGGGAAGCTTTTGCTGTGGTCTGGGCGCTGAAGAAGTTGAGACCATACCTGTTTGGGACTCACTTCCGGGTTCAGACAGACCACAGGCCCCTCAGATGGTTGATGCAAATGAGGGTGAGAATCCAAAACTGCTGAGGTGGTCCATCTCCCTACAGGGAATGGACTTTACGGTGGAACACCGTCCTGGTACAGAACACGCCAACGCAGATGGTCTGTCCAGGTTCTTCCGCCTTAGTGAAGAGAACTCCAATGGGGTTGGGTAGTTCTCCCTACTTTCAGCTGGAGGGGACATGTGTTAGACTTGGCATCTTTTGGCGTGTTTCCCTGACTTTTTGCTTTCTGACCTCCCGGTTTTGACTCTGTTTTTGCTGGTGTAATGATTCTGCGTACTTTCCTCACTGCGGTCCAGTGGGAAAGTGCAAGTGCTCCTGTATAAAATGCGTTATGGATTGGTGTTTCCATGATTGGCCTATTTGGTTTATCTGTCAGTCCCTTGTAAAGTGCACTGCGAGTGCCAGGGCCTATAGACCAAATGCTGTTGGTGGGCTGCAGCACTGGATTGTGCCACCCACGCAAACAGCCCGTAAAATGTAACTCGGGCCTGCCACCGCAGAGCCTGTGCGCAGCCTGGGGCTGCCATGTCGACTTGGCAAGTGCACACACTTGCAAGTCCCTAAACCTTCCCTTTGCTACATGTTAGTCACCCCTAAGGTAGGCCCAAGGTACCCCTGTGGGCAGGGTGCGGTGTATGCGAAAGGTAGGACATGCCCGGGTGTGTGCGGCATGTCCTGGTAGTGAATTACAGCCTAGTTCGTTTTTCACTATTGCAAGGCTACCTGTTCCCCCTAGGCCAGAACGGGCAGTTTTGATTATTACAGCTGATAATCCTAACTGACCCCGGGAACATGGTAGAAATTCGAGTTTAGTATGCCTGGACTCAGAATGATAAAATGCATCTTTTAGGGAAGTTGGTTTTAACATTCTGTGTTTGAAAATACCACTTTTAGAAAGTGGGTATTTTCTTGTCTAACCATCCAAGCCTGCCTCTGCGAGGTTGTGTATTCCTTGTCTGGAGTGTGAGTGACAGGGGCTGGGGGATATCAGGAGACAGGGTGAGTCAGCACAGGGCTGAATAGCCAGATCGACCTGTAGATGGGTGGGAGGGGTCGCACCTGGGCCCTGAATAGGACAGTGCCTTCCCTCCACAATGCTGGCTCCACCTCCTGTGGTGCGTCTGATGTCCCTGGCCTGCTCACTGAAAGAAGGGACGGAGACTTGTCAACAAAGTGCTCCAGAACTGGTTTGGACTAGGCAAAGGCCTCTCTGCCTTCAGAGAACAAAGGAATTTGGGATATAAATATTGGGGCCCTGACCCCATGAATTTAGATCTCGCTGGAAGAGCTGCCAGGAGGAGTACTGCCCCTTTGCTGTGTTGTTGCTTTGTTGGGTTGGCCTGCAGCTGCTGCTTCTGCCTTGGGCAGTGAAAGGACTGGACTGAACTTTCTACAAACTTGTGCTGAGTATCTCCAAGGGCCTGAAACCGAGCTGGCCTCCTGTTAAGAAGTCTCAGGGACTACAAAGACTTCACAAGCCTCTGGGTACCGCTTCTGGAACGCTGTTTTAGTTGCCACAGAGGAAGGGAACTGCAACCGACTCCGTCAACCGAATCCATCCCTGGCCGGTGACCTGTTTGCACCGCAGACCGCATCGCCCCGCTTCGCATCGCAACCCTGGTCTCACCGTGGGCGACGTCCGACGCCGCCAACATCGAGCCGCTGCTTGCACCGTGACCTGTGGGCACCGCAGTTCGCATCGCATCCCTTCACTGAACCAACCGGACCCGACCGACGAGGTAGCTGCAACTGGTTCAAGAGTCGTGACCGCATCGCATTTGGGGCACCGCTCGCACGTCTGCGACGCACTGCTCCGACTCGCACCGCTGTCCGACGCCAGCTCCCGCACTCCGGCTAGGTCGCCTGCATCGCAACCTGTCAGTACCGCATCGAGCATCGTCTCACCCTGCATCGCACGCCTTGGACTCACCGACTCCGTCTGCACGACGCTCATCGAGCCGCTGCCTGCACCGCATCGAGGGACACCGCACCTTGCATCGCTCCGTCTTGCACCGCAACCGCGACGAACGCCGACCGGCTCGTACACTCCGTACCAGCCACAACGAGAAAGGTACTGTAACCGAGTCTGTTCATGACTCTGCTGGCCCGTATCGACGCAGTCGGCTGGAACTGTTAGACTCTGGGGTTTTCAGCATCGCGGTAGGCTCGGACGGAGCTACCGACTCGTACGAACTTTGCTTTTGTGCTATTCCTGCAAAGAAGAAGTTAACGTATCAAGCATTCATTCGTAAAGTATAGTATTGTGGATTTTTGTCGTAATTGGTCTTGTCTTGAGTATATAAAATATTGGTTATTTTTCTAAACTGGTGTGGTGTCCGTTTGTAGTGCTTACACTGTATTACTGTTGGTTATGTGCAAATGCTTTACACACTGCCTCTGAATTAAGCCTGACTGCTCGTGCCAAGCTACCACGAGGGTGAGCAGGGGTTACTTCACGAGTGTAACACCCTTACCCTGACTAGGAAGAAGGGTCACTACTTGGACAAAGGTGCAAGCCCTTGCCAACTAGAGATCCCATTTCTAACAAGTAGCATTTCTTTGAAATGTGTTTTCTTGTTGCACTATGAGTTGGGGGTCCTGCCAAGGACAGAAACCAGAGAATCTGGAGGAGTTTTGTACTGCCCTTGTGCAGACTGCTATTTCTGGGGTGGCCCTGCAGCGCAAGCTGGAGGAGGTAACTGCCCCTGTGCTGTCTGCTATTTCTAGGGTTGGCCTACAGTGGTAACTTAATTGGCATGGAGAAACTAGCTTGGGAGGGTAGATTATCCCCTAAGTGCAGTTTTAGTTTTCTGGATTCCCCAGTAAGGGTGGGATCCAGTGGTGGCAGCAATATGGAGTCCAGTGCAGGAAGTCCCATTCCCAGTTCCCAGAGTATGGTACCTGGTTCCCAGTTAAGAAGGCTACAGGTTGAGATTCAGGGGTAGTAAGATACTGTCTCACCAGTCTTGGGGGGAGTGTGGATGAATGTTGTGGTGCGCTGGATGATTGGGTGATGGTTAGCACGTCAAATGATGTTAAAGGGCTGTTCAATCTATTTTGCCAGAGAGCACATGTTCTGTAATTGTTTTCCGGGGTTGCGCCAACCCCTGTTGGAGTGTGAGTTCTTTGATCCTAGGGAGCTTGCATTGGGGAGTGATCCTAAGAGGAATGGTGCGGGTATCTTCCAACCCAGAGTGATGGAAGTGGTTCAGAGTAGCCCAGCTAGGTACCCTTATAGTGAGAAGGTTGCAAGGCCTCACATCCTGTCTCGCAGGGAAGGTGTGAGACTGGGCCGTATTCCGAGCCGCAACCTCAGTCTCCAGTACTGGGTGGTTTTTAAGGGAACCCCAGGTAGGAGCCTAGTCTGTCCTGTTGGACCGTCCGTTGAGGGGATCTCCCGTGTTAGGTGAGCTGGGAGTGTCTGTAATCAGGCCTCCATCAGTTCTGGTGTCTGGCAGTGCCACTCCTAAGTGGAGGGTGCAGAAGTCCAGATTGAGGGGTGAGAGGGGGAAAGAGTCCCCAGTGGGAGAACCAGTGGGTCAGGGGCCAGCCAGAAGGGCTGAGTCACCAATGAATGACCATGGTGACACCACTTCTGTCCTGGGGGATCTTCACGCACTGTCAAGTGGACAGGAGGTCGGGAGATCTGCGCCAGGCAGACTGTCACACGACACATTAGTTATGTGTCATCCTCGGGGAGGATATATGTACTCCCCAGGAAGTCCTGGTTCGCCGGGCAATTTTTCAACCAAAGGGTTCCGTCCCTGGGTTGGGAGGCCAGGTTCAGGGTATGCCTGACCTGGAGGGAAGGGCAACTGTAATCAGTGTCCTGACCGGTGTAGCTTCTAGGGGTACCACTCCAGTTGGGAGGGTGCAGGGCTCTGGAAGGGGGTGCAGAGGGAGGGAGTCCTCGCCTCTGACCCCGGTGCAGCCTGAGGGTTTAGATCCCAGGTTGGTAGACAAGTTGCTGGAGAGAGGTCCTGAACTGGTGGGTGAATTGTGTTCTGAGGTTGCCTCTCATAGGAGGAGAGTGCGGAACCCCAGGTTGGAGAATCAGTGGCAGTTTGGAACTACACTGAGAGGAAGGGTGGAGAATGGCTATTATGTGCCAGGGGTTACTGCCCCCCACTCTGTGGATTGGCAAGGACCAGTGACATCTGGGTGGCCTAGGGCCTGGTCCTGGCCGTGGACAACTAGGGAGTACCAGTGGGGTAGCCTAGTTGGGCCTGAGAGCTTTTTACAGAGGGAACCACATGGGTTCAGAGTGGCGTAGAACCGGAGGGTGTCCCTGCAGTGGCAGGCCCGCGTCCGTGTTCTATCGCCCAAAGTAGGGAAGCCCATCAAGGTAGTTATTGGTCTACCCTGCGTTTTGGCTGGAATGGAAGGGGGTTGTGTTGGACTTGGCCCTTTTTGCAGGGTCATCCCTAAACTTTTTGCCTTTCTCCTAGCCTTTTCTCTGACATGGTGTTGGTGGTTTTAGGCCTCTGGGCACTTTAGCACTGCTGTCCAGTGTAAAGTGCGTGCGCTCTCTGTGTTGCATATGGTAAGATTGGTCTACACCTGATTGGCATATTTAATTTACCTGTCAGTCCCTTGTAAAGTGGTATCTCATATACCCAGGGCTGGTAAATTAAATGCTACTGGTGGGCTTGCAGCGCTGATTGCGCCACCCACCAAAGTAGCCTTGCAAACCTATCTCAGGCCTCTGCCATTGCAGGGCCTGTGCGCGCAGTGTCACTGCCGCTGTGACGTGGCACCTAAAGTGTGTGCCATGTCTGTGACCCCCCTTTTACTGCATGTCCGTCACCCCTAAGGTAGGCCCTAGCTAGCCCTATGGGCAGGGTGCCTTGTAGGTAAAAGATAGGACATGTACCTTAAGTGTGTGACATGTCCTGGTAGTGACAAACAGCCATTTTGGTTTCTCACTACTGTGGGGCTGCCCTCCCATAGGAATGCATTGGGGATTCCCTGATAAGTGTTTCAGTGGTAATTCCTGATATGGGAGGAGCAGCGTGGTCAAGTTTGGTATATTTGGAATGGTAATAATAAATGCTGCGCAATGGTGTGCGCAGATTTATTATAACTATTTTAGAAATGCCACTTTTAGAAGTTGGCATTTCTGTGTGCTATGTGTCTGCCTGCCTGATGTGAATTGCATGTCTGGCTTTTGAGTGACAGGGGCTGGGAGGTGTGTGTGGCTCCAGGAGGGGCAGGGTGAGTCAGCACTAGGCTGAATGGGACATCTGCATTTGGAGTAGTGGGAGGAGTAGTCCCCTGACCCTGAATAGGATTGTGCCTGCCCTGTACAATGCTGGCTCCGCCCCCTGTGGTGTGTCTGATCACCGAGCCCCCACCTGACAAAGGGGAAGAGGAACCTGGAAAACAGAGTGCTCCAATTCCCCCCTGAACCAGTTTTTGCTGGTTACCCCAAGCCCTGTGCCACTGCAGACAAAGGAATGTCTAATATAAATATAGGGGCTGTGACCCCGTGATGTTGTGCTGTTCCTGGACTTGTTGGGGGCTTGCTGCTGCTGGGGGCCCAGGAGGAACCGCCACAAGGGCTTGCCTCCCTGCTGGAGGGCCCTGTGTGCTGGCCTCCCTGGGCCCAGCTATGCCCCATGGACCTAAGGACTTTGGTTGCCTCTAGCGCCTCGTGAGCGCTATACTTTATTCCCAGGAGAGAGGAGCATGGTTGCCTGCATCTGCAGTGCTGAGCTGCACAACCTCTAGAGGATTCCCCCGTGCTGCTTTATGGAGCGGGAGCCCACCCCGCATTGTGGTGCTTTCGAGCGGGTGCCCACCCCGCTTTATGCTCGTATTTTCAGGCGGGTGCCCACCCCGCATTGCCTCTGTGTTCGCGGGTGCCCACCCCGCATTGCTGATTTATGGACGAGCGGGTGCCCACCCCGCATTTCGCCCGAGTGAGGAGAGAAGCCGCCGAAGAAATCCTCTCCGGGCCGCTGCTAAGCACGACCCGGAAGCCAGGCGGCCTTGCCTGGTTGTGGGCGGGGCCTACGCCCCTCACGCACGTCCGGAGCCTCGCGGGCTCCAGGCCGAAGTCCCGGTCCCAGGAAAGGGGGCCGGGCGAAGTGAGAAGGGCTCCCGTGAGTGGGAGGGAGCCCCGAGGGCGCCAGAAGAGGTCCTGGGATCGGGGCCTGCCCGGGATGTGTGCCGGCCCGCCTTCAGCACCAGAGGAGCAGAGTCCCCGAGAGCGGAGAAGAGCCTGCAAAGTCCCGGTGAGTGGGGCCGATCGGGAGGCAGCATTTGTTAAAGAGTCCAGTGGGGCTCACACTGGCATTGTTGGTGCCGTGCGGGGCACATTGTCGGTGCCCGTTTCTGCCACAGCCGCCCCGCCTGACAGTGGGCAGCTGCAACGTTTTGCTACATTTGTTTAAAGAGTCCCAGTGGGGCTCCAAAGCGGCACAGTAGTGCCAGGGCTTGAGTTAGTATCCCCAGCTGCGCCGCACCAGAGCGGGCAGCTGCAACAATGGGCATATTTGTTTAGAAGTCCCTGAGTGGGACAGGAGAGGCACAGTGGTGCCAGGCCTTTTTGGTTCTTTTCCCAGCTGCCCCGCCTAATAGATGGCAGCTGCAACGATTGCGCATATTTGTTGGTAGAGTCCCAGTGGGGACCCACCCAGAGGGCACAGTGAGTGTCCATGCCCACATTTTGTTTCACAGCTGCACAGCAATTAGTGGCAGCTGCAACGTTTAGGCCAGCGCAATTGTGCACTTCTGGATTCTGCTGCATTGGCAGCCCAAGCCCTGACATTATGGACATAGGGCATTTGAGCCCTCTGAGAAGGCCAGTTGGCCAGGGGGACACTGTTAGTTTGATAGGGCGCCAGGCCCTAATGTGATTTATGTGGTGCACAGGAAATGTGATTTATGCACCCTGATTTATGCCTCTAATGTGGTTTATGATTATGAGGTTATTTGCATACTGTGGTTTATGCTTGTGAGGTTGTTCTCTACTGTGATTTATGCCTCTAATGTGATTTATGATTAGGAGGTTATGGTCTAATATGTTTAGGCTTATGAGATTGGCGCATAATGTATTTTACGCCTAATGTGATGCTGATGGCATACTATGATTTATGTTGCAGGATATACTGCTGAGTACAGTATTTCGCCATTCATTACTGGTTGTGTTCTACATTTATTATTTGTGCTTGGGATGGTTCTGACAGTGGCCCAATTGGCCCTGTCATGTGTATATAATCCCCTGTAAATATTGCCTAGTGCTAGTTGGCACAGTGTATATTATGTGATTACTATTCTAATGTGTTTTTGATAATACAAAGGCTATTTATATATATAACCTTGTGTGGAGTTCCTTTTGTGGTGTTCCTAGTGTGTTGCTGCTGTGTGTGTGTTGCGCAAACGCTTTACACATTGCCTCTGGGATAAGCCTGACTGCTCGTGCCAAGCTACCAAGGGGGTGAGCAGGGGTTATCTTCAGCGTGTAACTCCCTTGCCCGGATAGAGTGGTGGTTTCTGCCTGGCTTAGGCGCAAGCCCTAGCCAACCAGAAATCCCATCTCTAACAATGACTAAGTCATGTGGGTAAGAAAGGGGGTACTTTTAGAGGCGTAGCTACAATTGGTGCAGCAGGTGCAGTGGCACCAGAACCCAAAGCCCTGAAGGGCCCACTGATACTTGATAATTGCTGCATTGTACTACCACAACAGTCCAAGGGATAATTTCCCTGGCTTGCACCATGGCCTTCTTGGTATGCTAATTTGTACTGCTCCATTGTCTGGCCCTCCCTGCGACATAGCTGCCAAGTTTCCCAGGTGTATGCCTGATATGCTGGTCCAGTCCAGGTTTTGTCTTTGAATTCTGGGACCAGTAGTCCTGTTTTATAATGGAATAAACAAGGCTACACGTCCCAGGATCCAAAAAAAACCTTGAACTGGAGCAGCACTATGCATGGACCCGAGAAACTTGACAGGGATGCTGCGAGGACTCACTAGAGATAAAAGAAGCAGTTAGCAGGGGCAGACATTCTTCATACCACCACCTCTGTAAAATGGTCCTGCAACAATCGTCATTTAATGCCTGCATGACGGTGTCCAAGCCCCTCCTTTAGATTAGCAATATTGGGCTCCTTTTGGTTCGCTTTGGGCTAGAGTGTGTTCTGAAAATCTGGCAACACTAGAAGGGAGTTTGTAGTGTTTTGCAACTGTTTTTAAAGGACTGCCCTAGCCTGCACTGCTGATGTAAATCTTGTTGGTGTCCCATCTCATCAGCCTTTTCTGGCCAACCCCACCCTCTGCCATGCTCAGAATATCAAACACAGTGTACAACTTGCATTTTTTTCTTATAATGATCGGAGTGTTTGTAATTGTTGGTGTATACAATGGTGCTATCTTGGGTAGATTAATACATTTTATAGTTCACAATTTCAGTTCCTAGCATCTTTATGTCAATGTGTTAACTGCTTTGTTCTTAGTGCCAAGTTTAGTATGCCACAGGCTTAAGTACTGATCAGCATATTACTTTTTAAATCTCTTAATATATTCAAGTGTACTCATGACAGGCCAACTGAACATGCATGTCATTTCCAGTGAAGTCACTTCCTGTGAAGTCACTTGCTGTGATGTCACTTGCTGTGATGTCAGGCGTGGTGATGCCACACCTATTCTGCCTAACTTGGTGAATCCTCCCACTGGATCAGAAGCGGCTTCTCTCGTACTGATTGATTCTTATATCAATGTCCCCTTCCAATTTTTTTCTTAATACCTATTTTTATTCTCATTTAGCCTTTTCTTTTAAATTGAGTAGCTCATGGTATTACACTCTGGTTTTACGCTATGTAGATAGTACTAATTGTAGTAGTGGCCCTGGTTATCTTACAGAATATCGAGAAACAAAATACTGTTTGTCCAAAGATATTGTATCAAACAAATTGAGGACAAGAATATAGAGAAAGTAAGTGCAAAGTGGTAAGTATAGATGTACTATTCTTAGCTCCACATCTATGCACCTTGAAGTTATATATATCATCAAGGTACATATATGTGGAGCTAAGCATAGTAAAACTCTGCTTAACCAAAGAAAGTTACCTTAATGCAGTGGTCAAAGTGCATTAAAAAGTATGGGAACTGTGATGCTGTGCGCAAAGAGGAGCGTGATCAAAGAAGTGGCTTAAAAAACGAAATCGGTCTTTCACCCATAAAATAAGGCACAGCTTAAATAAAAAATGAATGCAACTTAAGTTACTCAGTGTGAAATGCACTATCGTACATTATGAAACCTATATTAGTTAATGCACTGCAGAGGTCTGTGTCTGTAACCAGAGAGCCACAGAACTGAATCCTGGTTAGTGCAGTGGAGAACAGTGACTTCTGTATGTTTAGTTCTATGAGGTCCCAGTCTATGACAGAAAGCACTGTGAATATGTAAGCCATTATTTTCAACTTGCATTACACACAGTATCAGATAGGCCACTACAAAATGTGCAAAATTGTTTGATGAAAAAGTGCTTCCAAAATATAGATTTTAGTAATACCCAGACTGCACATAGTGCACATTTTTTAGAACTGTCCCTTAAAAGCACACATTTCACATTTCACCTGGTAACTCCCTTGCAATACTACTTAAAATGAATAAATCTGTGTCATCAGGCAGTGTCAAGGGATTCCATCAATTAAATCCAACATCGGCTTTCAAACACACTTTACATTTGCAGATGAACCAGTTGCGCACATTTACATTTCTTTCAGGCAAGCAGGCACACTCTGGTAAGAAGGCTTGTTTAGCTGTCTGCCCCTCCCTCGGTTTCACAGCACAGGAGACTTTCAGCTTCAAATTTCACCTTAAGCATTTCAGCTGGCATAATTAACTGTCCGAGGACGGTTGTCTTTTCACAAAAAGTAGGGGAACTGTTTTACTTAAATTTAAAAAGTATGAGCACGTCGTGCCCCTGAGATCCCGCCCACTTCGACCACTGCCTTCGTGATATTCTTGTCTTCAATAGTCTTGCCATGATATTGTGGCCATGTGAAATTTTATCTTCAATATTTTGGTCAATCACCAGTTGACCCCCATACCTCCTGCATCATTAGCTTAGGAAATGGTCAAATGGTGCATGCCAGTGCCCTTTGTGCTACCATTGGCTCAATGTCCCCCTGAAACTGTTCTGCAGCAAAGCAAAGACACAAGAGGTTTGACTTCCTCACTAAGAACTGCAATCGACAGTAGAGTGTTGAATCAGAGATTTTGGGTATGGTTCGGCACAAATTCGGCATTTGTTACCGCAAATTACTAGCAAGGCATCCTTTTCTGGGACTATCCCTCTCTGCAGTAGTGCACCCTCATGGCATTAAACAAACAGTGCATGTTATTGAGAGTAAGTGATACTACCTAGTAGCAGAACTATTTTCCCTCAAGACCTGACAACTTGCTTCATCCAAATCCATTTTCCAAGGTGCAGGAAAGTGGTCCTAAGCACCCAGCAGCACCAAGTTGCATGGTGGTTTGAGTCTTGACCCTTATTTGCATGCAGATGTCACTAGGTGATGTTGCACTATTTCAAGCAAATGTTTCCATCTTTGTATGATGTTGCGAATGCTCGTAAGAAGAGTTTGAACATCCACCCCTCCCTGACTGTGAGTTAAGTCTGAGTCTCAGTCTGCACCAAAGACCTATGGTGTTGCAATGTTAAATAGAGTGTAGCTTCCTAAATGCTCTTTGTTTCTGTCCAGTGTGATAAGGCTGGTTGAATGTGCGGATCCTCTACGAACTGAACTCTTGAGTCTAGCTCCCTCGTGGTGCATGAGGTTGTTAAGAAGGAGAAGGCTGCCCAGTCAGCTACTGTATGGCCTCGTTGTAAGAAGAAGAGGAAGAGGATAGCCTTTTCCTGCCTTCAGGTACTTCTGACTCTTCTCATAAACAACGAGCACAAGAAATGCAAAAAGAAGTGCCAGCATCTAGAAACCCAGACTCCTGCCTCTAATCACCCAGCTTGATCAATCTTGGTGGGAGTTGCTTCCTGGTACATGGACAACATCAGACTCAAGAGTACATGATACTTTCAGGGGCAGACAGCTAAACGAGCCTTCTTGCCAGGGTGCCTGTTTGCCTCAAAGAAATGTGAATGTGCACAACTGGTTCATCTACAAGTGTAAAGGGTGCTTGAAAGCCGGTATTGCATTTTATTGATTTAAGACCAGAATCTGGAGAGACATCACCAGAGCCCTCATTCCATGCATGAACTACATACCTTATCAGCACACAACCTGCAAAGGTGGTCTATGACTTCAGTCCATCACTGCTTCAGGAATCCCCACAGGCTGTGACTCTTCCAAAACCTGAGGTAAGTATCATCATGGCATTGCTGTGGACCACCAAGTTCCAGTCCCATTTGACCCAACTGTGGGATTTCTAACATGCTCTTATAGTGCTTGAATCTTGTTTCAAACTCTCTTCTGGACGTGTTAACCTTCTGCTCTTTTTGGACCATCCACTCCTTGTACCTCAGTGGTATCAGTACAGATCACAATGCTGGAGGCTGTCTAGTACTAACTGAGTCATTGCATCAGCTACCTTGCCTGTTCGGGCACATATAACACTTCCCATTGTCCATTTCTGGCCTTTTACTGACACCCCAAAAGAGCCATCAAGCATAGGATAGGTTAAATCAGATTCCTATCTCAAGCCTCCTCCTCAGTAGAGGTGGTGCATCTCTGGATCTGCCACTAAACTAGACATTAAGATGACTTCTGGTACCAGTGAATATAAAGTGCTGCACTCAACTAAATGGTATGTCTCTATGCTAAAATAAGTCATCCAGAAGAATGAGAGAATATTTGCATTGGTGACGGCCTCACCTTCCTAAAACATCCAAGAGCCCAATGTCCCCAAACAGGCTGAGGAGGTTTGAAGGAGGTCACACATTGAGACTTTCGCTATAGAGAATGCACTGGACACCAAACAAATCTCATTTTTGTATTGGATAACCCTCCTGATTAACCAGTAGCCTCGACCCTCAATTGTAGAGCATCATCCTCTCACATAGAAGAAGCTAAGGGGCACATGCATCAAGGTAGGCTTTTGCGATTCCTTAATTGCGATTATTAAGGAATCGCAATTAAGGAATCGCAAAAGCCTATGCATGTAGGAATCGCTATAAAAATAGCGATTCCTAAACATTCCTTAATTGCGACTCGTAAATTGCGACTCGCAATTAAGGAATGCCGTCCCATTCATTCCTATGGGCCTACAGGCCCATAGGAATGAATTGAGATTGCATGCGCAATTTGCGAGTACCAGTAGGTACTCGCAAATTGCTCATGCAATTTCAGGAGTGCAAGGGTGTCAAAATGACACCCTGTTGCACCCTGAAATTGCGATGTGCACCCATGTTGTGCACACACATGCCCCAAGGGCATGTGTGTGTGTAACCTAAAACTTTAAAAATGCATTTTAGTGCATTTTTCAGAGTTTTTGCAAATTACAGACAAGTTTGATTTGTCTGTAATTTGCGGTCCCAAATAGCGAAATCGCTATTTGAAAGTGCTTCTAGCATTGCATTTAAGGAATCGCAAATTGCGATTCCTTAAATGCAATCATAATTAGGAATTCGCAAATAATTGCGAATTCTTAAATTGCGCATAGGAAACACTTTCATGCATCTCCAAAGGCCAATTTGCGATTGCAAACGGCCGATTTTTGCGAATCGCACCGTTTGCGATCGCAAAAACCTTTGATGCATGTGCCCCTAAATGCCTTAAGTCATACGCTAAGAACCTCTGTTAGCCTAACTGCACTCAATCAATCAAAGTTTCTTGTTCCCAGGTTATGTCAAGGAGAAATATAGATGTAAGTTTAAGTTGGGTAAGGAAGTGACTGAGCAGAAGCAGCTAATGTTTCAGGACATCATTGACAGAGCTACTAGTGCAATAAACATGATCTGCCTACCAGTGATCCTGAAAAAACTCATCATTCTGTGGGTCAATGGCAAGACATTTTAGATTTTTTGATCTCTCCACCATGTAGGTCATCCACCAGTACAAAACTGGCACGCTCACAATTAACTTGTTGGGTATCATCCAAGAGGTGCAGGCCAGATCCCAGTCCAGATTTCAGCTGGTAAAGATTTTCCAGTCTTTCAAGAACAAGAAAACTTTTTGATAAAGTCACAGGCAGCTATGCTCTCTTCCTGAGTTTCATGACTCCATCTCCCTCTTTGGTGCCATCTATAAAGGTTTACTGCTCCCCAGTGTGGGCAATATTTTTTCTCCACTGTGACCATGGATCCTAGGTTGCTGCCTGTGCTTGGATACTCTAGTGTGGAATGGCTATGCTGCATACCTCCCTCAGTTGCCTTCTTGCATGCCCCATCTGCCTCAGACAACAAATTGTGCGCATTCCATCCATCACTTTTTGTATACTTTAGTGTGTTAGCTTTAGTGGGGCAAGTTACCCCAGACGTGGGTCACGCGCACACTGTGTCACTAGAACCAACATATACCCGACTGATAAGCCCATAATATGGGCGAAACCAGTTCTGGGTTGCTTGTGTTCTGGGTCAGGGAGGACGTGGCTTGGCAGTTCAGGCTGGACTGTCCCAAATTGGAGCAGGGTCAAAACTAATTTGCATATAGCGGGTTCCGAACTGAGGTGGCATGGTGTGCAAAATAACGATGGACTGGGATGCAGCCCCCAAGTAATTACCAGTGGCTGAGATTAATTCAAGCGTACCATCTATCAATTTTTATATACTCTTGTGCAAACAGGGCACAGATAGTAAAAATGGCTTGGTCATCACTGACAGGTAGAGCTAATAAATGTTCCTTTTTCCAATGGAAGAGCTGCTTACTAATATTTCAACTCTCATAATTAAATCATTTTTTTAAAGTGTTGAGGTCATCTCAGGTAAACAATGGATAGAAAAAAAGTCAAATATTGTTTGTTTCGCTGCTTAGCTGTTACCTAAATAACACTTTTATCCAAAGCTCTATATTAATTGATTTTTAAACACAATGACTTCTGAATTACATTTTTACTTAATGATTAACCTGGCTTCAATAAAAGGCTGAGTGGCTATCAGATGCATGCATTGATATGAGTTGGCTGCTAATCTATTTAGCTGTCTCACCAGTACAATAAGCGGTTAAAAAAAAAAAGAATGGTTAACCAGTACTCACGGGTGGCGAAGTATTTATCAGCATGGGTTCATCCGTGCTCAACCTTTAGCTCATGGTGGCGGAGCTATATGGAGAGAGACCTGCCTCGCTGCTTTCTGTATCTGGGACAATGGCTCAGGATATATGCATAAATTGGTTAAACACTACATCCAAGCAAGAAATTTCTGATCAGCCAAGGCACAGACTTTCAGTGAGCCGAAGTTCAAAAGTTTAAGACATGAGGGCAGACCTTGAGAGCGCAGGGCCCAAATTTCCAAAAAGCTCTCCATCCAGCAATGGGGACATTCTTTTGCACTGTCACTTGCACCATGTTATGTCCTTTTCATGCTCTGCAGCTCTAGACCCATGAGCCAAGTCTCTCTAAAGACGTAGGGACCGATTCACAAAGGTAAACCTACACTTTTCGATATTCACAAACGTATACTTAGACCAAAAGTCTAACTTTACTACTTTTCGGTGTTCACAAAGGTAAAATTAGACCAGAAGTCTACTTTTACTACTTTTTGGTATTCACAAACATAAACTTGGACCAAAAGTCCAACTTTACTAGTAGTAACTTACCTTTGTGAACACCGAAAAGTAGTAAAGTTGAACTTTTGGTCTAAGTTTACCTCTGTGAATACCGAAAAGTAGTAAACTTACACAAAAGTTTAAGTTTACCTTTGTGAATTGGGCCCATAGTGCTGTTCCCTATGAGGCCTGGTATTGTTTTAATGTGATATTGTTGTGTCAGTGTGAAATTCTGGAGAACTAGTAACCTCAATCCCTCCAAATTTCCCTTCCTCATCCCAGTACTTAATTTTTTAGGATGTGCCCCCTAAATATCGAAACCACATAATCAATGGGACACAATATAGAAGAATATCCCCAAAAATATATTCACAGGTAAGAAAGTCTAGATTTTCTATACCTAGCTTCATATACATGTGCTTACGCAGTACATATATCCTTAGGATACATAGATGTGGAGTTAGGAATAGTAAATATATACTATAGCCTTATAGCCCGCCGTAGCAGGCTATACCGGCCATTAAAGGCCCGCTCCAGCGTTAAAGTTAAGACTAGAGGGGGCGGCATTGCGGTTATTTTCAAGTCCTGCTACACCTGCTCTTTTGTAAAAGCATCTGTGGAGGGATGCGAATGCGCTCGTTTTAGTATCACTTTTAGCGCTCATTCGACTATGTCAGGGCTGTTAGTTTATCGCCCTCCTGGGCCTGCTAAGGAGTTCAAATCTGCCCTCATTGATGTCACTAGCACTCTGGCTATGAGCGCAGCTAATTTTAGCATTTTGGGTTATCTTAACTTGCACTTTGACCTCCATCATGACAATGAAATCAGTAGCCTGCTCGCAGATCTGGCGGCTTGCCAATTAACGCTATTGGTCTCAGGCGCCACCCATTCTGCTGGTCACTTACTGGACCCGGTCTTTTCTAACATTCCCTCTGCTTCTGTCAAGACACCTAGTCCTGTATGCTGGTCAGACCACTTTCTGGTTTCTATGTCTTTTCCGGTCTTTGAGCCTCCGTATAGAGCTTCTCAACCGCCCTCTTTCAAACGCCCTTGGCGTAAATTGAAGCTTGAGGATTTTCATGCTCTTCTTTCCGTATACCCTCCTCAATTGCACAGTGATCCTGATCTGTCATATAGATCACTCTGTAATTGGATTCTTCAAGCTCTCGATTCTCTAATTCCTGCCAAATGGTCTAAGGGCCGTAATTCTGACTCTAACCCTTGGTTTAACAATTCTCTGGCCGCTTTACGTAAATCTTGTAAAAAGTTGGAGCGTGCCTGGAGAAAGGACTATGACCTTGGGGCTAAAGCTTGCTATCAGGCCGCAATTAAAAGCTACCATAGGACTATACACTCTGTCCGGGCAGCCTATTTTGCCAATGAAATCAAGCTAAGCCGCAATCCGGCTAAGTGCATTTTTAAAATACTCAAGGATCTCAGAGTTAGAAAAAACTCTACTGCCTCCGTGATTATGTCTGAGCAACATTGTGAAGACCTGGCGACCTTTTTTGTTAATAAAGTGGAAACTATTTATAGGTTGTTCCCTTCGGTTCCCCCAGTTCTCACTGCTCCCCACGGACCTCCTTCCTCTCATTTTTTGGAGGCTATCTCTCCCATCTCACAGGAAGAGTTCTTACTGCTGTGTGGCAAAGTTAAATCTGGCTCTCCGGTAGATCCTTTGAAGCCTGCCCAGTTTAGGGACTTTCTATCTGTGCTCCTGGCTCCTTTGTGCCAGGTTGCTAATATATCTTTTTCCACTGCCATGGTCCCTGAGCTTTGGAAGCAGGCCATGGTGGTTCCGCTACTGAAAAAACCTTCGCTGGACCCGGCCAAGCTGGAAAATTTTCGTCCTATATCCCTTTTACCGTGGGTAGCTAAGATCGCTGAGGCTCACGTGAATAACATCTTAACGGGGTTCCTGAATGTTAATGGCACCCTAGACCCCTCCCAGAATGGCTTCCGCCCTGGACACAGTACGGAGACTGCTCTCTTGGCTGTGACCGAGCATCTGCGGACTATTCTTGACACAGGGCACACTGCGGCACTGATCTTACTCGATCTCAGTGCCGCATTTGACACGGTCTCCCACAAGATTCTTTTACGTCGTCTGGAGGAGGCGGGTGTTGTTGGCTTTGCTCTGGAATGGTTTAGATCTTTCCTGTCTGGGAGAACATTCCAAGTGACCGCCCCCCGTTTCTCTCCCGTGTCCATTCCATCAGGCAGGGGGTGCCTCAGGGCTCCGCTTTGAGTCCAGTACTTTTTAATCTGTACGTTCAACCCCTTGCTACGGTGGCTAGGGACAAAGGCCTCACTATGGTCTCCTACGCTGACGACACACAGTTGGTGGTGGCCCTCTCCGACGACTCTATGCAGGACGCTTCCAAGTTTAGAAGTGGTCTGGCTGCAGTCGCGGAGTGGATGACCTCCAACTGCCTCCAGCTTAACGCCAATAAAACCGAGGTGTTGCTGGTGGGGAAAGACAGTAGACTGTGGAGTGAGCAATGGTGGCCCACCACTCTTGGTAGTGCGCCCATCCCTAAGACAGTGGTTAAAAATTTAGGGGTCTGGATGGATTCTACCCTCAGCTTCCAGGATCACACCAAGAAAGTGGCCGGTACTTGTTTCGGCCTTCTTCGGGGACTTAGACCCTTGCTGGGATTTTTTGATCCACCCACTCGTCAGCTGATCGTTCAAGCGGCGATACTATCTAGACTGGATTACGCCAGCTCGCTCCTTCTTGGGGCCAATCAGGCTGAAGTAGTGCGCTTGCAGCGTGTCCAAAATGCAGCCGCCAGAGCCCTGTTGGGGCTCCCGCGCAGCTGCTCAACAGCTGGCGCTATCCGGCGATTACCTTGGTTGCCCATGGCTAAGCGAATCGAATTTAAGGCTCTTTGTTTGTCCTTTAAAATTTTTAAGCTAGCGTCTCCCGGGCTTCTGGCCAACCTGTTGGCTCCTTACGCTCCTAGACGCCAGCTGCGCTCTCTGGGGCAACACTTGGCTGTCGTCCCTCGAGTGAACCGTCTCCGTGCCGGGGGGTGGTCCTTTCGCTGCTTGGCAGCTAAGTTATGGAACTCCCTGCCTTTTCAGATTCGTAGCCTGGATAGCTTGCTGGCCTTCCGTAAAGCCATTAAGACATACCTCTTTCCCGTGGCCTAATTCCTCCTTTTTATGTGCACTTCTTTATGCGCCGATTCACCCAGTTTCTTAGCCTCCATGTTTTATTCTTACTGCCAGCGCCGGGACGCCTCTTTGCTGAGGCAGCTGCGCGCTTTATAAGTCTAGTTAACATAACATAACATAACATAACATATGTTACTGATCTAATCCAAGTAAGAGCGCTTTGTGCCTGGCATAACATCTGGTGTAAGGAAGGTTTAAAATTTACTACGGATGTTATTATTATGGACTGTCTAGCTCTAGATAACATAAACAAGATACCTTGGCTAGCATATATGGACAGCTTACTAAAGAGTATCAACAGAGACTTATCGGTAAAAAAAAACCATAGCCATACTACAATTTGGTAAAAATGATGTGAAGAAACTGTATTAGGAGAGAGTAAGCCAAGTAAGAGCCGGGAGAGAGGAAGGAAAAGTTAGCGTACTAAGATACACAGTCCACACATACATCCTAACAACCACCAGTAAAACATTTTACCTTTCCATCTCAAAACACAGTTAATATGAAGTGAAGGTTATCCTTGGTTGTCATAATTCCTTAATGTAGGTTTAAAAACCCTTTGAAATCCACTGAAAGCCTATTTATGGTACAGTTATAGTTACTAAATAAAACTGAAAACCCCTGAATTTCCTCACTTAATGTTTGCTTCACAAGCCATACCTCTCCCACCTGCCAGACAGACCACAACCCACACACCAAATGTAATACGTTTGATCTCACAATATTTATAACAATATATATGGAGTTCTCACCAGATATTTAAATTTCAACACATACCCAAACAAGGAGATCATACTGTATGGTAATATGTCATGTCACTAGTGAAATGATTTATGCCATTTGTGAAGTCATCTGTTACATCAAGGGTGTGGTTATGATCGCTGCATTTGGTGTGTGCTGTTACGAATGCAAAGCCTAGAAAAGATGAGGACTTTGCCTAAAGCAACTTTGTTAGGGAAGCAGAGCTGGGGCATCATATTTCTTAGCAGGTGGAGGTGGGAGAAGCCAAAGCTTGCATGGCGATTGGTTGAAGGCCAAGTGGAAAATGTATGCATTTTGTTGTTTTTATATGCTGTTGTATTGATAGTGTGTTGCAATGTTATTATTTTGTTTTTTTTGCTTTTTTTACTGTTGTATTGTGTTTTGTTTTATTATGTTTTAACAGGTTGTTTGGGTATTATTGTAGTTGTGTTATTGAGTTGTGCTGCTGTCCTGTGCACTGCGTGCAATTGTATTGTTGTGATTTGTTTTTTGTTTTGTAGTTCTGTTGTTGTGCATGTTGTGTTGGCGTTGTTGCATTAGGTTGCTTTTTTCGGGTGTTGCTATTGTGTTTTGTACTGTTGACAGTTGTGTTTTGTGTTCTTTTGATGTTGTGTGTTTGTGCCCTGTTATAGTTGTGTTATTGTGTAGCTGCGTTGTTATTTGTGTGTGTTGTCTGTAGTTGTTTTGTTCTTGCATTGTGTTGTTGTGTATGAGTGTCTTTTGAGAGTCTAACACTAGATGACAGTGCTCTGCCTCCACAAAAGGAAACTGAAGTGTAATGTCTGTCAAATAGTTGTGTTAGAAGTGCAATATACGAAGAGGCACACACATGAAGATATTTGAGGGCCAAGACTGGCTTGTTTAAAAAAGGACACCTTTTATAATTTGCGCTAATATTCAGATATAAAATATTCATATGGCAAAACATCATTCAATTAAAAACTTGTCAAATATGGCATTCCGTGTCTTATTTTCACTTTGTGTGCTTCTACCATTAGCGAAGGCAACCATTGCGGCCCCTACTGAGTTCAGCCCACCAGAGTCATCAGCCACCATAACATCTTCCAATAGCCCCCCTATAGTAGTACCTCATATCATGATCCCGCAGGAGAATGGGTCAAGTATTCAACCCCCTTTGCCTGACATAGAGGAAATTAGGCTCAATATGATATCATGGAATGTGGCAGGTATATCTTCTAAAATGGGAAACACCCATTGGCTAAATAAGTGGCAATCTAAGGAAATAGGTTTTTTTCAGGAGACCTGGGCTAAAGACCCAGTCTATTTCTCCAGGTTCCTCACTTTCTTCTGTCCGGCAACTCCATCACCTTCCGGAAGGGCGAAAGGGGGCCTACTAACCCTAATTTCTAACACTATATCCTCTGAAGTTAGGCAGGTGGGCCCCTCAAATAGTAATTTCCAGATTATTCAGCTAGGCCACAGGAAGCAAGAAATGTGGACACTGGTTAATTATTATAATAATGAGTTCGGGGGCAACATGAAGGCTGTGGTAAACGTCTTAGTGGACGAGATTGAGAAACTCAATAAGGTTGGAAAAAGGGACTCTTTAAATCTTATTTGGGTGGGGGACTTTAATATCCATCTTTGCAAGTTTAACGGGACTGGGGTCTGTGGAGTGGGTGACCCTTATGACAATCCCCTTCAACATTTCGCACACAATGAGTATGGTGAAACCCTAAATAGCTTATTATACAAGTGGAACTTGGGGATAATAATTGAAGTGAAAGAGGGAGAGAAAGGGAGTACTTTCAGAAGGGGAATCCAAGAGTCTACCATTGATTTTATTTTAGTGTCGGCAAGCTTACATGGGAAAGTGGTCCATACGGGCACCCGTTTCTCGACTCATAGCGATCATGCCATTATATTTATCCACCTTAGCAGCCTGCTTAAGGCTAAAGACCACAAGCAGACAGTTGAGGACCTGAACCTGACTAGGAGAAATGGCTATCAATTGAAATGGTCACAGGCCCACAAGTTAAACCTAGTCCCTGATATTATAGCTCAGGTCAAGGAAGAAATAATATTATGCCTGGGAGAGCATTCATCGCCTTCATTCCTTGTTACCCAGTTCTGTGCCCTTTTGGTAAAAATAAAAACAGCACTCATTCTTCCACAGTCATCAAATGCCACTGCAATTAATGGATGGTTTGATACTGCCTGTTCTTCAGCAAAGGAAGCCCTTGTAAGTGCATTAAAAACATATCCTAGAGACCCTAACAAGATTCGGGCTTTACGTAAGGACTATAAAATAGTGAGGAGGGTTAGAGAAAAGAACCTCAGGATGCAGGCCTGGGAAGACCTGGAAAAAGCAGCTATCTCAGGAAATAGCAGGGACATCTGGAAAATCGTGAATGCCCCACACTTTAACGAGCCCACCGATTCATCGCTTGATACACATATAGATGAAGAGGTATGGGTGGACTTCTTTGAGAAAGTCTTTGGTCTAACATCCTCCTCAAATCTTCCACTAATTGGCTCAGAATCCACATCTCAGGGTGGGTTAAGGTTCTCTGTCTCTGAGGTCAGAAAGGCGTTGGAAGCCTGTGTCCCTGGCAAAGCGCCAGGGCTGGACGGCGTTCCAATAGATCTCTTTCAGCACAATTATGACATGTGGGTCCCCCTTTTAACAAACGTTTTCAATAACATTCAGTTAGTGGGACCCCCTTCATCTTGGAGTCAGAGCATAATTGTCCCTATTTATAAAAAAGGGGATAGGGGGTCCCCAAGTAATTATCGCCCTATTTCTCTCCTTGATACAACAGCCAAACTCATGGGACGGGTTCTTTTAGCTAGTTTGGAAGAGTGGGCTGAAACCCATGGTATTATTATGAAAGCACAATATGGCTTTAGAAGAGGAATGGGGACGGTGGATCAATGCCTAAACCTCTCTTTATCCATAAGGAAATACACCAAGGCTAAAAATGGAAAGCTCTATATGGCCTTTATGGACTTGACCACAGCCTTTGACTGTGTCTCTCACCAGAGGCTGTGGTCAATGTTGGGGGGGATGGGCATTGACCCGTCGATAATCGGCTTTATCCGCCAGCTGTACGCCAATGCCACTGCCTGTGTACGGTATGGCAGGAAGGGGGAGTGCACATGTCCTTTTAAAATCGAAAAGGGAGTCAGACAGGGGTGTGTTCTCGCCCCGTTTCTTTTTTCACTCTATACAAACGGGGTTGAGGTCGCCCTGTCTGCTCCACCTTTGGACGTGCCTAAATTTCATCTTACCCCCCTTCCACTTCTGGCGTACGCTGCTGATGCAGTATTAATGGCCAGATCAGGGCTCGCCTTACAATCCCTAATCACAGCTTACTCCACTTTTATGACCTCCCTTGACCTAAAAGTAAATTAATCTAAATCTTTTATAATTGTGGTAGGAGCCGCTAGAGGTGAGAAACATCCCCATTTTCAGTTGGCAGGAAAGAAAATTGAGGTGGTTGACTCCTTTTCATACCTTGGGGTTCTTTTTGACAAAGATTATTCACGGTCTAAATTGGTGTTGGGAAGGGCCCAGGGTATGGAAAGGAATCTCCAAGCTATTAAAAGGTTTGCAAAAAAGTTAGGAGGCAGCCCCCCAGAAATAATTAAAAACATCTATTCTGCCAAAACTAAGTCTGCAGCAATATATGGGGCTGGAGTCTGGGGGATGGTTGACGCCAAGCCCCTCCGGCAAGCGGAAGATAGATTTTTAAAAAACCGAGTATCCTTACCTCAATCTGCCCCTAATCATATTTTACATCAAGAATTAGGGCTTCCTCACCTGACCGACTGTATTAGATTGGCACCAATTTTACTGTGGATATCTATATGGCGGAGGACCACAGTTGACCTGACCCAAAGTATTATCAAGGATTGCTGTAAGCTGGACCACTACAAGCGGATTGGATGATTAAAATATGTTGAGGCCCAAATGAATGAACTAGGGCTGGGCGAATTATTTCAGGATCCCGAAACCTGTAAGAAGGTCACAAAGAGTAGGATAATGGAACTATTTATGCAGAGAACAAACTATGCACGACGGGCAATGAATCATTTCCAAAATTCAACCATTGCCTATGACCTGATCCCACCAAGACCCGGGGAAGGCTTTTTCTATCTTTCTTGCATTAACAATGCGCAACATAGATTTAGTTTACTCTGCTTTCATTTGAATATGATTCTGTTACTACTAGGGTATCCTAGAAAATGCTATAAATTGGCAGATCTGTCACCCTGCCCTTGTGACAATCACTCACCGCAGTCAGACCTCCATATAATACTTTTTTGTAAGAAGTATACTGAAGAAAGGAAAACATTTATCCTTCCAATTCTGAGGCACTATAGATTCATGCAGTGTCGGGTGGCACTTTACTTTTTAAAATCCTTTCCGGATTTATTCGTATGTTTTTCCGTAGCTTCATTCTTGTGGGCTTGTTTTAAAAAGAGGAAACAGGGGATGTTAGTTAGGCTGCAATAATCAATATGAATTTTTCATTTAATTGTTTTTAACTTCTTTTTAACTTCTTTTTATTAACTTGTTTTTAACTTGGTCACTGTGTAATAGGTAAATTGGTCATACCAGTCTTTTCTCTTTTCTTTCTTAGTTTTTGAATACATGGCTACATATCAGTGTTGAGATTTTAGGATGAATTTGTACTTTTATGGTCTGTTTATACAAAAGATCGAATAAAGTTGTGAATTGAATTGAATTGAATTGTGTGCTAAAGAAGAATATTAATTTAACGTGAATTTATGATGGAATACAGCAACTGTAGAGGTGTATTACACAATGGAAATAGCCAGTGTGTAGTTATGGTTAAGTCTGAATTTCCATTGAAAAAGTATTTTCTGTTTTCTTAATAACTTTGTGCCGTTTAATTAATCTGCACAAAACTTTCCAATTTAAAAAACTGCATGCAATTTGGGTTTGGCATTACACGTTTCGTGCAGCTCAACCAGGTGGGGGGTCAAAAAAGTGGCATTTCCCATTTTAATTCCCATGAGGTTCTTTGCTTTCCGATACAGAGAAAACAGCTCAAGGGAATAACACTAAAATTGGCATAAAAATAGAACTGTATTCAAAGAAGTACCCTTGCTTGGTTTAGTGTCAATCCATTTAACAGTTTTATAGTTAGTAGTCTTTAAATACATTTTTGGTGGGTTTGAAAGGGTTAAATTATAGTGTTATCTGGACTGTTAATCTGGGAGGCCTGCAAATTTGAGTTCACAAATCTTCCATGTATCAAAAAAAAAAAAGACATTTGATTGGATGAGGCAGCTTTTTTTCAATCCTAAGCCTGGGTTTGTGGAACCGAAGGTCTCTGATTGGCTTGCTTTCAACAACTGGAGAAATGTTGCAGCTGCCATTCAGGATGCAGGGACTCGGTCACCACCTGCTGCAAGAAAAGAAAGGAGACATATGTGAGCAGGGGAAGCATCCTCTGCCCCTCAGGCTCAGGTATCCATGGTTAAAATATAAAATTAAAAAATCCTGATTTTGCTGCTGTGTTTGCAGACACCCATGCTGATTTTGTAGCTCCTAGGTCAGACCCCCGAGGTCAGGGAATCTTTGCCAAGGGACTGAGAACTCACAGCAAGTGGGTTCCATAGATCTGGAACCAGGACCACGGATCTGGAACCAGGTCCACAGACTCTGCGGAAGGTCCAAAATAGGTCGGCAAGTCAGAGAGGGGTTGTGAACACTTAAAAATGTAACAAAAAAACAGGAGCTTCTGCTGTGCCAGCAGCGGTTGACCGCCTCTGGTGGGTTGGCAAAACACAAGGCCTTGCAACCAACTGCACACAGCCTTCAGACAAAAAAAAACATGGCCTGGGAGCTGTTGGTTTGGGAAATTATTGTATGCGTGGCTGTTGTACAAGTTAAGAATTGAAGATCTAACCATAACCTGTGAGTTTCAGTGGGTTTTCAGTTTTAATTCATAACCATAACTGAACTTTAACTGTGTGTTTTCAGTGAATCAGACTTTAGTTGTCAGTTATTGACTATTCAAAAAACAAAGATTTCTCTAGATCTGTATTGACGATGGTGATTAATTAAGTAAATAATTATAGTTAACTACAGAATGCTGACTACTTAGATGAGCATAAGGCTCTGTTCTCCTTGTTACTAGAGATCAGGCTCCTGAACTGCCATCAAGTAGCATGTTTCTGACAATCTGCATACTCGCATTTCTCTGCAAATTCACAAACACTTCCAAATTATTCCCATGTGAAATAAAGTAATTCATTTAACATTGGAAGGTGCAGAAATGTACATATGCATGTGTGTTGAGACAAGATTGTCTACAAAGGTGAACTTTTGAACGCCAGCCTAATATTATTAAGCTATCTGCTGCCACAGACTTTCCTTAAGCTTAGGTGCTTTTGTGGCTCGGAAGGCTTAGGAGCAGGATTCACTGAGCAGGCTTGATCCAAACTATGAATGATTCAATAGCAGGTACTGTGAAATGGTGCTGCCCTGCTGGAGTGGACTTCAAACTCTGGTGGGCTAATGTCATTGGCTTTAGAGGGAGATTCCCTCATCTGTGATGGCAGCTACGTCATCACGTTCATGTGTTTTCCATCTTAAAAGCTATATTGACAGCTACCCATAGATAAATAGGCAAATGCCATCACTCACACTGCCTAACATTCCAGACACCACATGGCTTTCCTGTGAGTTGAAACAAAAAGTAAATAACGCTGACAGCAAAGCGTATGACTGAAATGGGCTGACCCTATTGGATCATTATATGTATACAGTCCTTTTGACTGATCCAAAATATAAATGACGTGTAATTATTATTATGTATTGTTACTATTGTTTTATTATTATTATTATTTTATTATAAAACTCTGGCAGTCTGCTAATGCTGTCTTCGGGCCGTACCTACAATTCAGTACATTGAAAAAGTGCAGTATCATATGTGGAATCAGTTACATGTCCTAAATTAGCATTATATATTTTTTTTAAAGTGCAATTGTTCAAACAATTACAGATGCATCAACTATCAGACAGCAAAAGTGCTAGCATGTTTAAGTGTAATAGCTTGAACATTGCTAGCGAGTATCAGAAATCAGAAAAGTCAACATTTCTCAATAAGCTGCTTGAAAGCTTCCCAAATCCTGTGTAACCTCTCTTGCATTATATTACCCGCCTAGAATATCCCCTCTTTTAGTGCATCTTGAGACATTTCAGAACATCATTCCAAGTACATAGAAGCCCTATTCGACTTGGAATGTATGGTTATTAGGAAACTGCCCAACAAAAATACATGATTTGTAGCCCTGATGTTGGCATGAAGACTATTACAGCAGGAACTGAACAGAGTCGGTTTTAAATTAAGCTTGATCCCTAATCCAACTCACATGATTGAGTCAGATTGTAAAAGATTATTTTTCAAATAAATATGAAACACATGCATGTACTCCTTACTGCCCTTCATATCTTTAACCCAATGAAACCTTTATGGAAATGGAAACTATTGACTTTGCTACATAATTTACTGTAGAACATTTTTTCGTGATGTTTGTGGAATGATTAACTGATTTAAAGAATTGTATCTGCTTCAATAGTGCTTGAGGTTGAGAATTTAGAAAGTATCAGAACTGAGCTCCGAATTGCTTTAAAATGGCAAAAGTGTTTTTAAAACAACCATTTTAAGAGAAGAAGTCCTTAACATTTTTAGCTATGTCCATGATCATTTTTTTTATACCCAGGCATAGCCTGGAACTTTGGATGCGGCTAAAACTTTGTCTTCTTGTAGATATGTGGGCATTTGAATTACATCTGTACTTCAAGCCTTAGCTGCAACTGTCTGGTATAATCTGCAGTCCTAATTTCTTGGAGACTTTTAGACACTTGAAATGGCCCAATGACCATGAACACCTTGTGGGCTACACACATCCAAGAGATAGGCAGTATGTCTCTGTGCATTTTTCCAGGGCTAGCAAGAATTGAGTCCTGTGAAGCCACACAACCCAGTAGTACATTTTCATATCTGTACTTCTGAGGTACCCTTCGGTAGCAACCCTACATATTTATGTTTCAAGGTTCTGCTGACATTTTTTCTCAAATAGATTAATCGATTTTGATTTCAATCGTGTTTTAAATTGCATTGAGATGAATGAAGAGACATGCTGAAGAAGATGCAATAGCTTCAGTTGTAGGCTTATTTATATGTAATATATCCTGTCACTTATTGAAAGTGTCAGGAATTGCATTATAATTAACAAAAACCTTAAACATTTCGACTTCTGACTAAAATATATTGCAAAAAGGTCAAAAGGATGGATTATCCTAGATAATAACATGTACTGCATCCCTTGGATTTCATTCCAGGCCTTTCTTTGATCCTTAATATGATGAATTTATTTCCCCAAAAAGTGGTTAAGGTCTTATAGCCTTATAACCTGCTGCCAAGGGATATACCAGTTGTCAAATGCCCTGAACCCGAGTTATAGGCCCAAGCCACAGGCAAGGGCCTATAACAAGGGAGAGGGTCCTTAACAGCCGGTATAACCTGAGGCAGGAGGGCTATAAGGCTATTAGAAAATTCCACCCACTAAGGGTAAAATGTTCTAAATAAAAAAGGAGAAACATGAAGACAAACATTGGCATGTTGGAGCTCTGAGTTTATGGCAGCCATTATAAGCCCAGAGCTTCTCCATTGTCTTCTATTGTGTTCTCAACATTCCAATGTTTTAAAACAGAATATAGACTAACAGCCTTCTGCCGAGCGCTGTAATGGTTGTTAAAGGCCCAGAACCCGAGTTATAGCGATGGTGAGGGCCTTTAACACCAGGTATAACCTGAGATATAAGGGCTATAAAGCTATTAGAACATTCCACCCACTAAGGGTAGAATGTTCTAAAGTCAAAAGGAAGAAACCTGAAGACAAACATTGAAATGATGGAGCTCCGGGATTATACCAGCCATTATAAGCCCGGAGCTACTCCATTGTCTTCAATGGAGCACTCAACATCCCTTTGTTCTAATATAGCCTTAGAGCCCGACCTAGCGGGCTCTACCAGCCATTAAAGGTCAGCTCCAGCGTTAAAGGTCAGATCCATAGGCGAGGGCCTTTAACAAGGGAGCGGGCCTTTAATGGCCGGTAGAGCCTGCTAGAAGGGCTCTAAGGCTATTAGAACATTCCGCTAATAGTGGGCAGAATGTTCTGATTACTAAAAACAAAGGCCTCTCAGATCCCGAGGGGGTTTAAATCCCCTTGGGCTCCAAGAGGCCTATGTTCACAGCAGTAGCTGTGAACAAAACAACATTGGAATGTTGCTTTGTGGGCTTCTACCGGCCTGTAGATGCCCAGAGCACTCCATTGTCTTCAATGGAGCGCTACACATTCCATTGTTCTAATAATTATTATAGAATTTGTGTCTGCAGTGGCATAGAATATCTGTGCAAAGACTTCTTGAATATTGTTCCCAAACCTTCTCACAGGAAGAAAAATGTCTTAACATTTGTTGAGAATGCTTTTATGGAGCCTGTTTGAAAAGCATTTTACTGAAGATTTTTGTGTCACTATTGAATAACAAACTATATATATCAAGAGGCTAAGCTTGATGAAAATTTAAATTTTATTGCAGGAACATCTGAGAGCCTTCCGAAATGGAGATCGAAAATACCCAATGTTAGTGAGCATGGACACCACACATTGCAGGAATTATATTTCAGCTATTATATTCACTGGACTAGTACATGTACATCCTCATCATAAAAGAGGCACTAGAGAAATTACATAAAGAAAATTAGAGGCACTCTGGATAGATGAATAAAAAGCTGCTTAAACAGGCTTTAAAACTGATAAAGAGCTACAAACTTGTCTAATGGATCAGAAATAATGAAGCCATTCAAGCATAAACAAATCTATGTTCAGTGATTGGAGTTCACCAGACAAGAAAGCACGCAATTACAGTCAGGAGTTAAATGAAGGAAGATTAAATTTGAGATAAAGACAGGTGTTTTCATTAGGAATTTTTGAAATACCTTTATAACTCTTTCTTTTTTACATTTGAATTTTGATCTTAAGTTTTTGATTGCTCTCACTTGTATCAAAACAAATATGGTTTGAATGTTGATGGCAGTTCTTATTATGGATTATAAGTCTGTTGCATGGATTAGTATCATATCATGTGTAGCAATCAATACTATCATACATACAATTTGAGGTTCCAGAGTATGATAGCACTGGATTACATTTAGGAGTTGTATAAGGAAAGGAGTGATAAATGCAGGAAGTTCAAATTCAAGTAAGGAAAATGACTGTTTTTTATTTTTTATTTTTTAAATAAATGCAATAATGACTTGTAAGATATTAAAATATATTCCCAGGTGTGATAGTGTAATATTCAAAACACTCTTTTGTTTTTGTTATTTTACCCAAAACTGAGTTGCTATTGATTATGGTTTTATTATGAGTCAAACTTCTCATTGTAAAATAATGTAGGATATGTTGCTTTAAGGACCATATAGACAAGGGACAATGCTGATATCAACCAGCAGGTGCCATGTTTTACCACAGAATTTGGTTTAGAACGCTTATACTATGTGGTGTCTGCCATTTCTGAATTCCGCTATAAATTTGGTGAAGGTTAAATGGGAGTAACCGAATAAGCCTATGTGAACCTAGGTACATGACTGGATATAAATTAGGGTTCCCTATAGGATAGATCCACTCTATACTTAAATATCAAGCAACAGTGGAATTAGTCACTGTCGCAGATCATTTTATAAGCATTGTTTACTTAATATGTATATTCACATGTATCGCTTTTAGACTCTTGTAACAAACAGGTACAATGAGCAGCACACAAAATTGCTAATTAAACAAATCTATTCACAAAATTCCAACACCTTATGCATAAAAATCACATTTCATTTAAGGTATTACACAGTCCTTACATTCCTTTTGTAACTGGAGGGTGTCCAAATTTATACAATGTCCATGGTACACCCGAAGAGTGATACAATCAGTGTAATCACAAGCTGTTTAAAGTCCTTTCTATTTGTGTGTGTAATTTTTCTAATTCATTGCCTTGCTGAATGGAACCTCTATTTGATAGACAGTCTACCCATTTCGGCCTATATTAATCAGGCCTCTTCAGGACATTTTACAAGGAACTGAAGCATTCAAACAACCTAAAAAAATTAAGAATATACTCAATCATGTGGGCTCCAGAGCAAATATTTATAAAAAACAGTATTAACATTATGGACCTGAACATCACTGTGCAAAACTCTAAACCGTTCTACTGTGAGTAAATTCAGGTCACAATCCTTTCTTATCAGGATATTTACATGTTTGTCTGCTGTGCTACTCTGAAATAATCAGGCATTTCATTGCATTCACATGAACCCCATTCACAAGTAGATTCTGACCCCACATGGCATAATATTATTCATGATGCCCCATCTCACTTGAAACAAATCTACCTCCGAATATTCCAGGACACTCAGTATAGGCATCTGACAAATCCTGCTCGCATAATCAGTGTCAATATTAAACTGTCTCCAAAACCCTCAATAGGAATGGTTATAGCCTAGTCTCCTCTGCTGGGAACTCGAATGCACTGGTCCTATCTGGTTTAAAAGATACAGGTGGGCTGCAGAAAACACCCATTTAACCCATTATCTGTGATCACCGGGCGACCTAAACGAGAGCGCTCCTCTCTCATGTGGAAGGAGTGTCATCCTGTAGAGACATGATCCTGCATATTCTTTGCTATTACTGCAACCAGCATGATATAAGCTGTCCTTACATTAAATGGTTGCTCTGTAAAAAAACATCATATTTGAGCAGCATCTCATAAACATTTCGCTACTTCCCACAAGCTATATGTGGCATTATGGTAGTCCAAAGCTGTGTGTAAGATTATTTATAGACATTTGCATCCACATCTAGGAAACCCAGTCAGATGACACAAAGCTTCATGAAACATGATCTAAAGCACAGTTCTGGTCCGATATCTGTCTGTCGAACACACACCACTTTTGTAAGCCATGTTTTCCAGACAGCGCATTGTCACATACATTTCTTGTAAGTGCATTACCTAGTATAGGAAACTTCATAATTTAAATATTAGACCCAGGAATTAAACAAAGATGAACCATACAATTTAGAAATTGAAGGGTCATCACATGAAAAGGTGTCCCTGACTGGTAAAAGGAGTTATATTCTTGTGCACCACACCTCAGATACTGCATATACCTAAATCAAACAAATGGGGAAACATTATGTGTGTGGACATTCCCATACTGTAAGGAAATGCCTCTTTTGTAAGATCACCCCCACCATGTCTTTGGACTGATGTTGCTGGTTATTCAGCTCTGAAGTGCACTGGGCCTTGCTAACTAGGCCCCCGTGCATGTGCACTGACTCCTCAAATGTATGTGCAATTGGCTAATACCTGATTGGCATATTTAGCTTATGCTTACGTCCCTAGTACATGGTACACTGTGTACCCAGGGACGGTAAGTGAAATGTCACAGTAAACTGCAGCATTTATTGTGCCACCACTGCAGTGACAAGGTGAAAACATGGCTCCAGGTTTGGCAGTGCAGATTATTAAAAAGAAGGACATGTTTATTTTACGTTTTACATGTCCTGACAGTGAAAACTTACCACTGTTGTTTTCACTGTAGCAAGGCTGGTAATCCCATTGGCTAACATGGGTTACTCTGGCACAACAACTAAGTGCAAACTTCCGTTTGGGAAAAACAAAAATAGTACTTCAAGGTATCAAATTAATTGTTACATTAAATATGACATTAAAGTCCGATTTAAGGTAACTCCTAATATAAAGGTGACTTTAGAAAGTCACCACTTTCTTGCCCAAAGTTTCTAGTAGTCGTTGCTGAATAACTAGAGCAATTGTCAATTGATGCGGGATGGCAGAGGCCTTTGACCGCAGATGGCCAAGCTTCAAAGGGCCAGCTGCCTGTCAAGGGCAAATGCATGTCACACTTTATGCCCTCTTCTTTGTCTGGGTAGACAGACTGGCATCTCTTCCAGAGGGGGAAACATGTTGCAGAACCATTTCCCAGGAGGAGTTGTTTATTATAATGGACACTCCTCAAGGGTGTGTCCATAGCTCTGACCAAAGGAGAAAAGCTTCTTACATCTTGGATTTGGGCAGAGAGGTGCACTGTGGGGTTGTTTAGTGCCAATCCCATAGGAAGTGATGTAAGAGTAGACAGGATTGCATGTGGGAATTTTACCCTCATTTGTTAGGGAGTCTCCCCCAACTTCAAACTTGAAACAGGCATATATGTGGCACACCTCTGTACCAGCCTCTGAACACTGCTGGGCTCAGAAAGAACAGGAGAAGGGCTGTACCTGATGAACCTGTGGACCTCAGAAAGAAAAGCTGCACCAAGGAGGACTGTACCTGCTAAACCAAAGACAGGACTTCAGAAACAGAGGACTGCACTTGCTGTTAAAGTGGTGGAGAGAGACGCCATGGGCTGGACCTGCTCCCACTTTTGCCAAGGGCCAGTGAGTGGACTCCGAGGGCTAGTTGGCTAACTTCCTGTTAAACATCCGGAACGCAAAAGCTAAAGAAGCCCTGCATCTGAAAATGCCCAGCTGAATAGTTACCACTGGATTTGCCCCGGACCCCACAGGTGCATCCTGAAAGATTGAGTCATAGCCCCCAAGAGGTGCCCCCGATGTCCTGGACCCTTGGCTGATGCTAGGATGTACTATTTCTCCTAAAAAGAAATGCAACTTGTGAACCTAGAGCTCAAAGATAACAGTTCCCTGGGCTGCTGACTTCAGATTGCACCCGCTGCTGGTTTGTGGATAGCCAGGACTCCCGTTGAAAACCAAGGCTCAGACCAGACAGCTTGACTTCTCCTGCAGAGGATGCAACTGAGGAGCCCTATCAACGAAGAAAAGAGGCAGAAAATGTTTTAAGTGGAAAGGTAAATGTTTGACCACGACCAACCCTGCTCCTGCATCTGACCTGCGCTGCATTGTGGTTGGCCTGAAGGTTTGACTTTGTCTAGGACCCTCACATTCGAGGCTCATAGACTACCACCAAAAGTAAAAGGCAGTGAATTATGAAACTTTTCAGTTAATTATAGTGCTTTATGAAAACACTTAAAAAATCAAAACTCCGGTTCCCTTCATCAGATTTTTGTCACTACGGTTTCTATATAAAGTTAAAAAAATATACAGTTTTTATAAATTTGAGCGGGATTTTTATTGTTCCATGTTTCTTATGTATTACCTGTTTTGGTACTGGTAAATGCTTCACACTTGTTTGCTTTGAGTTTAACCTGACTGCTCTGTGCCACAGCTACCCAGGACCAAGCTAAGGTTTAAATGTAAAGTAATCTAACCGGATTGGAAACAGAATAGTGACATTATTACTTTGTGGGCTCTCACAATCACCCTAACTATCCACTTTCTCACATATGTGATACATACTGATCATCTTCAAAATACAGAGCAGAGTTCATCATGATCGTTTAAGCCATTTTGCACGGTGCCAATTTTTCAATCATTCTGGCATCCTGTCGGGCTAATTTTGCTTCAATCTAACCAACCCTCACAATTTGGGTAACTACAGCTAGTACAGTTCAGGAAATATCATTTTCTGAGTGGTTAGAATCTTTGAAATGAGATATCAAGGGTGCTCCTAATGTATTGCACCTAATCCTTGTGAGGTTTGGCCTATATAGTGTAGTTACAAGGACATGTGATGCAGTAAACGACACTTTTCATATTGCAACTGGTAAAGGCTAGTTAATTCACTATTGTTCAATTAAAACACACTTCTTTGGTGCTCTTAGTGTAACTGCACACCTCATGTACTGCATCTATAGAGTCTGTACATTCGAGGCAAGAATAGCAAAGAAGATAGATCTCCATTAGGTTTCTTTGTGGTTCTCTCTGCCTTCACTATGTACTGATGAATATTTTTTCCTTTAAAAAAAACAACAAATAGCAGTCTGGGAAATTGAAATTCTGCAGTAATTTTCAATTCTTTTGGTTTTATTAGTGCATATGCTATATGTTACTACACATGCCAATGGTGTCTATTTATCCCTTTCTTTTGGTATCAGTAGCATCTCCCTGGGTGTATACCACGCTCATTTAAGAGCAGTACTAACCAACATTTTCTGGTACCCCTCAAATTGATTCTTTCTTTTAAGTAATTAGCATTACTTGAAGTACTAATACCTATGGGTATACTTTCTGCCAATATGCAAAATTACCCACAGGGAAGGTTTTCTTTCAGTGAGCGGGGATGGGCACTTGAAAAATGAAGCAGGGTGTTTTTATCGGTAGGCTTTGTATATAGACTTACTGTAAGGTGGTCATCATCACACATAATCCACAAGTCAAGAAAATTGGTATTATGATTTATAAATTTGGTGGGTATTTTAGACACAAGTCTTTTGATTGAGCATGTAGTTGCCAGGGATGAAATTCTGAAGTGTGTTTTAGTTTAGGCTTTCAAAAACCGAAAAGTAAGACTTACCAAGAGTGAAAATAATGTTTATACTTTTTGTCTAGTTCTTTAGTGATTAATCTTTTTTTTGTTTATTAAGTCTTTCTTATTAACCTTTGCTCAGTACATCTGATCTTAACATAGGTATCACAACAAAATGGAACATTCATTTCTCGTACAATACATTTCTTATACCGTAAGTCTGTTCCCCGCCGGATCGTGGCCTAATGTTGTTGCGGCCTACTGGAAGTAAAGGGGTCCCAATTATATTCCTATTATGATCTACCTTTGCTCTTTCATCATCTGTTCCACACACTTTGTTTTAATGTCTCCTGTATGCATTCCATGGCCCCCAAACCTTGTCCCATTTTCGCGGACAACCTCTGGCTTTATACGTTGCTTTCTCGGCTCCTGAGCACCAATCCAAGTATTCCTCCCATTCCCTTAAGTCTGGTGTTCGATTTGCCCCCCACATTCTGGCTATATTTCTTTTTGCCACAACAGCCGCTATTTTAAGCCATATTAGTGTGTATTTGGGCCAGTTTGTCTCGCCTGTCACACACAGAAGTAGCCATCGTGGCTCCAATGGAATCTCCAAGTTGGTGACCTCAGACATGATTCGAGTCACTGCCTTCCAATAATTATGGATGTGTCTACACTCCCAAAAAGAGCCAATCTCCCCACATCCTCTTGCACAATACTTGGATGTGCCATGACACAGTCTGTGTAGTACTGTTCTAGAAGCGTACGACCTGTGTAGGATGCGCAGCTGGATGAGATGAAATCGGGCCCTTATAGCTACCTCTCTCGGGCTCTGCACTGCTTCCTCCCAATCGTCATCTTCTAGGAGTCCTAGTTCCATCTCCCATGCTCCCCTCAGGGGGTCTATCAGGTTAGGTGAGTTGTATATGATTTTCTTATATGTTAAAGAGGTTGCCTTGGTCCTCATGGGGTCGATCAACAATCTGTCCTCTAGTGGCGAGTATTCTGTCAGGGTTTCCCCTTCCCTGATATGTTGGCGTAGGGCATGTCCAAGTTGGAGGTATTTGTATCTTTCCGAGCCCACCAATTCATATTCTTTTTGTAGAGTTTCAAACTTTAACTGTGCATGTCCCCCCCAGATATCGTCCAGGCTTTCTATCCCCAATAAATCCCATTTTTTAAATCCTGACAAGGCCCTCACCTCTTGTAGCAGGTCGCTGTCCCATAAAGGAGTCCTCCCGGTCAACTTCCCTTCCCATCCTAGGTGTTTGGAAGCTTCACGCCAGGCACGCACCACTGTCTGTGTGTGTGGTGGAAGCTGTTTTTCCCTACCTCTACGGTAGAGTGCTGCTAGATATCCTCTCTCTCCCATAGCCCAGTGGTCTCCTCGAAAGGCCGGGTCATTGCGATCGGTGAATGCCCAATCTTTCACCGCTTTCAATTGCGAGGCCCAATAGTATTTTCTAATGTCCGGGACTGTGAGCCCTCCCTCGTATATTCCTCTTTGTAACTTACAAAGTGCAATTCTTGAGCAGCCTCCATCCCACAAAAACTTACGCAGCTCGCTATCTATACCTTGGAAAACAGACTTAGGTATTTTGTATGGGGTATTTGTGTAAAATATAGAGTAGTCTGGGTAGTGACAACATTTTAAAAATCACTGCCCTGCCCATCATTGATATTGGCAACTTCCTCCAACAATCCACGTCACTCTTTAATCGCAGTATCTGAGGGTGTAGGTTACCTTCCAGGAAGTCTTCTTCTCTCGCTGAAATTCGTATACCTAAGTATGTAAAAGTATGTTTGACAGTTAGTGGTATCGTCTCAATCAGTCTCTGAGGGATGGCACCCTTCAATGGAAAGATCAGGGACTTATTCCAATTGATCGTATACCCAGAGTAGCTGCCAAACAGCTGAAATATGTGTAGCACCCTGTACACCGATCTATATGGATTAGTGAGATACAGGAGCACATCATCCGCATATAGGGATATTCTACCCTCTCAGTCGCCTCCACCCCTTATACCTGATAGAATTGGATCATTTCGCAACCATGCTGCCAAAGGCTCCAATGCAAAGATCAGTGGTGAGAGCGGACAGCCTTGTCGTGTGCCCTTCCTGAGTGAGAAGGGGCGTGAGATTACTCCATTAACCCGTACCCTGGCTTGCGGATCTTGATACAAAAGCTTTACCCACTTGCAGAACTTAGGGCCTAAGTCCAGTCTGTGAAGCGTTTCAAACATGTATTGCCATTCAACACTATCAAACGCCATTTGCGCATCTAGGGACAGGAGCACTGCATCCTCCCTTTGCTCCGCTTTGGTCGAGTGTATCACCCCATATAATCTCCTTAGATTAAGTTCACTGCTTCTATGTGGCATGAACCCTGATAGGTCCGGATGGACCAATGCTGAAATTACTGTTTCTAATCTGGTCGCCAGTGCCCTAGCTAGTACTTTCGTCTCAATATTCAATAGTGGAATTGGTCTGTAGGACCCGCAATCCGTTGGGGGTTTACCTTTCTTTGGTATCACTACTATCGGGCTGCTCGCATATCTACTGGTAAATCCCCTCTTTCTCTGGATTCCTGATACATGTTTAATAGGTGGGGTGCAATCTTACTCGCTACACTTTTGTACAGTTCCACTGGCAAACCATTAGGACCTGCTGCCTTCCCTGATTGTAGATCAGTGAGGGCGCTCGTTATTTCTTCTACTGTAAAATCTTGATCTAACATGTCTCTATCTTCTTCGGATAGTGATGGGAGGTTGATTTCTCTCAGTAATTCTGCATAGTCTGCTACCGTGCGCGCAGAGGAGGGGGTATAGAGTGTTTCGTAGTATTGTGCGAATGCCTCTGCTATATCCTCCAGAGTGCTATGAGTTTCTACCTCTGGGGTATGGATTTACAGAACCCAATCTCTTTCCCTGTCTCTTTTTTCTAGCCAGGCAATCAATTTATTCGCTTTATTGCCAGTGTCATATAGTTTCCTCTGGGTTGCTAAGGCATGTGCGCGCGCCCTATGCTCACTCAAATTTCTAAGTTCTTGCTGTTTGAGCCGAAGCCTATGTTTTGTAGTCGTTTCCAAGTCTCGCCCCTCCCAAGTCGCTTTTTCCAGTTGGCTTATCTCTCTTTTGAGCTCTCCGAACTCTTTAGTTTGTTCTTTCTCTTGGATGCCCATTTGTGCCTGGACGTATCCCCTAATCACTCTTTTATACGCCTCCCAAAGGGTGGAGGCTGCGTCTACTGACCGCTCGTTCTCTTGAAAATACTGTGTTGTGCATGCCTGTATTTTCGCCACGAATTGTTTGTTTTTGAAGTGCTATGGGTTCAGTCTCGGGGGCAGAACGCTCCTTCTCACTGGCCCCTGCAACTGCACCTCCACCGGGGAATGGTCCGAAATACCACGTGCCTTGTGGGATGTTCCCCTGGATTGGCCCACCTGCATTTTAAGTGCAAACAGGTAGTCTATCTGGCAATGACTGTTATGCACTGCTGAGATATATGTATATTGTCGACTTGTTGGATTATGTGTCCTCCACAGGTCTTTCATCCCCATTGCTGCTATAAATCCCTCCAGGGGCTCTCTACTCCCTGTCGAAGCTGCCCCTAATAATCTGTCTATCTGCGGGTCCATAACTGAGTTCATATCTCCTCCCAGAATAAGCGTGCCCGAGGGCATTTGGAGTAATATATCTCCTAGTGCTGGGAGGGTGTCTGTGTGTAATTTTGGGGGTACGTATACAGAGCATAGATTTATTATTTTACCCTACCAAGTGCCAGTCAGTGCAACATATCTGCCCATGCTATCACACCAACACCTACCCGGAATGAATGGGACTGATGTCTTGACAAGTATCCCCACTCCCTGAGAACCCGATGTATATCCTGCATGTGCTTGAAGCTTGTATCACCATCAATCAAGAGCTTTATAGTGATTACTCCTCAAATGCGTTTCCTGAAGTAATACTATGTCAGGGGTGTGTCGTTGCAGGTATTGTAGTACTAGCGTTTGTTTTATCTTACTGCCCAGTCCATTGACATTCCATGTCAAACTTTTCAGTGCTATATTGGGGTGAGTTTCTTGGTGTTATGTCCCGGACCTCTCCCCGCGTGTACTCTGTAGGCCCCCAGTCTACCAGGCGGTAATTTTCGTGTGCTAGTTAGTAAGAGCCGATCAGCATCACTACGGACTGTGTTGTTGTAAGTCCATGTAGGTGTATGTCGATAATGTCTGAGCGTGAAAAAAAAAACAACAACATAAATTCGCCCAATGTGGCTATTTACATTCCCCTAACTATGACCCCCCCACCCTGCTACCCTGCGTGACAGGTCTAGAACCACCCGCCACCCCAACTTGCAGAGAGCCTGTCGTCCCTTGCAAAACTGCACCATGCTGGGGTGAGTTAGAGCCCCCTGCTAGTCCGCAAATACAATATTTCATTGTGCCCCTTCGTCTTCGGCTATATCACTCCCTTGCACAGGGGTCGTGTTTCTTAGTTTTACTATTCCCCCTCCCCGGATCCTCTCCCCATCGCACCCTGAACCCTCTCACCAGTTTCATAAAGTTAACCCATCCAGCTTGTCCACATCTGAGTTCAGCTCAGATTCTTTGTCGGAGTGTCCTCATTCCCCTCCCAATATCACTGCTCCGTTTCTTTCTATTCTGTCACCCCCCTCCGAGCCCGTGGGTTTCCACTGTTCTTTAGCCTTGGGAGTTTTCTGCTTTATAACTCCACCCCGCCGTCCACTCCCAGGCCTCCTCTGGTGTGGGAAAGAGCCAGGATTTCCCTTCTCCCATTATTTTCAGCCTTGCTGGGTACAGCATCATGTACTTAATGTCTTTTTCCCGTAATTCTCGCTTTACTGCTTCAAAAATATGACGCAACTTTTGGACCTGTAGCGTAAATTTAGGGAAGAAGCGTATCATCGCATTTTCCTACAGGAGGTCTCCATGAACACATGGTGCTTGCTGGATGGCATCCCTGTCCCTATAGTTCAGGTTCCTTGCAATTATCGTTCGAGGCAGTGCTCCCGGTCTCGGTTTTGGTATTGGGGCTCTGTGCGCACGTTCAACAGTAAAATAGTTTGATAGACGTTTAGGGCGTAGGTGATTTAGAATGAGATCCTCCAGAAAGAGGTCTACACTCTGGCCCTCCATTCCCTCCGGAACGCCCACTACCCTTATGTTGTGCGTCTTGCGTGCCCCTCCTGATCTTCAAGCTTTGCTGCCATAGAGCCTTGTTGCTGCTTTAGATGTTGAATTTGTTCTTCCAATTTCTGTGTAGTGGATTGAGGCTGTGCTATGTTTCCCTCGGCTGTTGTTACTTTTTCAGTTATTTTCCAAAAATCTGCCCTCAGTAACTTTACTTTGACGGTAACCATGTCAATCTTGGGTTCAATAGTACCTCTGAGGTCTGTTAAGGACGCCATTATGGCCGTCAGCGAGGGTTCTGCCGCCCCCCATTTCCTCCGTCTGTGCTCCCGGAGCCACTGCCGGGGGCTTTGCGACCGCGTAGTTGTCCATCTTGTTGGCTTGTATGGTGGATGAGGCCTTTGGTTTCACCATTTCTTGTTGTTTGGGAATCCAGGAGGATTTATGTGGTCTCTTCACCCCTGTGTATTATCCTTTACGCTTCAAGGTGCCTCCTTTACCCCATGTACTTTGCCTCTTCTCCCGGTCACCTCCGTAGTTCCTTTGGGCAAACCTTTGGCTGGGAGCAGTTGGTGGTCTCCTCACTACTCCCTTTTGGAGGTGTCTCTGTCTCTCTTTGGATGAATGATCCCCCAGCCCGGGCCCTCGCGCGGTGTTCCCCTGGTTCCAGCTGGCACTGTGTCTGGTTGTATAATCATTGGCCTATTCTCGCCTGCCTGGCTTCACAGTCTGCTGGGTGGGGTGTAGCTGTATTGCCCCGTTTTTCCCACCAGCATGTCGACTAGTCTTCTTGGTACCTGTAATTTCACTTAATTTATTATGGGCCAGTGGGAGTCCGCTCCGGCACTCAGCTTTAATTTGGGCCGTCTCTCTATTCGGTCGCGTTCCACCGCCGGGCCCCACACTGCTGCGTTTGCTCGATCTCACCTGCAGCCAGCTTCGCTTCCTCGAACAGGGCCGGCAGTCTCACTGGCCTCCAAGGGTCCGTCAATGGTTCTTTCACTGGAGCCCTTCGTCTCCAGTTGCCTCCCTTCGGACACTCGTCTAGCAGCCCGGTCTCGGCCTTCGACGCTATGGGCGCGGCCTTCCTTTATGCCTGGCGACCTGCTCCGAGTTCCACATGCGCCACCTCTGCTCGGCACAGCCGGCTTTCCTCCGGTTTCTGGCTGATACACTTGTGAGTCGGGGCCTCTGGGGTTGAATTTCAGCTTTTCCGCCCCTTTGCAGGTCCGGATCAATGTACGGATTATGGGCTTTCACTTTAGGAAGACCGGAGCTTCACTTGAGTGCGGCCATTACTTAACGATTAATCTTGGAGTTATTTCAAGTAAAGATTTACATAGATGAAGTAATTGGATTTTGCTGTTTTCTTTCTCTTGTAAGGTAGTTGAAATTTATATTGATTTATCAATGAAAAAGATCGCTTAAGTGCATTCAGTAAATAGAAGATTACTGATTATATATTTTTTCTTTTTATTTGTAATGAAGGAAATATTTATTTAAAGGAATTGATAATGTGTGACCTTGCGTAATCAATGTCAAGATCATGAATGCATTTTGTTGACGATTTGATTTGATTCGGAATTTCAACATTAAAACACCTTGACTAGTGCACCTACCGCCTTTTGCATGTTAATCATGCTGTTGGATCGTTATGGATTACAACTATTGTATCTCCTCCCCAACTTTGTTCAGTCTCTTGTACCCAACGAAAATGGGGAGCGAGTCTCCTCAGGTGTTCAAATATTTTGAAACAATTAGATAGAAACCTCTTGGGGATCAGAGGCTTTTAATTTGTTCATTTAACTAACAGCCTCCAGAAGTTCCTTTTCACTAACCAGAAGAAAAATATTAAACTGCTCTTCATTACATGTATGTGGTAATGAGGTTTGGAAGAATAGGCACAGTTCTCTGGGTCCAGGCATACCAAGCAATATAGTAGTTCCTGAAGGCCTGGACTATCAGGTGTGGTTCCACAGTGACAATACTTTAGATACAATGGACATAATTATTTTTCTGTTTGCAGAGTGACCATTTTACTACTCGTTTCCCCTGTCAAGTTTCCAGCTATAGTTGAATCCAATGTGAACCCTTACCCTCCCTTTGCATTGGAAGGTGCTGCTGCGCTACAGCAGATCACTCTGACACTTAGGGGAATCTGGAAGAGAAAAAGCACACTTCAGGCCAGTGGTGTAGCTAGACCTTTTGCTGCCCGTGGTGGCCCCTGCGTTTGCCACCCTGTGGCGGCTGCATGTAGGAGTGGGGGTGGGGGGGTTGCTGGCGGACGATTCCTACGTGGAGCCCCGCAACGGATGCAGGTAAGAGCGGTGGGGGGAGTCCGCCGCCCCCAAAACTCATGCTGCACCCTCCTTGCGACGCCACTGCTGCGGGCAAATCACAGTCTTCGGTCCATGGCTTGGTGCCCAGTACTTGGGTATTCAGATTGGGGAAACCTTTTGTCAGTGAAAGAATGGGGGAGGCAGGTAAATATGTGTGAGAGACAACCACCTCAGCACCCCAGCTGGTTGTGCTAAGATCGACTACCTTCTACTACCAGGAGGAGAAGAGACGGCAGTCTCCACAGTGACTGTGCTGTGGAAAAGGGAACAAACACAAGAATAAAAACCTAACTCTCCAACACTGAGCGTATGATAAAATGATTAAACTGAAGTAAAGGAAAAACACAGCAAGTGCGATGTCCGAAATTCCTGAGTGATCAACTGTAACGGGAGCAAGGAGCCACAGCAACCCCCAGGTGACAGGCACCAAGAAGTGCCTGCCTTGCTCTCTTGTGCTGCTGTGCCCCCCCCCCCCTCGATGTGGAAGGCATACCTCTGTGATACAGAACATTCTCCCAAGGTACTGAGTGGCGTGCATATGCTAGAACGCTAACTTCAGTGCCCCTGCCGCCATGTTCCTAGATGCTATAATTGCTAACTCTTTATTCAGTTTCTTCCTGCTCAGGATCTTAACGTGATAGTATGTGCAAGCAGGAAATCGCTTTTTCTTGAAATGCCCCTTGCCATATTCAGGGTTTCCTTTCTTGTTGGAGGCAATTTTCCAAAGGGCTGATTCAAGATATCGGTTAGATATTTTTTTTGCAAACACATTTTAGAGTTTATTGGCAAATTTAGAGGAAGATGGTACATGGGAGATTCCCCGTCTGCACCTGTTCTGGTATAATCATCCTAATTAGTGTCCACCAGATATGGCGAGGGAACAGCCACTAGTTTGACAGGCCGCAACGATTTATGGCAGAGCAAACCCCTGGAATGATATGGTGGCAGACTTTCAGGAAAAGGGAAATATAGTGCTCCTGTTTGCTAGGCCATTTTCCCCAGCATGTTAACTAAATTTCAGTGTGTCCATTGTCTGTGTATTCATTTCTTCTTTAGGCCACATTTCAAATGCCCACATTTGTTGGTAGCATTGTCAAACATTTGTACATTTTCAGCTGAAATGCTTCTCCATTTAAGTTGCCCCGCTCAAGGCTCGCGCAGCACACGCAAGTGCAGAAATGTCCGAAGCGCTGGTGGCCAAATTGAAGTATGGAGGATTTTCAACAGCAGCCTTAGAAAAAGTTGAAAATCCACCAACACGAAGGACAGAAAATCTGATAACCACAGATTAAATCTATTATTGTAATTATTAATTTCTAAGTCTTTCGCCTGATGCTAGCAAATGTCCATAATGACTGATTTTTCATTTTGTTTTTGTGCACTTAAAGTTCAAGCCCAATTTTTAGATGATGCAACAAATATGTATTTGAAAGTACCCCAGACTGAGCAGAGGTTTTCTGGTTCTGTATTTGTTATAAAGAAAGTGAGGCCTTTTCAACTAATTTTCCAATTTTTTGATAAAAGTGATCTATTAAATGTGCAGTAACATTGAGGTTTCCCTAATGCTATCTCGACTTTAGGGGGGAGATCAGAGCATATTCGGACAGATTGTTGGGTACAGCCGAAATACTCTGACATTTTGTTATTATGCTTTTAGAACACAGCAAGTCGTTTATCAGGGAGAACTGTAAGCATTTACCAATGAAGAAAGTTCAGAAAGAAATTGCATTTGAAATTATAATTTTATATACACCAAATGTGGCATAGGTCTAACTCATACGTTTTTGTTTGGACAACCTATCCAGTTCAGGGTAATTTGCAAAACGTTTGTTGACTTACTTTGCGGTGTGTTGGTGTACAAATTTACCAGAAAGTCAGGCCTATCCAGAGCTGCTAATCTGGCCTTTAAGGCACTTTGAAAGGTGTGTCAGATACTCTACTTAAAAAATAATTTGAGAGCGATGCCAGGTCTTGGCAGCGATACAGGAGAATGTCCAAGCTTGGAGGGTACCCAATAGCATCACTGTGAAAATGTCAGTCCCTTAAGATATTTGTTATCATCATCATCATCAAAACTTTATTTGTTTTTTTCAGTTAAGATATGTGTTATTTTGCAGTTTTCCAAAAGGTGCATTTTTTAAAATTAGAAATATGGTGTGCTTTAAATCAGCCCATTACCAGATGTGAAGAAGGAGTCAGAAGCAAATTGCTCACTTCACGGATAGCTTGTCTTACTGCAGCCTTTTTCTGACTCCAGGGGGACCACTCATAGCGGGTGACTTGTGGTTAAGGCTGCTGACGTTGTAATTGGAAAGCCAAGGGCCAGATGTAATAAAATTAGGAATAGCGATTTCCTAATTGCAATTATCTCCAACCGAATCGCAATTAGGAGATTGCTATTCCTAATGTATGAAAATTTGAATTCTAAAATAGCAATTCCTTGTGGGTCGCAAATCGACCGACATCATGAATATTAATGAGGTAGGTCGCAATTTGCGACCCATTAGGAATGACAGCTATCAGCTATCACGGAGATTGTGGCCTGCTGGGGTCAGCAACCACCATGTCTGTGATTGCTTTTCAACAAAGCAATATTTTTATCAATTGTAACTCGTTTTCCATTAAGGAAAATGGAACGCATTTAACAGAAGAAAATTAAACTTTTAAGCTTCTTTTTTAAGAGTAGGCAGTGGTCTGTGGAACCACTGTCTGATCTTAAAAACTTCTAGGTGGTAATGCATTTGCAAAGGGGAAGGGGTCCCCAGGGGACCCTTCCCTTTGCAAATGCATGCAAAATAATTTTAGGGCAGGCAGTGGTCCCAGGGACCACTGCCTGCCCTTAAAAATTAAACGAAAACGTTTCATTTTTTTTTTAATTGCATCTCGTTTTTCTTTAAGGAAAACGGGCTGCATTTAAAAAAAAAAAAAACTGCTTTATTTAAAAGCAGTCCCAGACATGGTGGTCTGCTGAGCCCAGCAGGCCACTATCCCTGGGAGGGCTGGCATTCCCAAAGGGCTCGCAAATTGCGAGAGGCTCATTAATATTAATGAGCCTCGCAATTTGCGACCCCATTGGGAATCGCAAACAGTGTTAAACACACTGTTGTACATTTCATTTAGTGCCTCGCAATGTGTCGCAAATTGCGAGGCGCTAAATGAAATGGTCGTACATCTGGCCCGAAAATAAGCTATTTTGCAGTCGCAATCGGCCCGATTCTGGAAATCAGTCAGTTGGTGATCCCAAAAAAGCTTTGTACATCTGCTCCCAAAGTTCGAATACCGGCAGCACCTCAGCATCCTGTGATGACAAGCAAACCACTGACGCTTCCTGTGGCTAAACGAAAACATAAATCATAACCTATTCTGCTTCGAATGTGTTCTAATTCCCTTGAGCCTGGATTTTGCTTTATAACACTGCAAAGAATGGTCTGTGTTATGCAGTCAGCAGCAAAATTTCAGCCTCATCGTTGTTGCTAGAGTCTTTGAGTGCACATCGAGGCTGTAGTATGTTTTACTGACAGTAAGGGTCTTGTTGCATTTCCAGAAGGACAGCGAGTATTGTTGCTTTAAAATAAGTGCCATTTTTGTTCAGCGGTTTTATAAAATGTATTTGCTCTTTGAAGATGACAGACCTCGCACCAATGCTCCCTTCTATGCCCACTCAGATTTATATTTCTTTGTCTTCCTCTTCAAATAGACCTGGCCTTGCATAGCTTCGTTTCTTTTTTTATGTTGTCTTTTTTTCTTTCTATCATTCTCTGTTTTATGGATTAACTATGCAGAGCAGCTTCTCTCTCATGCAAGACTTACGTTTAAAAACTGTGAATGCAAAAGTGCTTTATATTGCAGTTTCACAAAAGTTTTAGAAAAATGGTGGGTGCAGTAATTCATACCAATGCTAGATGATGATTTGAAGTCCATTCAAGACTGCTGACTTTAGAGGGATGTCTAGTAATAGTTTGTGTAACTGCTATCAGCAGCAAAACAAGCATTTGCAATGCAATAGGTCTTGCATTTACCAGAGTTTGAGCTATTGGCTTTGTAAATGACAATGCCTTTTATTTATGTGTTGTTTTTAAAACAGATAAATAAAAGGCATTGTCATTTACAATGCCAATAGCTGAAACTCTCGCAAATGCCAGACCTATTGCATTGCAAATACGTTTAGCGCCCGTGCTATAAAGATTTTTTTTTAAAGCGTTAGGAGAGAGCGTGCTGCAGGCAGGACAAAGCTATTTGAGAAAATAGTGCTCGGAGGCTGTAATTAAATCCTACCGAGTAACAACACATGTAACAGGGGGTGTTGCCATGGGCGGTTACAAAATAAGACAAGGCGGGACTAAGGAGGGACTACTAAGCCTATTGGCCAATGAAAAGCCACAGTTTACAGTGGACAATGACACAAGCCAATGAAAAATATTGGCGGAGAGTGGGCGGAGCTTTAAGTCCATACCAGAATACAGCATGCCTCGCAGAGCAGCACATGCACTGCCCAGGCTCAACCTAAAAACAGCAACAGTGGCTATTACAAGAGATTACTGCTGAGTTAGCATCAATAATGCAGTGCCCTCGGCTATTACTAAAGTTTCCTTAGTAGTTTCAGCACAGAAAGACAATAATAATGTGCGTTACTTCCACCGTAATTCAGTGCTTTATTACACATTAATGTGGTATCATTATAAGTATCGACTGTACAACTCTGCACTTTTGAAAGATAGCTTGATGTACATATGCACACTGTTTATTTTTATACTTCTGTCTTCACCGGGAAACTTTTTTTCCCACAGGGAAATATTTTCCTCTATATCCCCTCCAACTTTGGGGGGATCATTTCCTCTTCCCACCATGTAAGGGGGTACTGGAGTAAAACTTAGACTGAACTCAGGATACAGTATATTGATGCTCATAAACTTACAAGGCAAACCACGCTTTTATCCATTCACTGCCCACCCCTTGTGTTGGGAGTACTCCTGCAGAATTCTACACACTTGTGTCAGAGAATTACACAGAAGTAAGTGGATTTTTGGCTACAAGATCATCTTTTTTGAGTATCTGGGAGCAGTAAATCCAGCTACTTTGGATTCTAAATGCAATTTACGTGTGCAAATGGCTTTTGTGAATCAGACCTTTCCTGTATAATGCTTTGAAACTGACAATATTTTAATTCTCTTTGTACAATGTACAAAAAGCTTATGCTCTTATGCGCGCATCATCAACCTCGTGCAGAGACAGCGCTGGTGAATCTAAGGGCTCGATTACAACTTTGGCGGTGCTGGGACCGCCTTCGAAATTTGGTGGTTTTGCGGCCCACATACCTGGTGGTCCAACTGCTGAATTAGGATGCAGGCGATGAGACCGTCGTCAGACCGCCGCAAGACCACCACCACCACCAGGATCTCAGGTCCTGTGGCAGCTGGGGTGGGGAAAGCAGCAGTGTATGAAGGTGGTGCCGGCATAGGCATCACCATGGGGATTACGACCTTCCTTTCCGTCGACCCTTTCATGGCAGGGACCCCACCATGAAAAGGTCGGCGGAAAAGAAAGTAAGGGGCCCCAAACAGGGCCCCAGGGCGATTCAGCTCAGTGGGAATAGTGGCTGGAGGCACATGTTGTGCCCCCCGTGCCTGCACTGTCATGGCAACAGTGCGCCTAACGTGATGCAGGCACTGCAGTGCAAAGGCATTCCCTACAGGCTCACTCATTAAGCCGAAGCATGCCGCCGCCACAAAGCCACCGCCAGCACACTGCCAACCCCACAGTGAACTTGTGATGCAGCGGTCGGAATGCCGGTGGCTTGGCAGTGTTCTTCTGACTTCCGCCGCCGCGAACTGGCGGTGTAACCGCCAACATCGTAATTGGGCCCTAAGACTCATATTTTTTCTTTTTCTCCTTCCTTCCAGTATGTGTGGGACAAGAGTGAGGACTATTTGTTTACATCCATGGTTGCATGGGCAATGAGGAGCTCTCTTCAGGATGAAACCTTCACGTGAGTAAACTCAAATCATTAAAGGCTCATGTCAAACTCCATAATGAACATTATGACTATTAAATAGGAACCCGCTATCAGTATGATTGAGTTCAATATCATCTGTATTTTCACATCATTGTTTCATGTGCCACAAACAATAAGTCAACAATACAGTTTATCAATAGTTCTCTACGAAAATGTTTTTTTTTGTCTAAAAATGATGTATTTAAAATAACAAATTGTTAGATAATTGGAAAGTTAGAGCCCAGAGCACCTAGTGTTAAGTACATATTATCAAGAATTAATAATTAATTTCAGTACATAGAGTACAAGTATGAGAAGGCATAAGAATCGGGCTTATGTTGCATTGAGAGGAAAAAGTCTTCATATTACCAAAAATCAGTAATTAATTAAGATGGATACAATAGAAGAAATAAATAACATGATAATAGGCCAAACGCTACGAACATGTTTTTTTGGTTTGTTAGTACAAATATAACAAAGTAATTTAATCAGATTTGATTCTCTATACATGTTTCTTATGTTGCTGACATGCTGATATTTTAATATAGGGCGACTTTTGGGCAGAGTATAGAGATTACAATTTCATATCGTGAGAGATATCATTACTGCCTTCGGAGATGTGCTTTGCCTGGGTAACATCATACAACATTGTTAATGCTTCTTCAGGGGGGGCTTGTACATTTTTATTTGGCATCAACTTAATTTTTACCTCATTCACCAACAAAAATTTTTTTTCTCTGTCGATAACTAAAAACACAGACATATATTTATCACTTTCTTTCTTTCTTAGTTTAAATACTTAACCAGCTCTCATACCTTTAGATCATAGGTTTCCTCCGAGTACTAACATATAGAAATCATACAACACATTTTAATTGGATTAGAAATGGGGCTGTATAAGCTCAAATAAATGTGAGGTCCGCTGGGTGTAGGCAGGATGTTGTGACACAGTTGGCATTAGCCTAAACCTTATTTAAATACAGGGGATCGAGCAAGTTTGGGGATTTTCCCGTCCCTTAATCCTATAAATGGTTTCCACCCCCTTGGCGAAGTAAGGAGGGATTCATTTATTTATTTAATTTATATTCACTGCTTCAGATTTTACATTTGGATTCCCCACAAACAGACACATTTGACTTTCTCAAAGCTTAATGGCACAACTAGCATTAAAATTCTTCAGCTCATCTGTAACTTCTCCTTCCAAGTAATTCTATTTACTTTTCCACATAAAGTGGCCTTAATGAATGCCTAGGTGTAATCCAGCGTGAACTACTGCAATTTGATATATATATATATATTTTTATTATATATTTGAGGTTACCAAAAAAGTCGAATTATGAGACGCAATTGTCCCAGAATGCAGTTGCTCAAATGCATTCTCTCATCCTCCATTTGCCTGCCACTGGCGTAACAGACCAAATTCATGTTTTCTCCTAAATCATTCCAGAGTAGATGACCTTCCTGGTATCAGCACACCTAGGGCTTCACTTATGGGATTTTGGCATAGGGTGGTGCAGCAAGGCACCTTGCTGCGCTGCCCTACGACAAAGTGAAAGGGCAGGAATGCAGCATACATAGAAAGAGGAAAAAACCTCAAGCGGTATAAGGATTTGGTGCTTCCTTAGGTGTACATGATTTTGTAAATCTGGGGCAGCATCAAAATCCATGGGTGTTGCATGGGGAAACCCACCGCAAAGCCCATGTAACGCCTCCCGGGTGCAGAGTTAGGCAACGCAGTGATTTGCGCTGCATTGCCTTACTCTAGATTTAGGAGGCCACTCAAAACCACACAGGGTGGCTTCGCGTGGCTTCATAAATCTGATTCAGAGCCCTGCGTCATGCATGTACCACTTTACGTGATGCAAAAGTGATGAAGGTTCTCATAAATAAGCCCCCTGGTATCTTATCCTCTTGTAGGTCATCAAACAGTTTGGCTTGCTAGACAGTACCATTATTAAGAGGCAGTTGAGCAGGTGGGAGAGCCTTTGTAGTGACTTATGCTGTACAAAAAAATAAACTTTTCTCCCATCCTAATAATCGTTTTATATTGCTAATTGCAATGCAACAAAAATTTGACCTAGTTTTTCTGTTTACTATAATCTGCCAAAGAATATCAACTTTGTATCAGATTCTAAACGTACCCTCAATGCTATCAATATTACAATACAAAATTCCACTTGAAATAACCCACAAACCAAGGACCAAGTCGCAATATTTGATTACTGCAAAGAATGCCTTCAGTTTATACTAACATTGAAGCCTTTGACGAGACATTAAGGGGAAGGAGACTCTGAAGTCAGCAACACAAGAAACAACACTTAGGAGCCGATTCCGATCTCGCTCGGAAAGCCATATGGCCGACTCGCGGTCGTAGAGCTTTCTGAGCGACTCGTGCTCCTGGGCTCCGAGCGACAGAGTATGATGCGCTGCAGTGCTGACGGATTCGGGTGGCTAGGAGCCCCATTGAACTCTATGGGAGCCTGGTGTACGTTGTGTACATAGGCTCCCAAAGACAATGAACGCACGTCTCGGACGAGGGCACCCTGTGTTGCGGGGACGCCTCGGTCCCGCCGGCACTGTGCATGCATGTGTAGGGGGGACCCTTGGGCCCCCCCAGGGATCCAGTCGTAGGGGCACGGGTTAAGGAGGGCCCGCTACGGACCCCCGAAGTCCGCTTCCCGGAGCTTTTTCAAGTCGGAGGCTCCGACTCGATCCAGCTGCTCGGCGCGCGCATCGTACTTGGTCGTCCTGGAATATGCACCATTACGCTGTGCGTGTCGGCCATGGCGGAGTCGTCCGGACGGGATCGCTGACGCGTATGAGCCGCTCGGAGCGCGAGGCGATTATCGCATCGTACTTGCTCGCTCGTACAGCTGTACGAGTCGCACGGAAATTACGCGTACGACTCGGACTCGCTACTGACGGATGCCGTCAGGAGCGCTTCCGAGCGAGATCGGAATCGGGCCCTTAGTAATTTGCTGTCCATTTAGTGATCTTTCTTATGAAAAGGAAATGAACTTTGTTACACATACTACTGATGGCTTGATTATAAGTGTGGCGTTGTTTTTCCATCCCGTTCATAAACCCCTGTTTACCGAGGTGTCGTAATTATGAGTTTGGTTGTATTTAACACATTCTGTAGTTATCGGATGCTTTAAGTTCCTCAACCTTCGTTAAATTTCAGCAGGTCAAACCTGTCAAAATTTAACAGGGCAAAGCATACAGTATTTACTGTACCATGCAGATTTTGTTGCATTAATCACCAAAATCCGCATGTTATTCCCCAGATACTCGTAATAGGTGCTATTTATTGCACTTGATAAATGATGTAACCTGTGGTATTGTTATTAATCAGGTGCAATAAATAGCACCTAAACTCACAATCAGGGCAATAAATACTGCACATAAGTTAACAAATATATACAGGAACACAGATGGAAATGCCTGTTGTGACCCCACTACAGTGCCTCAAAACCAACACAGGCACATTAAAGAAAGGCTCCACAGGTTCCCCTAACGATAACCTAAACCTTTAATGATATAAACTGAAGCAAGCTCTGAACCCAAAAAGCGCAATACCCCCCGGTCTAACACAACATGAGAATTACGTTAATTAAAACCCTTCAAGATAATAATACCTTTCAATGACATACACCATATTCTTATTTACTATAAACAATGTATACATCAATAAAGCTTTCATTCTTCAAAATAGAGTACCTAGTAATTGAGATCAATGTGCACCCAAAATTGCAAACTAAATCCTCAGCTCAAGGAGTTCTTGCGAAACAAAGTAAAATCTATTATTCCGGCGGTGGCCATTCTTGTAGAGTGCCTGGAGACTTAGGGGTCGATTCCGATTCGGGCCGGAAAAAGCACCGACCGACTCGGATCCGGAAAAAATACCGACCGACACGTACCAGTGGCGCCCGACACGCCAAGTACGATGCAAGCCGCGATAAATCCGACCGACACGTCAGGAAACCAAGCCGACCGACCGAGCCGCTCGGAAAATAGCAATCCGGCCGGAAAAACACGCGAATCCAACCGACCGACACGCACCCGGAACAAATCCGACCGAATCGTACCCGCCAACTCCAACCCGCAAAGTACGATGCAAGGCGCGAAAAACACGACCGAGTCGGACGGAGGACAAGCCGTACGACCGACACGCATACAAAACCGAGCCGAAGCAATACAATACACCGCGACCGACGCGTACGCAGCATACAAAACTGCACAAACACAGCGTGAACGAAACGGAAAACACCGTACGAGACCAATGCAGGGTCCGACTCGGTCACAAGAACGTTTCCAACATACACAAACAGCACAAAGGAAAAATCAACCAAAAAAAGGCCAAACAAGCAATTACCAAGCCAATAAATACTGGGGGGGTGGGGACAGAGAACAAAGACACACCCACAACTCCACCTATATAAAGGACACAAATCACTACCATGAGCCTTTGCAAATGCCATTTCACTGCCAGCACCCAAGAGAAAGCAACCACACACCCACAGCTCATCCCTCACACAAGCCACACACCATCAGCACACCAACAAATACCTACCTCACATACACCCAGCAAAACACACACTCACACACCCTCACCTGCACACCAACACACACATCACTCACCATCACCACCCATCACCATGCCCCCCAAGAAGAATCCCAAGTTCCTAGATTGTGAATTGGAAGTCCTGGTAGACGAGATCCTCAGGGTGGAGCCACAGCTGTTTGGCACTCTGGTCCAACAGACCCCCATGTCGCAGAAAACCAAGATGTGGGAGAGGATCATCAACAGGGTGAACGCACAATCATCATGTCGGCGCACAAAGACGGACATCCAGAACAGGTGGTATGACGTGCGCAGGAGGGTACGGGACCTGCTGAAGATAGACTACAGCAACAGCCAACAGACCGGCAGTGGCCCTCCTGCCAAGCCAATATACCTCAGGCCCTGGGAGGAGAAGGTGCGGGCCATCCTTCCGCCAGTGAGCGTATATGGACTAGAGAACATCCCAGAGCCTGGTGAGTACACAACAAATGTACACAATAAACTGCCACAAAACACACACATCACTGTCAAGGGGAGAGTCAAACCATGCACACATAGCAATTACACAGCAACTAGAACAGAATCATCCCAAAATGTGTATGTCAGTCAGATAAACACAACACATGCCATCAAAAAAGTCACATCCAACTGTGCCAACACATGTACAAACACAACCACAACTACAGCTAGGCAGTGGCACAAATAGAACTAACAAACACATCCACACATGTAGCCACCACAACAACACCAACACACAGTGAAGACCACTCAAAGGAAGGAATTCTGTGTATGCTGGCCAAGTCAGTGTAGCCAATAGCATCATGGGAGTCGCAGTCACACATATTGCCCGCCCCAAAACTGTCCCATCAACACCACCATGAACCATGCGCACATCACAGGGAGTGGAGAAGGACTCACAAGATGGCTGACACTGGCTACTGCTGTGGGGAGCACAAGGCCCTGCTGCCAACTGTGCACCAACAAACAGCAGGACACCACTGACTGACATCCTGAGAGACAACTTCCACTCCCTGCAATGCAAGCACGTTCCATGGTGGGCTATCTGGCTGGCTGGGTGGGAAGGGGGACTTGCAGCACTGACTATAGTCACCAGCACCTCCCCTCACACCCCCCAACACAAACTCCACAGTACCCACCTGGTAGAATGCAATGCCCTCCATCCTAACACAAGATCCCACAAAGCACCACCACCCTGGGTTATGTTGTGTGAAGCACAGGGACACTCTTGGGACTCTTAGCCAAACAACTGCCAGGACAACACTCCCAGCCATCCTGTCAGCACAGCCAGCCCACCCCACAGGGAAGCAGAGTCAAAAGGAAGGAAGCATGGGCATGCTGGGAAGGGGGGTGGAGGCAATAGCATGATGGGAGACGTAGTCACAGACATAGCTCACCCCCACAACTGTCCCATCAACACCACCCTGAACCATGCTCACATCACAGGGAGTGGAGAAGGACTCACAAGATGGCTGACACTGGCTACTGCTGTGGGGAGCACAAGGCCCTGCTGCCAACTGTGCACCAACAAACAGCAGGACACCACTGACTGACATCCTGAGAGACAACTTCCACTCCCTGCAATGCAAGCACGTTCCATGGTGGGCTATCTGGCTGGCTGGGTGGGAAGGGGGACTTGCAGCACTGACTATAGTCACCAGCACCTCCCCTCACACCCCCCCAACACAAACTCCACAGTACCCACCTGGTAGAATGCAATGCCCTCCATCCTAACACAAGATCCCACAAAGCACCACCACCCTGGGTTATGTTGTGTGAAGCACAGGGACACTCTTGGGACTCTTAGCCAAACAACTGCCAGGACAACACTCCCAGCCATCCTGTCAGCACAGCCAGCCCACCCCACAGGGAAGCAGAGTCAAAAGGAAGGAAGCATGGGCATGCTGGGAAGGGGGTGGAGGCAATAGCATGATGGGAGACGTAGTCACAGACATAGCTCACCCCCACAACTGTCCCATCAACACCACCCTGAACCATGCTCACATCACAGGGAGTGGAGAAGGACTCACAAGATGGCTGACACTGGCTACTGCTGTGGGGAGCACAAGGCCCTGCTGCCAACTGTGCACCAACAAACAGCAGGACACCACTGACTGACATCCTGAGAGACAACTTCCACTCCCTGCAATGCAAGCACGTTCCATGGTGGGATATCTGGCTGGCTGGGTGGGAAGGGGGACTTGCAGCACTGACTATAGTCACCAGCACCTCCCCTCACACCCCCCCAACACAAACTCCACAGTACCCACCTGGTAGAATGCAATGCCCTCCATCCTAACACAAGATCCCACAAAGCACCACCACCCTGGGTTATGTTGTGTGAAGCACAGGGACACTCTTGGGACTCTTAGCCAAACAACTGCCAGGACAACACTCCCAGCCATCCTGTCAGCACAGCCAGCCCACCCCACAGGGAAGCAGAGTCAAAAGGAAGGAAGCATGGGCATGCTGGGAAGGGGGTGGAGGCAATAGCATGATGGGAGACGTAGTCACAGACATAGCTCACCCCCACAACTGTCCCATCAACACCACCCTGAACCATGCTCACATCACAGGGAGTGGAGAAGGACTCACAAGATGGCTGACACTGGCTACTGCTGTGGGGAGCACAAGGCCCTGCTGCCAACTGTGCACCAACAAACAGCAGGACACCACTGACTGACATCCTGAGAGACAACTTACACTCCCTGCAATGCAAGCACGTTCCATGGTGGGATAACTGACTGGGTGGGTGGGTGGGTGGGAAGGAGGTCTGGCTGTCAACCAAACACAATCAATGCAGACCATGTTCACACCCCAGAGAATACATAGAAATGCCCAAATAATGCAGGACAATGTGCCACACCAATATCAACCCCTGACTGTGACAACTTAGGACAATACAATGTACAGGCCCGCACCCCGAGGCACAGTCACAACTGTCAGGTGTGTCAACCACTGATGCCTGCAGAAACATGACATACATTGTTTGTGTCTCCCAAAAACAGGTGATGATAGGGACACAGCAGCAGACGCTGAGGAGTCCCAGTCCCAGGCTCAAGAGGATGCCGAGCTCACTGGCGTCGTACAGCCTCTGTCCTCCTCGGACGATGAAGAACAACCTGGCACATCCGGTGCAAGTCAACATGCTGCACCAGCAGGACCACCAGCTGCAGCACCAGCAGGTCCACCAGCTGCACCCCCTGCACCCACCCCTCCAACGACTGTCACCACGAATACCATCCCTGCCGACATGGACAGAATAAGGAACAACACCAGCGCAGTGACCCTGGACCAACCTGGGGCCATGGACACCACCACCACCACCAACCCCCAAGGTGGACCAGGGTTATCTGTGCGTGCAACTGCACACACTGCACATGTCAGCAGGGGTGGTGGGAGGGGTGGGAGACAGAGGTCGCTGCTTGCAGACGTTGCTGGTGTGCATGAAGACCCACAACTGGTACGCATAGCTGATGCGTACCAGTCCAGCACCGGAGAGCTCAGCCAGGTAGTGGGGCTCCTCAGAGACATTAAACAGCAGCAGGCTGCCCATCATGCCCGCTTGGACTCCCACATGTCCCAAGTGGAGTCACACATGTCACGTGTGGACTCCCACATGTCACGTGTGGACTCCCACATGACCCGCGTGGAGTCCAAGTGGGATGTACTACATGAGATGACGGCGGTGCACAGGGACATTTTACAATGCCTCCGCCAGATGAACAGCAACCAGTCCACACCTCCCTGTGTGCCAACAACATCTGGTACCGAACAAACTGCAACTGCCACAGGGAGGGAGGAGGACTCTGGCGGAGAGTCCCCTGCACCGCAGCAGCCTGCACTTGAGGGCCCCCCCCCAAGAAGAGGGGTCGTCCGAGGAGGGGAAAGTGAGAGGCTGATGGCCAAGCGCAACTCCCAGGAAGCCTGAACCTGTTCTGGATTTTCGCCTTTGTGCACAGACTGTTCACCCTGTTGATGGCAACACTACTCCCACACATTGCATGGGGAGTATAAGTTGGAACAATGTGTCAGACAACAGTGGCCCCGATACTGGGGATCCTGTCTACCTGGACTTTCTATTCATCTAGGAACTTGGGATTGCAAGATTCATGTACAGCACAATCCATCCTATGCACTATTATCACAATAAACACACTAATACACCATACTTGCCTCTGTCGTGATTCCAACGTGGGTGCTGTTATGGGGATGATGAACTGCAAAATTACACAGTGTATGCGAACTGCAACAGCAAGGACAACACAGGCATGTGAGTACAGGCAACGTGACACATATGAGGGAGACACACCACCAGGGCTACACAACACATACACACCTAGGCCATCTGACTCATTGCCTACACTGATGTTGCCAGGGAAGACGGTGCAATGCACAGACACCACACCCATTCCCAGTTGTAGTCAAGTAGCCCACAGGTGCAGTAAGCAAATGGCAGTCAAATGTGTGACCACAGACAACGCACATCACTAAGTGAAGCACAGGTTTATTACACAGTAGCAACATGCCGTAACCACTACAGATGCAAGGTAACCCCACCTGGTAGCGGGCACACAGTCAACAACTGTAGACAGAAGGAAGTCCATGGGTGTGGCGCACATCACCTGTAGGGACACAACAGCTACCAGCCTGGATGTGCAATCACGTCGTCGGTGGACACAGTTCACCAAACGAATCTGAAAGTACCCTGTGAAGGACAGAAATGACACACAGTCAAAAGCAATGCAGTACAGGACAGAACAGCAAAACTCATGCACAATACATGTTACAAGATACCCACCCAGAACCAAGTTAGCATGTCAACACTGTTGGGGAGTACAGCCCACCTGTCACCACACATCGCAACACACATCCTGTCAAGTAGCCCATGGACACACTCCAACAGCACCAGAGCACCACCCACACATCATGCCAACTCACATCATTCACATGACACCTCAGGATACTCACATTCAGCTAAAGAAGTTGGTGATGAGCTGTGTGCGGACATCACCATCACCATCATCATCATCATCGTCACTGGCATCGTGGTCCAGGCCAGGATCCTCCACAGGTGGCGGATGTTGGTCATCGTCATCCTGGATGAGAGGCAACTCCTTCCGCACTGCCAGGTTGTGAAGCATGCAGCAGACGATGATAATCTTGCACACTTTCGCAGGGGCATATGGGAGGGACCCTCCGGTCTTGTCCAGGCAGCGGAAGCGGCTCTTCAGGAGACCAAAGGTCCGCTCAATCACTCTCCTGGTCCGACCATGTGCCTCATTGTAGCGCATCTGGGCAGGTGTCACAGGGTTCCTGAGGGGTGTCAGCAACCACGGCATGTTGGGGTATCCCGAGTCACCTACGGACAGACAAGTGCACATCAGCTGACTTGGAAAAGTGGGCGGAATACTACAGATCAGATCACACACAATGGCACAAAGTCAGTACACACCGACAAGCCAGGCACGCTGGTTCTGCATCTGTGCCATCAACCTGGGGATGCGACTACTCCTCATCACAAAGGCATCGTGTGCTGAACCAGGGAAACGGGCACACACGTGTGTGATGGTCATGTCTGCAAGACACACCACCAGTGCATTGACCGAGTGGTAGTGCTTGCGGTTCCTGTAGGCCTGCTCCTGGGCCTGTGGTGGTACCAAAGCCACATGTGTCCCATCAATGGAGCCAATGACATGCGGCATCCTCCCCAGGGCATAAAAGTCACTCTTCACGTCAGTGAGTCGTCGCAGTCTAGGGAAATAGATGTACCGGTTCAGGAAGAGCAACATTGCCGCCAAAACATCGCGGAGCACACGGCTGAACATGGTCTGTGACATCCCACCAGCAGACGCCACAGTATGTTGGAAGGTACCGGTGGCAAAGAAGTGTAGGGCTGCCATCACCTTCACCTTGGGGGTCAGCGCTGTAGGATACGGCCGGCCAGGCTGCAAATGTGGGGACAACTGCACTGCCAAATCCTCAATCAGCTGCCTGGTGAAGCGGTACCGTCGGATGCTGTCCCGTTCCACCATCGTTGCCAGGTCTGGGAATGGCCGATGGACAGCAGGAGCCCTGCAGTGCAGAGGAGAAGTAAGCAAGATCGTCAGTCACCCCACATATGCGGCATTGAACACACTCAAGATCCCAACATACATCATCATGAGGCACAACTACATGAAGTGTGCAGTACCGGAACGACATTTATGGTACATACATGGCCAACATCTGTCAACACGGTCCTACAGGTGGCATCAATTTGTCCCAGGTTGGCCCATTGGATATCATGATGCTGTGTCACAGTCACCCCCCAGTGACATGTGAGGACAGATGTGCCCCAGGCACCACAGCTCAACGACAGGCACATTCCCAGGGACCCTGTAATGCCACATGGACACTGGCATCACCTGGAGTATCATGTGTACACCACAACAAAACAAACATGACCCCCACAGGTAGTGGCCACACTTGCCATGGCAGGAGAGCCATGGACGTCTGTGACACACACGCACAACATCAGAGTCCATGCACACACAACGTGGATGTGGAGACTGTCTCCCATTGTGCACATGAAATCAGAGACATTGTAAACACTACATGCACAAAGACTGTGGAGGGCCATCACTATTGTGCCACTGGGACACCCTGGCTCAAACATACCGTCCCACATGGGACTCACGGGGTATGTGACATGACATACACAAACACCACTGTGAAATGTGACCATGGCACATGCACAGATATGAACAGTTGCACATCACAGTGGTCACGTACACGTAACACCCAGGATCCTGTCCCCATTCACACGTGCACAGCCTGGGGGTGGCTGCCCACAGGTGACACCCACAGGACAACATGTACACCAACATACACACAATAGGAAATGCAGCCTTACATGCCTTATGATAAGGTTTGGACAGGCTGTCGTGATGTAGGTGTGCCCCTCACTCCCTGGGAGCTATCTGTGGCTGGCATATGTCCATCTGAGACAGGCATGCTGACATATGCCAGTCACATGTACAGTGATGCGTTGTACTGCAATGGACCGATCGGTGCCTCCGGCCGGCCCATTGCATTCAATGTGTGCGGGTACGCGTTGTACCCCTGTGCGCGTTGAACAGCAATGGACCGATCGGTGCCTCCGGCCGGCCCATTGCATTCAATGTGTGCGGGTACGCGTTGTACCCCTGTGCGCGTTGAACAGCAATGGACCGATCGGTGCCTCCGGCCGGCCCATTGCATTCAATGTGTGCGGGTACGCGTTGTACCCCTGTGCGCGTTGAACAGCAATGGACCGATCGGTGCCTCCGGCCGGCCCATTGCATTCAATGTGTGCGGGTACGCGTTGTACCCCTGTGCGCGTTGAACAGCAATGGACCGATCGGTGCCTCCGGCCGGCCCATTGCATTCAATGTGTGCGGGTACGCGTTGTACCCCTGTGCGCGTTGAACAGCAATGGACCGATCGGTGCCTCCGGCCGGCCCATTGCATTCAATGTGTGCGGGTACGCGTTGTACCCCTGTGCGCGTTGAACAGCAATGGACCGATCGGTGCCTCCGGCCGGCCCATTGCATTCAATGTGTGCGGGTACGCGTTGTACCCCTGTGCGCGTTGTACTGCAATGGACCGATCGGTGCCTCCGGCCGGCCCATTGCATTCAATGTGTGCGGGCACGCGTTGTACCCCTGTGCGCGTTGAACAGCAATGGACCGATCGGTGCCTCCGGCCGGCCCATTGCATTCAATGTGTGCGGGTACGCGTTGTACCCCTGTGCGCGTTGAACAGCAATGGACCGATCGGTGCCTCCGGCCGGCCCATTGCATTCAATGTGTGCGGGTACGCGTTGTACCCCTGTGCGCGTTGAACAGCAATGGACCGATCGGTGCCTCCGGCCGGCCCATTGCATTCAATGTGTGCGGGTACGCGTTGTACCCCTGTGCGCGTTGAACAGCAATGGACCGATCGGTGCGCACCCATTGACAATGGGCTTGCCTGGCAACGGACGCGTTTTTGAATATTCGAACGAGTCGGTTGCTGGAAATTCAGTTGGTCACCCACAACAATGTTGCAAAATAATGTATGTCATGAAGTTGAAGATTTGAAGGATGCTGTGGGCGTGTTTTGGTGCTGCTATTCCATGGATTGGCCAGATTCAGAAGATGCAAACGACTTGGACCTATCACTTTGGACACAAGGGACAGTATCTGCCTCTCCAGCACATATATATTGCTGCATGTTCCCCTGAGAGCCCACTTGCCTGCACTACATGCTCCAGGACGACATCTGCCACTGCACTGCTGCTGTCTCTGCCCCTCTGGACCCTGCAATGGCACGTACTGTGGAGAGAGCCCCAGCCTTCAGCCTTGAAGAGAACCAGGCCCTGCTGGACAGCCTACTTCCACAGTACAGCAAGCTGTATGGGACACCAGGGGAGCAGGTGAGTGTTCTGTGCACTGCCTTTCTGAATGTGCATTTTGTCTGACTAGCAAGGCTGAGAGTCAGCACACCACTGGCTAGCAGGCTCACTGAGTAGTTGTCACCCCCCATAGTGTGTAGTGACTTGCACTGGACAGGTATGGTGCAGTGACAGTGCTTCTGAACAGGGTTTTACTCCCCATGCTATGATACCATGTAGTGACTTCTGGAAAACTGTCCATGGGCAGCCGTGCACTGCCTGGGTACACCATGTGCCCCTGTGATTGCGACATGTATATGCAACTGTGTCATGCACGGATATGTTGCATGTGTAGTAATGTCCTTATCACTTTGTCATCCTGACAGGCTTCTGCCCATCGGAAGCATGAGATCTGGAAGGACATCGTCCGGGCTGTCCGGTCCGTGGGGGTCTACCAGCGCCGGATCCGCAACTGCCAAAAGAGGTGGCAGGACCTTCGGGGCTGGACCCGGAGGATTGCACGGGTCCAGCTGAAGCTGTCGCCTCCTCGCAGGAGGGGCGGAACACGGACCCTGACCCCCCACATGCTCAGGATCCTGGCGGTGGTCTTTCCAGACCTGGATGGGCAGCTGAAGGCCAGAGAGCAGCAAGGAGGGGGTGAGTCAAAGACTGCACTGTGTACTCTGTCTAACATGTTATGTGCCCTCCTCGGGCCAGGTTGAACTGCCACAGTACAGCAGTCATGTTGTCCAGGAGCCATGTCCCTCTATTGTGCACTGCCCACTCCTCATCTGATACCCAGGTGTGGCCCTTACATGCAGGGAATTCTGTCACTTAGGACTGTGTCCTTGCAGTTTGCTTGACTCAAGGTGGGAGACAGCATCTGTTTCCCTGACTCTGTGGTGGGCATCATGGGTGGGTCCATTGCTTACACAATGCCTGTATTCTGACATGTAGGGTAGTGTCACAGGTCTCCCATATGTCCAATAGGTATGACCTGGACAGATGAGGGTTAAGAGGATGTGTTGTGGGGGGATGTACATGTGCACTTGTGCAGCTCCAGGACTTGCATTCCCCATGACCTACTATTGTGACACAGTGCAGAGTGTTGTTGTCTGGCTGCAAAGTCATACATCACTGAGACAGTGATGTATGACTTTGCAGTCATGCCTCCGCCATGGCATGTGTCTACTGATTGGTGATCCTGCAGGGGAGTGACATGTGCTACATGCACACCATAGTGGCGCTGGCTATCAGGACATGGGTGCATCATGGTGTCTGTCGCTGGTATGCATCACATGCATTTCCTATTTGACTCTGGGCATCCCTTACATCCGTAAACCTGTACTGACTCAGTGGCAAGAGCTGTGATGTGTCCACACCGTGTCCTCTGCACTGTCCAACTACTGTGTACTTGGTGCATGTGTCAACACTGGGGTGTTGCAATCCAACAGACACCAGACAGATGGGTGCAAGGCCATGTGGGATGTGAGTGCCATGCTTGGCATCAGACTGACAATTGACTTCTCCTGTTCAATTAGTGCACTTTTAGCAATGTACAACTAATGATGCCAGGGCTTGCTCTGGGATGTGCTGTGCTCACAGTGGTGTGTGCGTTATGTGCAGGTGACTGATGTCTGTCTGTTTCCCCATTGTTTGCAGATACATCCACGGCCACGGAAGGGGACAGCTCCACGGACCAGGAGGAGCCGGAGAGCCAGACTGGGTCAGCAGCCGAGGAGTGGTCGGAGGGACCCAGTGGCACGGAGGGCGAGGGGAGCCACACCGAGGAGTCCTCAGCAGCATCCACCTCAGCTGAGGACCAGAGCAACTCGGAGGATGACTCCCTTGTGGAGGCGGGTGTCAGCAGCCACCACACCCCAGCTAGTGTTGCTGTCCCCGCCACCACCAGCACCACCACCGCCCTCCCATCGGCTCCCATTCCCCAGGTCCGTGGAGGCTCCCATGTCCGGGAGCGTGTCTCCTTTGGGCCAGGCACCGCACCCCTGCCCCTGTGTCCCCTGCTGCCCTGAGTGAGGAGTCTGTGTACCTCCTTCGCCAGCTCCATGTAGGGCAGACAGCCATGCTGAGTGTCCTCCATGCGCACACCGCGCTGTTGACTCAGCTGGTGTCGTTCATGGAGGGCATCTCATCGGGCATGTCTGACCTACAGAGGGGCAATAGGTCCATGGACTCCTCCCTGACGGCAGCAGTGTCCCTCCTCAAACGGTCCCTCACCCCTCCTGCCTCTGCTCCATCCACACTCCCCAGCACCTTACCCATCCCAGGCACACACACACTGGCACACACCAGCACACACACATCCAGCACACTGACACACACGCCAATGACAAAACGCACACGCAAGCACATTCAGGGGACTGAAGCCAGACTCACAGGGGATGGGGCCCTGGAACACACACACGCATCCACATGCACTGCGCAGTCCTCAGTTCCCTCTCCCTCCAAAGCACCCTCCCTTGCCTCACCTGCAACCCCAAAGTCACAGCAGCTCTTCCTCTGTGACCTCGGCCTCTTCCCCACCGATGAAGCTGCTCCAGCATCCCGGGGGAAGAGGAAGCCCACCCACACGGAGCAGAGTGCCCCTCGCCCCCGGACACCCTCCCCAGGCGCAGACGGACTGAGGCCCCCACCCGCAAGTCCCCCGGAGTGCTAAGAGCAAGACCCCGCCACCGCCCTGCAGCTCAGGCACAAGGTCTCCGTCCTCCATCCCTCAGGCCCCCACTGCACAGGTGCCCCCACCACACCCTGCCCCAGGTTCCCCCACCCACAGATATACCATCCCCAAGATGCTCCGGCCTTCTCCCCCTGCCACTTGCTCTCCCAGCACCACACCCCCGCTACGCTTGTCTGTGCCACTGATGTGGTGAGGGTGTCCTCCCCCTCTGTCCAACCCACCTTGCCTGTTCCCCATTCTCCTCCCCTGGAGGTAGGCACTGCAGTGGAGTCCACTACCGCCCTGTCTGACTTGGGCACTGCAGTGGCGGACCTGTCCACCCCATCTGCAGGGTCCACTGCAGTTGTGCCGGCACCCACGACATCTGTGTCATGCCCCCCAGTTGTGCCGGCACACACCATGTCAGACACCTCCACTGCAGTTGTCAGTGGCTCTCCAGCACCCACCACCCCTTCCCTGACTCCCCCTGGTGAGCCCTGATCCTGTCCCTGCGGTGCCTGGCCTGCCCCCCGGTTGCCCCTCCTAGTGGATTGTCCCTGGTATTGTGCAGGCATGCGTAGGGTGACATCTGCCAGTGTCACCCTGTTTGAACTTTGACAATGGACTGGCCATTGGCCTTTGCTCTTTTTTCAGGACTTCGTTTGGCCTCAACACATATGCTGAATAAAGCAACTTTCTTTTCTCTAGTGCTCATGCTTCAGATGTACATGTTGTTGGTGCAGCTAACCATGCCCTTGCTGCAGTGATGGTGATATCTGGTCTCATGATTATGAAGTGTTACTGTGCAGGAACCCATGTGGTCCAGGGGGAATGTGTCCTATCATGTGGTGTATCCATGTCATCAATAGCAGCATCTGAGGGTGTCATGTGTTCAGTATTTGGCAATGGGTTTCCTACTTACATTGGCAATTTCACATCTGTGGCTTCCACCCCTGCACATCTGTTGTGCCTGCCATCGTTGCTTTTGTCTACTTCCCTGACCGTGTTGCCATCTCCAGTGGACATGCAGGTTTGGGCATCAATGGGGAGGGACTCATCCGTGTAGTCAGTGCAACATTGCTATACAAGTGTGTTGGATCTGTGCTGATGATTCCGTTGGCACATCCATGACCAGGCTGATGTGATGGGAGCCCTCATTTGGTGCTAATTGTTGATTGTGTGACCAAGTGCTCAGCTGACATGATGGGGCCCTACTGAGGCAACATATGGCACAGCTTTCCTCACACAGGAGTGGAGTCCCCTCATGGCAGTGTGTACACGTGTGACATTGCCTGCGCCCAAGGTGTGTGTTGTATGTGCATGTCTGTGTGTTCACTTCCATTCATCTGCGCATGCTGTGATCCCTAGTGTTGTACCTGTTTGTGATGCTTGCTGACTTGAGCTATGTTCCCCCAAAGTCTTCTCCCTGTGTTCTCTGTGATGTGGGTGCATGGCACATTACTGGTCATCAGGGTGTCACCCATAGGTGTGTTTGCTGTCAGGGCAGAGTTTGTGTGCTGACGCAGATGGGTCACAGTCAGGTTTCCCTTTGGCACTTGTTGTTTGCCCCTGTCATGTGATTTCCAGTTTGTGTTATCTTTCAGTGATTGTGACACGTTGTGTGTGTGACTGCTGGCACTCCTTAGGGTCCGGGCTGCAATGTTGGTTGTTGTCTATGTGTGTTCTTTGTGGGTGACCTTGGCTTCTTCATTGGTGTGTGACTGTGGCTGGGATCCCATTGGTCGGTGTGGTATTGCCGTCATGTCCATGTACAGCGTAGTGTGCAGTGTGTCAGACATTCAGGAGTCTTGTTGAGTGTCCATGTGTGATGTGTTTCTACACCTTGGTTCCCACCCACCACCCTGGAATAGTAATGGGTGCATGTGCAATGTCACCAGTGCATGTGTACTTCACTGCTGCACATTGTTGGAGGTCGAGGGGTGTGGTCTTGAGTGTGTGCAGATGAGAGTTGTTGCCCGGCTAGTCCCCTGCCTCCATGTTGGCCTTGGCTTACTGGCCATGCTGATTGATTTGTGCTTGTGTAGGTGTGATGGTAGTTAGTTGCTCAGGACACCTGACTGTGGTTCACAGTGTGAACGACATTTAGCTTTGTCATCACAGTGGTATTTTTCTTCAGCCCAGGGTCACCACATTGTGGGGGCCCTGGGGGTGGTGCTGTGGTGTGTCTGTGACTTGCTGTGTCAGTTGTTGTTCCTACGTGCCTGTGTGACGTGTGTTTTGTGCTCCCTCTCACCTGTCAATGCCTGCTTGCCCACATAGGGGATTTGGATCCATGAGTTACCTTAGTGTGGCAGTGTATGCACATCTGTATGATTGGTATTCAGCTCTCCTCATGTGTTGTGTTGTTGCCTGGGGACACTGGCACCCCCACCCCTCACCTGCTGTGTATGATGACAGTGTTGGTCTGCCTGTTTGTGTTTGTGCATCTGCACCACTGCATTGGCATATCTTGGGTGTGCCATTGGCTGTATGTTGTTTGGTGTGTTTCCCCTGCTGTCCCTGGGACTCCTAGGTCATCGGTCAGCACAGTGATCATGGTTTGTGTGTCCCATTGCTGCCATGGTATGGTATCTGTTCACCTCACATCTGCTGTCTCCACAGGGTATCTGCATTTGTGTGCCCATTGGTGCAAATATGTGGTTCTGCATTCTGATGGTCACTTCTGTCATTGTGTCATTGATGACTGTTGACGGTCTCAGCCACCATGGGTGTTGTTTGTCTGCACATGGCCAAAGGAATGTTTCATTTGCACTGCAGTATTTGGCTCCCCCAATTTATGTTGCAATGGGACACATACACTACTTTGCCACAGATGAGTTTTTGGTTCTGTGACCAGGAATGATCCATGCAGTTTGGCAGTTGCAGCTCTTTCTTTGTCAACAATTACCTTTTGGTCACTGTGATGATGAGGGTGTAGACCCCATTGCCACAATGGTCAAAATGTGCTTCAGCTATGGACCCCACACTTGCCTTTTGGTCACTGTGATGATGGGGGTTTAGACCCCATTGCCACAATGGTCAAAATGTGCTTCAGCTATGGACCCCACACTTGCCTTTTGGTTACTGTGATGATGGGGGTTTAGACCCCATTGCCACAATGGTCAAAATGTGCTTCAGCTATGGACCCCACACTTACCTTTTGGTCACTGTGATGATGGGGGTTTAGGCCCCATTGCCACAATGGTCAAAATGTGCTTCAGCTATGGACCCCACACTTACCTTTTGGTCACTGTGATGATGGGGGTTTAGGCCCCATTGCCACAATGGTCAAAATGTGCTTCAGCTATGGACCCCACACTTGCCTTTTGGTTACTGTGATGATGGGGGTTTAGACCCCATTGCCACAATGGTCAAAATGTGCTTCAGCTATGGACCCCACACTTACCTTTTGGTCACTGTGATGATGGGGGTTTAGGCCCCATTGCCACAATGGTCAAAATGTGCTTCAGCTATGGACCCCACACTTGCCTTTTGGTCACTGTGATGATGGGGGTTTAGGCCCCATTGCCACAATGGTCATGGGCTGCTTGCAGTGTGGGTGCCACACACATATATGTGTGGCACATGTGCTAGGGGGTCACATTGTATGTTCAATGTCATGTTCGGTGTTGTAGGCATTTGACACAGCCTGCTCACACGCTTGTCATGGTGGTGGGGGGATGTCTTAATCTTGCATTCCCTAGGTTGTGGTGTGCTTGTTGTGTCATGCATTGTCCATCCTATGAGTGGGGGTGGTAGTAGTGGTAGGCATCCAGCCCCCCTGGCTAAGGGTGGTAGTAGTGGTGGGCATCCTGCCCCCTGGCTAAGGGTGGTGGTAGGCATCCAGCCCCCCTGGCTAAGGGTGGTGGTTGGCATCCAGCCCACCCTGGCTAAGGGTGGTAGTAGTGGTGGGCATCCTGCCCCCTGGCTAAGGGTGGTAGTGGTGGGCATCTGGCACCCCCTGGCTAAGGGTGGTAGTAGTGGTGGGCATCCAGCCCCCCTGGCTAAGGGTGGTGGTAGGCATCCAGCCCCCTGGCTAAGGGTGGTAGTAGTGGTGGGCATCCTGCCCCCCTGGGTGAGGGTGGTAGTAGTGGTAGGCATCCTGCCCCCCTGGTTGAGGGTGGTAGTAGTGGTAGGCATCCTGCCCCCCTGGGTGAGGGTGGTAGTAGTGGTAGGCATCCTGCCCCCCTGGGTGGGGGTGGTAGTAGTGGTAGGCATCCAGCCCCCTGGCTAAGGGTGGTGGTAGGCATCCAGCCCCCTGGCTAAGGGTGGTAGTAGTGGTGGGCATCCTGCCCCCCTGGGTGAGGGTGGTAGTAGTGGTAGGCATCCTGCCCCCCTGGTTGAGGGTGGTAGTAGTGGTAGGCATCCAGCCCCCCTGGCTAAGGGTGGTGGTAGGCATCCAGCCCCCCTGGCTAAGGGTGGTGGTAGGCATCCAGCCCCCCTGGCTAAGGGTGGTAGTAGTGGTGGGCATCCTGCCCCCCTGGCTAAGGGTGGTAGTAGTGGTAGGCATCCAGCCCCCTGGCTAAGGGTGGTAGTAGTGGTGGGCATCCTGCCCCCCTGGGTGAGGGTGGTAGTAGTGGTAGGCATCCTGCCCCCCTGGGTGGGGGTGGTAGTAGTGGTAGGGCATCCTGCCCCCCTGGTTGAGGGTGGTAGTAGTGGTAGGCATCCTGCCCCCCTGGTTGAGGGTGGTAGTAGTGGTAGGCATCCAGCCCCCTGGCTAAGGGTGGTAGTAGTGGTGGGCATCCTGCCCCCCTGGGTGAGGGTGGTAGTAGTGGTAGGCATCCTGCCCCCCTGGGTGGGGGTGGTAGTAGTGGTAGGCATCCAGCCCCCCTGGCTAAGGGTGGTAGTAGTGGTGGGCATCCTGCCCCCCTGGGTGGGGGTGGTAGTAGTGGTAGGCATCCTGCCCCCCCTGGCTAAGGGTGGTAGTAGTGGTGGGCATCCAGCCCCCCTGGCTAAGGGTGGTGGTAGGCATCCAGCCCCCCTGGCTAAGGGTGGTAGTAGTGGTGGGCATCCTGCCCCCCTGGGTGAGGGTGGTAGTAGTGGTAGGCATCCTGCCCCCTGGTTGAGGGTGGTAGTAGTGGTAGGCATCCTGCCCCCTGGTTGAGGGTGGTAGTAGTGGTAGGCATCCTGCCCCCCTGGTTGAGGGTGGTTGTGGTGGTTGGCATCCAGCCCCCCTGGGTTGGGGTGGTGGCGCGCATTCAGGCCCCTGTGTGCATATGTGGCATTGGTGATGGGCATCCCGCCCCTATGGTGCTGCTGTTGCTGGTGTAAGTATATTCAGATTCCCAGTGTATGTGTGTGATGTGTCGTGTACGTGTTGTATGTGTTTTGTGGTTGGTGTCTGACTTACCTTCTGCGCCGTACGCGTCCGTGCCTGTTCCGGTAGTAGATGTAGAATATTGGTATGATCGGGACGAAGGGATTCATGGTTGGTTCGTGTCGTTCGTCCTTCTCGTTGCTTCGCGTCGTCCTCGTCGCTTGGCTTCGTCCTCGTCGCTCGCGTCGTCCTCGTCGGTGCTGTGTTCGTCTCGTAGCCGTGGATCGTGTTGTGGCGCGATTCGGAGCTTATGTGCGCCTCTCCCGGATGCTTTGACG